>CM035428.1:40867745-40915245 GCA_020310875.1 Ceratopteris richardii
TCTGACAAAGTTTGGCGATGGATTTAAAATAAAGCTAATCGTTAAATTTAAAAAACTCAACGCAGGCTATTAAAATAGCTTTTGCTTTATTTTTAAATCATCCATTGAAAGTGCTACTTGTCCTGCTTTTTCACACTTCTGACCACCTGGTGAATGATTTGACAACATTTTTATGATCCTCATGCTGAGAGCTATCATTTGAGGTCAAACCTTAAATCAGCAGAAAATAAGGGTTAGAGATTTCTTCCAAATCTGATCTCTGATGACTGCATGTCATATACCATTGGAAAGCTCTCTTCAAGCTCTACAAGATAGGCTCATAAAAAATTTACCCATTTTTGTGCGAAAAATGACTAAGTACCAAAATTAGGGTTTCTGCCCTAAATGGATTTTGGACTGATGTGACATTGTTTTCCAACATACTCCATCTGCCTGTTTGTAATCAAAATAAGCCCAGGCCTTTCTTGAAATGGAGTTCACTAATACGGAAAATCATACACAGTTTTTGGCATTACAATTAGCTTGTTGGCTTAGTTGTATAAATCTAATTTAATGCCAGAGCTCATGAATTCTGGCGAGCAGCTTTCTGTAAACAAAAGCTAGTTCAGGAGGCAGTTACGTTATGACTACATATCTGTTTGCTTAGTCATGTGGAGAAGTGCAATCCATAGGTTTCAAAATTTGAACTATTGCACTGTTGTGGAAACAAGCTGGTGTAATCTTGGAAGTTCCCTCATTTGTTGCACAGATGCATTCTGACCCATGATGTTGTGTATGTCTCATTAAAGAGGCAGAAGGGTTAGCTTTTCTTTTTTGTATTAGTTAATGTATAGTGGGAAAACAAAATTGAAAATTAATATTTTGTTCCTTGTCTGTGCAGAGAATAACATACTCACATCAACTGTTGCTGCAGAAGCAATGAAGCAGATTGATAGAGCAGATTTTGTTTTACCAGATACTCCTGCTTATGTGGATTCTCCTCAACCGATAGGTTTATCCCAATCACTCGAAAAGAAAAACATCACCTATCCATCTTTCCAAAGCAATACATATCGGTTGACAGTCTGCATGTGTTCATGATATGCAAAACTCATGTTAAGTATTATATTGTTGACAGGACATGGAGCAACCATTTCAGCACCTCATATGGTTGGTTGCACTTGATCAGCATTTATGTTCTTGTAACTTTTTTCTAGTTTGATTTCGCTGTGGCCTGTTTAGGATGAGAGCTTTTGCCAGCCCTTCATGAAGAAAAAGGCAGTATTATTGAAAGTTCTTTTCGAGCCAATTTTCTCTGAACACATTAATATCCCTAGTTCAGTTGTCAAAATATTATAAGTTGATTTTGAAACCAGCCACTTGTTTCACATCTGCAAAATAATACCACCCTCTTTTTTACACCGGTAAAATCTGTCTGACAATTTGTGTTGCTGGAGAAAAGGATCTTTCTTCTCTGTTTTCTACATAGAAAGCTTGTTTCTGAAGCTCACTGACAGAGAATTTTCCTGCAGCATGGGTATTGCCTTTCTCTTCTTTCGGATTATCTAAAACCTGGTTCGGCTGTTCTCGATGTTGGCTCTGGATCTGGTTATTTGACAGCAGTCTTTGCACTCATGGTAATGATGTATTTTATGTATGTTCTGGCCCATCTCGAGGAGACGGTCAATTTGCAAACGGTTGCATCATGCTATATCATGCACATGCATGCATTTGCATGCACTGCAGGTACACACACACACACACATGCGCGCGCGCGCACGCACTCAGGCACGCATGTGTGCACGCGTGCTCTCTCTCTCTCTCTCTCTCACACACACACACACACACACACACACACACACACACCCCCCCCCCCCCCGGGGGGCCTTTTCCGGCCTCTTTCTCCCCCCTCTCTCTCTCATGCGTGCATGTACACCATGCACTCTATGCAATGTTGGGCATGCCTGGTGTGCATATGCTAAAAGCTCTAGTTTGAAGGGTTTTTATCATTTTTGCGATTCCCCTCAAGAGTCTTGCCATTGAATAGTTCACTTGCCAATAGTTCATTCTCAACTGAATAAGTATGCTAAGATTATCATGATTTCATTTGACATGCAAGGAGGTGTGTATGTTCTATGGGCTTGTAATCATGATTGAGGTTACAAGTAATCTATGTCATAAAGTTTAGCTCCAGTAAACAGGCGTTTTGATTCCTTTTACTTGTCGTACTCATTTGATTTTTAAACAATGTAATATGGGCATTTAACTCCAGTGTTTACTTTCCTATATGGCTGAAGGTTGGAGAAAATGGAAGAGCGGTTGGGGTGGAACACATTCCTGAGCTCGTAGAAAGGTCTATTCAATCAATAAAGAAGGGCAATGCTGCACACCTTCTGGAAACAGGGAGACTTTCTGTTCATGGTAACTAGAAAAGGGTTTGGCTTTGATACTTTCTCTGTGGAGTTTGGTTTTTCACATTATATCACCTGAAATCTTCATTTTCATGAGCTTCTCTTTAGAAGGTCACATGGACAAGTCCTTTCAGACGGGGAACTGGCTGCCATTGACAAGAAGGCTTTGTATGCCTATTGGCTTCCCTTCTAATACTTATGTTTGAGACTTCTATTAGTGTCTCTTCAGAGACACCCTTGTAGCTGCTCCATTAGCAGCAGGTGTCTGTAGGTTCCCAGATGGTATACACCCTCCATTTTTAGGAGAACAAATGTTCTGTTTTTCTTGGAATCACTGCCATTTGTGCTTGTGTAATCAATGTTTATACCCTCATATAGATGGAGTTCAGGGTCGGGATTACCCTACTTTGATGTGTTGGGGATGCTCTTGGTCTCTAGCCCCAATTTTGGTAGATATGCATCATAGTGTTTAAATTTTTCTCATAAATGCTTTCATGGCCTTCCACTTTTAATCTGATTGATTTAACAGCGAGTGATGGTAAGCTTGGGTACCCAGATGCAGCACCATATGATGCGATTCATGTAGGTGCAGCAGCTGCTGGTAAATCTTCATCTCTTTCTCGAGATGATAATGGTCATTTATTTTCAATATAATAAGTTGCCAATTGGATTGGGTGTTGGCTTGTGTTTGACAGTTGTCCCAGATGCATTGGTTTCACAATTGAAACCTGGAGGTCGTATGGTTATTCCTGTTGGCCAGTTTATGCAAGTAAGCATAATAGTATTCTGTTACTTATGTGGAGATCTATAAGTAGGCTTGTGCATGCAGGATGCAGTGTGACAAATATTAAAAAACAGAGAAAAGTCAAAGACTTAGTGAAAGAATAAGTTACAGAGAGATGCAAATAATCAATGATACTTCTTCTTTGTACAGATGGAAGTTATGGTTCCGTAGCTTCCTTTGTGTCTCTTTTTCTAAAATCTGTCATGCTTTCTAGTAGAGATGTTTTCGGTCTAACTTTTTCTTTTCAGCATTTTTTAACAGTTGAGATTTATTTTCCTGATTCTTAAAGTTGATTTAGGTGTTTAGCGAAGTGTTGATTTATTTTCAATTCCTGCTCTATTCTTGTTTTGTAGCAAGGCTTAATATTAGTGAGGATTGAACATTTTTTGGTCTACTTTGTCGTACATTGATGTATCTTTGTTCATTTCTTGTCTAGGAAAGAACAGAATAGGAAAAGTGTTCTTCATTGGGACTTTTAACGTCTATTTTGATTGGTGCCTTGTCTTTGATTATTTCTGTTCGTTTTATTTTGTTATCCTTTTCTTTAATGCCGGTGTACTTTGTCAAAAATAAACTAATCCTTTTTAATTTCAACGATCTTTTCCTCTTTCATATTTCTTGTTTGCAGGATTTAATCGTCATTGACAAAAAGTCAGATGGATCTCTGAAGCAGCATTCAGAAATGGGCGTCAGATATGTGCCTTTGGTTTGAATCATGCTCTGAATATAACCAATGGACTGAAGAGAAATCCCTTTCACTCCTTTCAATCAAAATGCATGTGACATATATACACAGCACATGGTTTTCTATGTTGGTTATCATCTGAGGGCTGAAGAGGTGGATACTTACGTGTGCAACAATATGCATTGTAGTTGCTTTCTGACCTTTCACACTTTATGGTATCATACCTTCAAACACAGTACAATTGTCATATTGGTGTAAATATAACAAACCATACATATTTAGTTCAGAGAGAATTTTCTTTGCTTTCATGCGCCTGTGTGCGCGTGTTCACACGCACAGAGGGGCATGGACAATGCATGTCTGTATGCATGTGCAGCCGCAGCCAGACTCATGTCCTTAAACGAATGTCTATTCCTGATGTTCATGTCTGCATCCATTGCTGTGTGCTTTCATGCACATGCATAATTGCACACCTATCCAGAACTATATCTATTGTGTGGGTGCATACGCGCTCGCATGCGTGCGCGCGCACACAGCGAGAGAGAGGGTATGTTGTCCTTTTGTACTAAATATCTGGTCTTCTTTTGTAGTATCTCATTTAGGTCATATGAACTGACTCAGGGTGTGTATTTTCAGGATGAATTGTTTTAAACAGTTATTCAACCAAAATATCATCCCTCCTTACTTATTAGTTTGAGAAAGAAAGGATGCTCGTAGAATTAGAAAGTTTTGTTCCATTCTTATTAAGAAGAATCCCAGAACGAGCTTGATCTGAAGTTGAGAATTTCCAAGCAACTTAAAAAAATGTAGATAGAGTTCAGAGTTTAAACAAAACTTGACTTACCAAAATTGTTGTCTGTAGTTGATTCGGAAGACCTTTGGGGTTCGATTGTTGTAATATAAAGTGGAGCGCTAATGTTTTTTAAAGACAGTTGAGCACAGAAGCAGTTTATGCAGAAAGAAATGCATCAGAGGAATAATCATCACATTGGTATGGCACGCTAGCACAGTTTATACGTTTTCAGCTTACGAAGAAACATGGTTGATGACAGTTTTGCGTGTTTGATTGCATGCACATGCGTGTCCGCACAGAATTATCGAGAACACAAACAAAACCTTTATAGTGACAATTGGATTACTGGGATGCGGACATGTACACGATTCACTGCACTCAAACAATATTGGGGTATGTGTTGAATCTCTTGGAAGATAATATAATAGAATGGCTATCCAAATCTCTTGGAAGATAATATAATAGAATGGCTATCCAATGATGAAGTGTATCTCATTTAGTGCCTGAGGCAAGCAGTCTCTAGAAGTTTTTCGGACTTACTGAAGTTTGACTTGTAGAAACTCTCTTCCTGATGCAATTTCGATGCATTCCTGTGTTTGGCGATGGGATGTTATGTGTACGGTTGGCCAAATGTACGGCCAATGGTTCCTCCATGTGTACATAGTGTTCAGGAAAATCCAAAACATCAACTAGATAGAATTTCCCTTTCATGTGAGTTGAAAGGGCAAAGGTTTTTTGGAAGAGAGCTTTTTCTCAAAAATTGAGGTGGAAAATTTCCCATTTCACCTAAAATAAAATAGAAGGTTTCCACTCTCATCAAATTTTAGAATGCATAAAGTGAAAATAATGGATCTGTATTCGTGGGTTGTATCTCAAAATCACAATCACATGCATGGACTACTAAAGTATATAGATAACCACATATGCGTAACCTACATAACTACATACACCACACGTACACACATAGATGATCACATCCACATACACTTGTATATATTTTTACATATGCATCTATTCAAACACATGGATAGCTACATGTGTATATTTCTACACATATACAACCTCATATACATGTTTGCATACATGTACATTTACATATGCATATACAATGAGAAACATATTAATAAACAACTATACACACATGTACGGAAAAAATCACAAATACATTGACACCCATGCACTTAAAATATCATAGGAGATCACTTGCAGATACATGATACACTTATATACATGTATTTAAATGAAAACAGGTACGGTTAGTGAGGAGGTTTGTATAGCTTATCTACATCTTGAAAAAGCTTGTATAGCTTATCTTCATCTTGAAAAATGGAGTTCTGAAGACAAGCATTCGTCAATGGAATGGGTGTGCCATATTGTTGTAAATTGTTATTCATCTAAATTCTCCAAATTGAATTGAGAATAAATAGTCATCACAAGGTGCAAGATTTGCTAAATCCAAAGCAATGCAGCCTTCCTAGACTTAGTCCCACGTTCTAGATCGTCATGAGCTTCACATGCGCCTAGCAAACATATAGCATTGGAAAAATATATGAATGGTATGTTGTGAATGAAGGCCTCTTGTTTCATCTAAGTGTGTAATTCAATCCAAAATATTAATTATGCAAACATAATGATCCTTTGTATGTAAATCCATGACACAAGTACATGGATGCAAAGAAGAACATACCAAATTCGACAAGCCTTGCATGATTCCATGTCATTAATACACAAAAGATAAAATGTTTCGTCAATTGCTTCGTTTTCATTCATCGTATCTTTGAAAAGCACTATTCCAATATTATTGTGCTCCTCAAAAGCATTTTGTTAACATTTCTGGCCTCATCGTAGCATGCACATTACCCATAGATACACATAAGATAGTTTGCTAGGACATTACCCATAGATATACATAAGATAGTTTGCGAGGATGTTTTGATCTAAACATTCCTCTTGTATGGCATTGTGATTTGAATGTCCTTTTTCCAACATAGCCAATATAGCACAAATGTCAAGAACACAAATGAATGTATTCTCATGTTCCTCATTCTTATCTTAGGTTCCAATCATAACTCTCAAAGCGATAGCATCCTGATTAGTTATATTGCAAAAGATCGGAATTGCATCAAATAAATTTAAGTGTTGTTTGTATTATTGGATTTCTCTCTAGCCCAATCTACATAACCAGACAGTGATCTCCTCCCTTCATCAAGCATTGAAATGTTAGAGCATGCATCAAGTGCAAAAATGTATGTTAATTTTATCAAGTTGCATACCTTGTAAGAGGGTTGAATAAAAAAGTTACAACACCTTGTTTCCTTATTCCCTATGTGAAAGGAAAGCAATCATTGCTATAAATGCGATGGCATCAATGAAGGTAATTGTTCTAAAGGCACTAAAATCTTCTTCTATGAGTTCAAAATTGTCATATGGCTATTGCAACCATAGGTTCATGTGTGATGCCCATGTTGATATTATGAACATGAGCAATATTCCTTGCATGGAGGGATCTCAAAGGTTAACACACATCTGTGATAGAGACAAAGTGAATTTATAATGAAAACACCTTTAGTTCACATATGCAAAAAATAGACTAGAGTAGGTTGGCTATATTTGGTTGGTTGAGAAGATGTGGCAATCATAACATTTCATGAAATAATGTAATGATGGGGCATTTTCTCAGATTAATCTAGTTTCATTTATACAACCATATTGTTCAACCAATTTTATGGGTGTGTTCTAGGAGCAAACATCTAGATGATGGATTCGACCAAGAAGATTTTGTACATGTGCTAAACTTGCATGATGTCGTTATTTTTCTCTTCTATGCCTATCGGATTTGAATAATTGTTTTTGCATACCCACTTTGGATCTGTCTTTTGAGTGTTATTGTTGTGTTGGCTTTTGCTCAAGAGCGTTGCTAATGAGGATAGTTTTTTTTTTGCTTTTGGATCAACTTTCATCCTCAATTCATTTGCAACATGTATATATGTAATACAACCAAACTTTCATATTTGATAAGTTTGGATTTTTACATACAAACTTCTCTTCAAGTGTAACTTTTGTTACACTTACGTGTTCCTCGCATAGCTTTGATGTGAACCTTTTCCCTATACATGGGCACTTTTTACTCTAGTGCTGGCTAGAGGTTTTTTCCCCATGTTACCACATACTTGATATCCTCATATGTGGTGGTACTTTGTACTTAGGGATATTATTCAGCTCTTACTTCAGCTCTGTTCATTGTCAATAGAGAGATCTATTCCACCCATCATCTTCTCCGTGTGTCTTGCTGCGTTTGTGCTCCTTGTGTGTGCTTCTTGTGTATCTCTCGCACTTCTACACACACCCAACAGTGGTATCAGAGCAGGTTCAGCTCCTTCTCAAGTTTCGATTTTTCGCGTCGCGGCGCGCGGGCACTTTTAACAATGCAAATCAACTTTGGAGCATAGAAGAGTGAATTTCAGCAACCTAGAAACATTTCCATCTGGTGCGCTGGGGTTTTATGCCCATTTCAAAGCCATTCGTGCAGAGACAATTGCCATCAGAGTGACGGTTTGTGAGCTGAAATTTCAGCATTCATTTCAGCTCTCGTCGAAGTGAAGATTTTGTCACATTCTTGTTCTTTAGTGAAATGGTGGACAGCAATGACTTGTTTGGCATGCTTCAAGCTGAAGATAAGCTTGATGGGACCAACTATCCGATGTGGTCTTACATGATGAAGCATGTTCTTGTTCTAAACAACTTTGGAACATAGTGGCAGATGTAGATAGAAGACTTGCAAGTTCTTCCACTTCACACTCTACTGTCACAGATGGAGCTTCTTCTTCCACTACAGTGGTTTCTCCTTATCCACCTACACAGGAGCAGCTTAGATGGGATGGAAAAGATGCTCAAGCTCATGCTTTGATTGCGCTTTCAGTGAAGCGTCATATAGTTCCACACATTCGGTCATGTTCTACATCAAGACAAGCATGGGACACTCTTGCTTCTTTGTATGCCATGCATAATGAAGCACGTGTTACGTACTTGAGGAAGCAACTTGAGGATGTATGTATGGCTGAAAATGAGTCCGTGGATGTGTATGTGACACGCATCAAGGACTTGAAAGAGCAATTGGCAAACATAAATGAGATCATTCCGGATGCATCACTCATTTCTACATTGTTGAAAGGATTATCGGAATCTTTGCAAAGCTTTGCTACTACACTCCGTTTGGTTTGCAAAAGGTAATCTTAATATGTATGCATCTCTTCTTTTGCAAGAAGAGCAATCTATAGTGAATATGAGTGGTTTGATTGAGGGAACGCAAGCACTTGCTATCTCACGAAAGGGGAAAAGCAAATATGGTTAAGCTTTGGGTTCATCAAAACCAAAGCCTCAAGCTTCCTCTTCCACTCATTCCTCTAATGATAGTGATTTGCAAAAGAAGAAGAGATGCAAATATTGCAGGAAGGTTGGTCATGCTATTGATGAGTGTAGAAAGTTTGCTAAATGCAATGAAAAGAAGAAGGAATCTGGCATGTCTATTGCTTAAAATTTAGCAAATGTAAAGAATGATGAAGCTAACATGGCTCAAGATTTTTGGGCATATGTTGTTACATGTCATTTTGATGCTTCTTTGCATTCTAAATGTATGGTTGTGAGTGAGGCTGATTCGGATTGGTTCTTTGATAGTGGTGCTTCAAAGCATATAACATCATGCAAAAGATTTTTTGCGTCTTTGAAAGATGCACCCAAAGGAGGACATGTGGTGTGTGCAAACAATGCCTCTTATCCTATCACTGGAGTAAGAGAAATTGAGCTTACGACTGCAAATGGAGGTTTGATTCTCTTGAGAAATGCATTGTATGTGCCATGTATCAAGAAGAACTTAATTTCAGTTCCGTTGATTACCAAAGTTGGACTTCATGTACACTTTGTTGATGATATTTGTATGGTTCATGATTTCAGCAATGGCGATGTTATCGTGATGTCCAATACATTATGTAATGGTTTGTATCGCATGGATACATACAAGAGGGCTGCCTCGAATGCCTTGGTTGCTCATACTTCTTCGATGGCTGAAATGGAGCTTTGGCATGCTCGTTTTGGTCACTTGAACTTCAATAGCTTGCTCTACTTGTAAAAGAAGGACATGCCCACACTTGAGTCCATTGAAAAGCATGCATGTGAAGGTTGCATTCTTGGCAAAATGCATTGTGCTTCTTTTCCAAAAGATAGTCATACACACACTACAAGAAAATTGTAGCTTGTTCATAGTGATGTATGTGGTCCCATCAAGACTCCATCTTTTGGGAAGCATGTATATTTTGTTACCTTCATTCATGATGCTACTCTCCATACATGGGTGTATCCTATGAAAGCAAAGAATGAGGTATTTTCTTGCTTCCAAGCATTTTTAGCTATGGCTAAAAATTTTTCTTCACAAAACCTTTTGACTCTATGCACGGATCATGGTGGTGAATACATGTCACATGAGTTTAATGCTTTTCTTCGTCAAAGAGGTATTTCACACCAATGTACGGTGCCATATACACCTCAGCAAAATGGTGTTGCCGAGCGTAAAAATAGAACTCTACTTGAAATGGCACGATGTATGGTTAAAGGAAAGCATCTGCTTGATAAGTTTTGGATGGAAGTGGTCATGTGTGCGAACTATGTGTTGAATCACTGCCTTACAAAAGCATTGAGAGTCATCACTCCTTATGAGGCTTGGAATGGTCATAAGCCTATGGTTAGTCATATGCGTGTGTTTGGTTGTTTGGCATATGCTCTTGTGCCATCACAACGTCACAAACTTGATGACTAGGCAAAGAAATGTATATTTGTTGTTTATAGTGCTGAAAGTAAGGGATATCGTTTGTACCATCCATTGATGAACATAATTACTATGAGTTGAGATGTGCTATTTGCTGAAAATTCAGTTTTCCCTCTACTTGAATGCAAAAAACAGTCAACAGTTAGCTCACAAGATATGTTCCATACACTTATGCCTTTGTTCCAAAATGGTGTGCTTGACTATGGCCATGTAGACCAGTCAACTAAGGTTCAAAGGGCTGAAAAATTCCAACCAAATAGGGCTGAAAATATAGAGAATTTCCAGCCAAACATGGCTGAACAATTTCAGCTAAAAATTGTCAGATATGTTGGAAATTTCCAGCCACATATGGCTGAACATTTGCATCAAAATATGGCTGAAAATGAGCATGAAATTCAGCCTACGCATGATATAAATGTTGATGATGTATTACATAATGAACGCTTGTCTATCAAGAGTGCACAAACTATGCCAAGGTGGCTGAAACAAACTTTGCTAGACAACAAATTGAGTGCACCTTTACTTAGTAGAACAAGATCAAGCTCTCACCATGCATCAAGTAATTTTGAGGATTATTCTATTATTGCTACATCATGTAATGAAGAGCCACTTTCTTTTGAAGATGCATGTGACGATCCACAATGGATGAGTGCTATGCAATCAAAAATGGATTCCATACATAGGAATGGTACTTGGGAGTTATGTGAATTATCAAAAGGAAAGAATGGCATTGGTACAAAGTGGGTTTACAAGATTAAGAGAAAATCTGATGGTGCCATTGATCGCTATAAAGCTAGATTGATTGCCAAAGGATATGCGCAACAATATGGCATTGACCATGAGGAAACTTTTGCACCTACTTCATGCATGACTACCACTCGTACCGTGGTTGCATTGGCCGCCCATGGAGGTTGGAAAGTGCATCAGTTGGACATAAAAAAAACCTCTTGAATGGTGATTTGCAAGAAGAGGTTTATGTGAAGCAACCTCCTCGATTGGCTATGAAAGGGAAAGAACATATGGTTTGTCGCTTGCATAAAGCCTTGTATGGTCTCAAGCAAGCTCCACGTGCATGGTATGACAAAATCCATAAGCAATTGATTGCTATTGGTTTCACATGTAGTCCGATTGAAAGCACACTCGCAAAAATGGGGCTGATCTTATAGTGCTTGTTCTTTATGTCGATGACATACTCTTGACTGGGTCATGTGATGCAAAACTTGACATTTTTATGGCTGATTTGTAGCATACTTTTGATGTCACTTATCTTGGTCTTTTGAGCTACTATCTTGGCATCCAGTTTGTATCTGTTGAGGGGGGAATTGTTATGCATCAAGCAAAGTATGTTGAAAAACTACTTCAGCGTTTTGCTTTTGAGGATTGCAAGCGAGTTTCCACACTAGTTGAGAAGGGATTGAGGTTCTCAGTTGAGGATTCTAGTGATGGATTTGACACTTCTCTTTATCAGCAAGTTGTGGGATGTCTTATATATGCATGCAACACAAGGCCGGATATACAATATGTAGTTTCCCAGTTAAGTCGATTCATGCATAGCCCTGGCACTAAGCATTGGCAAGCGGTGAAACGTGTGTTTAGATATCTCCGGGGCACTTTGAGCTTAGGTCTCTTTTAGGGCAGAGATATTCCGCCGTGCTTGCATGCTTTTACATATAGTGATTGGGCTGGTTGTTATGATACTCATGTATCCACTAGTGGTAATTGCCTTTTTCTTTGGAGACTCATGCATATCTTGGTTGAGTAAGAAGTAACCTACAGTGGCGACATCGAGTTGTGAAGCTGAGTACAGGGCAGTTTTCACAGCTACAGTGGAGTGTATATGGCTGAGACGCCTATTGATGGATTTTTGCATGGAGATTGATGCTGCTACGCATATTCTGACTGATAGTCAGAGTGCTTTGGTTGTTGCACGAAACACAGTGTTTCATGCACGGACCAAACATATTGAGGTGCATTATCACTATGTGAGAGAGTGCCTTCATGCAGGAGATATTGATTTGGTATATGTGCCTACACAAGTTAATGTGGCATACATATTCACCAAAGCTCTTCCACGGGAAAAGTTTGAAGCTTTTCACAAAGCTTTAGGCTTATTACCTTGTGGGGGCTGATTTGTCGCTCCTTGTATGTGTTCACATCATTCGCTCCACGGAGGTTTGTTACACTTATGTGTTCCTCGTGTAGCTTTGATGTGAACCTTTTCCCTATACATGGGCACTTTTTACTCTAGTGTTGGCTAGAGGTTTTTTCCCCATGTTACCACATACTTGATACTCTCATATGTGGTGGTACTTTGTACTTAGGGATATTATTTAGCTCTTACTTCAGTTTTGTTCATCGTCAATAGAGAGAGCTATTCCAGCCATCGTCTTCTCCATGTGTCTTGCTACGTTTGTGCTCCTTGTGTGTGCTTCTTGTTTGTCTCTTGCACTTCTACACACACACGCAATAACTTTATGTACAATAGCAATCGTAGTTCTATTCATGATGTATACATGAGTGTGCACAACTTCTCCCCAATAACAATGAGGCATATTTTTTTGATCCATCAAGGCTCTTGCTATTTTTGCAATGTGTTTGTTTTTGCATCCAACAAGACCATTCTATTGTGGTATGTACTTGCATGAAAACTACCTTCAAATTCCATGATCTTTTAGAAAACTATTGAATTCATTTGAGATGTATTCACCTCATTCATCATGTCTTAATTTTTAAATATACTTCCCTGTTTGCTTTTCCACCATGACCTTGAAATTCTAAAAGTGAGTAAACACCTCTCTCTTCTCTTGCATGAACTATACCCATACTTTGTGTATGGTCATCAATGAAAGTGACATAAAACGTATAACCTTCCATAGATGTAGTCTTTGCAGTATCCCAAACATTTGTATGCACTATCTCTAGCACATTCTCACTAACATGCTTGTCATGCGAAAATGATCACCTTGCCTATTTACCAAATTGACATGCTTCACATACCTTCTTCATCTTTACAACCTTGAAATTTGGTAGTCTTGACAAGCTCCTTTGGATGCATCAACTTCAACCTCTACCGAATTTGCATTTTGAATTCGCTTGTGCCATATCTCTATGCGAACAATAACATCTGCACATTTTACAAACATAGATATATACATTCCAAAATTTTCACATTCAAGTTGTGGGAATTGAACTCTTGACCTATCAGATAGGAGTATGATGGGCTAACCACTTGCCCCAAAAGCCATGGTTGTGCATTTGAAGTCCTAGGTTGTGATTCAACCATCTCGTGCCTATCATTTCTTGAGTTTAACACTCTATTTCCCTTTTAGAGATCATTGCCCTCAATGATCAATTGATGATCTCCCCTTGAATTGCCATCCTCACCCTTGCACAGTCTCTTGAACCTTCTTGTTCTCAACCTTGTTCACTTGAACCCTTGCTCTCAACCTTGGTTTCTTGAACCTTGCCTTTTCGCTTCTGAACCTTGCCTTTTCGCTTCTTGGACACTAGCCTATGGACTTGCCTTGTTCGCAACCTTAGTATCTTGTTCGTGACCTTAGTATCTTGAGCCCATATTCTCAAACTTATTATCTTGAACTTGGTTCTCATCCATGCTATGTATGTTAGATCCTAATCTAGCGCTTCCATTGGAAATTTTGTTCTAAGAGATTTCCAATGATATCTTACACATCTAAATCTGACCCATGGATAGGGTGATTAGGTTTACCACAATTCCAACATCCCTTATTGTCATTACGTGAATCATTTCTTTGGAAATTTTTGTGGCCTTGTTGGCTTACCTTGCCTCAAAATTGTCCTCTATGTCCTACATTAGTGTGTTCTTGAGCTTGGTCCTGGTTATTGTTTCCTCTTCCATTTCCAAAGCCTCTGCCTCAACCTCTTGCTCTACGAGAGTAGAATATCTACTCATAACTAGATTTTCCTTAGGAGTTTGAGTCTTCAACAAGGTTATTTTCTTCAATTATCATCATGGACACAAAATTTAGCAAAATCTAGAATATTTTCTTAGTCCAAATAGAACCCTTGAACTGCATCTCCTAAGCCATAAATGCACACTTCAACCTTATCATCATCATCTACATTGATGCCAATATGCAAGTGAATGATTCCATGCCTTTGCATTGATCTCATAAAATATGACCAAACTATTTGAAGCCCCTTTTGGAATTTTGGCATTCTTGTATGCTAATGGATAGCCAATACATTACCTTAAGTGCTCCTTGACTTCACTCTTCATGTGATCTTAACTAGTCTGCATTTCGATTCCACTCTAATAATTGTAGAGGGTTTTCATTATCTCCTTTGATGTTGTTCAAGTAGCCCTTTCCCATCAAGAAATTCCTCATTCTAAATCACCAAGCATGAAATTTGCTCTTGTACAACTTACCACTCATAAGTTGACTCATTCCATTAGCATTTTCCATTTTTGTAGCAATTTACAATAATGCAAAAACACTAGGAGTACCTCTACTTGAACACTGCCACACTATGACTTGACAATCAATCTCAAAAGAACACAGTTTTCGTGTATCAATAGTACACGAAATTGATTCAAATTTTGGATGGGAAAATATTTGGGAGATGTAGAATAGAACGCAAGCTATAGTTTTGCACACTAACTTATGTTTTCTATGGGCCCCACCTTTTAAAGGTTGAAACACAAATATGAGCAAAACAAGTGGATAACATCTCAAAACTATTTTGACAGCCTCTATTTGCATACAATTTTTTAAGCAATGTTAAATCATTTATGAAACATGCATTCTTCATGCTTTCTCACTATCGGTCTTCTTCACGAGATCTTTAAACCCACATTGGCTCTGATACCATGTCAAGAGTAAGGAGATAAGGAAAAGAGCTCTCACACATTGTCACACACAAAGAGAGGAACACACATAGAATGGGGCAAGGAAGAATGATCTTCTTCTACTTCTTCTATCACATAAAGAGAATATACAAGAATGACCTAAAACAACAACACAACCAATACAATATATAAAGATAAATACATAAAAAAACCCCTAATGTCCACAAATTATTGAGTAGGAAAGAAAAAAATATGTCATCACTCTTGGTAGATAAATATGTAAAGATCAATAAAAATATCTCTAACATAACATATAATACATAAAGAAAACTCTAATGTTCGCAAATTATTGAGTAGGAAAGAAAAAAAATATTTCATCACTCTTGGTAGATAAATATGTAAAGATCAATAAAATTATCTCCAACATATATCGACGTAACCACCACACATATCAGAGAGATGAACAAGTGGTACATGTTATCCTCGATCACATTTTGAGCTTGATTTCTCAACAGAGACAACATATGCAGATGTAGGAGGGTGGAATTATTTCCTTCTCTCCACCTACCATCATTTGTAACTCACCAATGGAGATCACATTTCGAAAATTGTGTGTCATATATACTTGCAAACCTGGCATAAGACCTTCACGATCTAGTAACACCACCTAAAGTATCTCATCAAACACTAGAGCCTCCAAATCCTGAGCTAATCATCCAAAATTGAGATCTAGGGACATGCCTCTGACCTAATGAAGTATCAAAAATCATGTGAAATGTATTTAAGGGAATTATGTATATGTAATGTATATGTATGTGTATATGTATATGTATATGTATATGTATATGTATATGTGTATGTGTATGTGTATGTGTATGTGTATGTGTATGTGTATGTGTATGTATATGTATATGTATATGCATATGCATAATGTTCTTGGCCTAGTGGTTATGTCATATGGATGAGGATGAGGAAGTCTTGCGCTCAAGTCCTACGAGAAATGTGGAAGAGTGCTTTTCCCCAAGATCTCTAGAGCCTTCTAGAAGCATTAAGTTGATTTAACTCCAGTTAACTAGGACACTTGGTGCACATGTAGTTACATGGCTGACACTTGGATGGTTAGTATCCACTTGCTATAGTAGGTAGTCCATTGGAGAGAGCTATATATAGAGGCATAAGGTTGGGATGAGAGTCATCTCTCTAGCACGTGGTGGTTCTAATAGTTAGTTCTTTGCATTGGTATCAGAGTGAGAGCTTCCATGGAGACCTTGTGAGGGAGATCATCTTCTTCAAGCTCTCATGGAGACCTTGATGAATCCTTCATCATCATCACATTCATAATACATTTTAATTTTCTTCATGAGTGGGTTTCTCCCAATAGAAAATTGGTGTATGGTTTCTCTATGTCTACCCAATTCCTTTGGAGAATCATCTTTCATTTGATGTCGACTATCTATACATATACTATTTCTTGCACGATAAGATATTATTTAATCAACACTGCACTAGATTTGAACCCTTGCCTGCATTATACCAATTGGATGGATTTTTCAACCTATCGTTTGTCTTATATCTATACAAATCCATATTTATTGTACTTCATACAGAATCGATGGATGACTTTGTAGCCAAAAGTCATAACGAGGTATGAAACTCAGGTAGCTATGCTTTGAAAGCCACATGCTATCCATAACAGTACCAGAGTATCCAATTGGTGAAAATTGTATCTATTTTATTTGCACCCGTGCTTTTTTACCGACCCATATCTATGATGTGCTCGAGCTTCCATCTCTACCCAAGAGATGCAAAATGGATTCCCCACTAGCATTATGGCATGCTCAAGTAGAACCCCAGGTATCCAGCTCGCAACTTCATGATGGAAGTGCGATCAGTGTAACCACCTCGATCACGATCAAATGTATTTCCTATCTCTTATGGTTAAAACATATTGTAGCAGATATTTGAAGCAAAACTATTGTACTTTGCACTTCATCCTTGTATCCTACAGTACTCGAGAATCAATCTCACATGGTTGAGAGCATGTCAGGTGCAGATGGGTTTTGAAACCAATAGCTTTGAAATAGATAACATCATTTATCACATGAACTAGGCTTGCAAATGTTCAATGAACAATATTTTATATTAAGACTAGTTTTCTCTTTTGTTGATGCCGATCCCATATGTAGAACAAAGAGCTGTGAGCTTATCAAATTAGCATCACTATTGTGTTCTTCTACAAGATATCCAAAGGGTTTTATCATGTGTACCAGAGATCAAGATGAGAAGCTTAAGGAGATCAATTAGATTTGAAATAACTACCCCTTGAAGGCATGGTATAACCTTTGCTCAAGCTTTTGCCAAGGTAAAGCCAAGCCATTTATCTACATCAAATGATTGGAGAAGGCAAAACTCAAGAGACCCAAGAAGGAAAATTTTCCACCAAAGGATGGATGAGCCAAGAAGATTGAAGCTAATGCGGATAGAGAATGGCTCTTTCGAGGATCAATGAATGGATTAAGCTTAAGTTGGAGCTAATTATTTACAAGTTATGCTTGATCTCAATACTTGCTTTGCTCTTTGCTTTCATATAGATTGCATTTAATTATCATTGAAGCATGGTATAAGTCTTTAATTTTGATAATTTGTATGGGAAATTTATGAGCATTAATGAAAGCTAAATGAAGGAGCATAAATGTATTGGAAAACACATCAAGAACAAAGAAAAATTTCATGCATCCAAAAGCTTATGCATGTAAATGAATGACTGTTTTTGTGCATTCCTCCTCCTAAAATAATTCAATGCACAACACAAGCTTCCTTCTTTTTAGGAAAAATGTTTCTTGATGCACTCAAGCATGTGCACCAGCATGTTCATATGCTTAAAGGAAGCACTATTAGTATGTTTGTGCATAAATGCATGAAGTGCATGAAAGCACGAGAAATGCTTGAGCTTGTTTAGGGAATTAAAAACATGCCAACACATGCATGCAAGCATATGAATTTACATGAAATCATATGCATTTTCATGTATAAGTAGCATGATTGTTTGCTAAGTAGATAAATGAATGTATTCTCAAAGTAGTCAGCATGTAGCCTTATAACCCTTTCTTGAGCATAACCCTTTGCAACAAGCCTAGCCTTATACTTGTCAACTATTCCATCAAGCTTACACTTAAGCATGTAAACCCACTTAGTGCCAATGGCGTTCTTTCCAAGAGGCAAGTCACATAAAGAACAGGTACCATTTTTCATATTAGCATCATATTTGATTGCATAGTAGCCATCCAATTTTTTGAATTTTGTCCTTCATCAGACGAAACTAGTTCATTCTTATCACAAAGACTAGAGGCAGTCATACCATAGCAATCTCATGCAGAAAAAGCACTATGAGATCTTGAACGAGTAAGCTATGATAGAGGTGCATCTATTTTGTTATCTTGTAAATTTTACACCATCCATTTTGGCATAGTTTTTGCCTCCTCAATATCATGTCTCTCATCAATAAGTGTATCATGTAAATCTACATCAAAAATCAAATGATCTCCATCATCACATGAAACCTATAAAGGTTGAGAAATTACCTCATTTTGATCAGCATTAGACTGTCCACCTATAAAAAGAGGCAGCAGAGTGACATACACATGTTTGGGGCTAACTGATGTCTCCTTAGTACATGAAAGTAATGGTTGACTAACCACAATAACAACATCATGGCTAACCAAAATGCATTTAGTCTATGGATGATATAAACGATAGCCTTTGCTTTCAGAGCTATACCCAACAAAAACACATTTCATTGCTTCATCATCCAATTTCTTGCATTGTTGAGGCACTAATCCATATGCAAGACAACCAAAGACATGCAAGTGAGCAAGAGATGGCTTGCAACCATGCCAAGCCTCATATGGAGTGATAGATTGCAATGCTTTAGTGGGACACCTATTAAGTACATATGTCACACACATAATAACCTCAAGCCAAAAACAATGTGGTAGAGCCTAACTCTTGACCATACACCTCACCATCTCCATGAGTGACATGTTCTTCCTTCTAGAAACTCCATTATGTTGAGGTGTATATGGAAATGTACAGTCATATTTTATCCCACATTCAGCCAAAACTGCATTAAAATCAGAAGATATATATCCCTCCTCCGCCCCTCCCCAATCAAAATGGAGTGTGCCCATTTTACATGTTGATAGATTTTTAGCCAAAATCAAAATCTGTTTGAATCACATAAACACTTCGAACTTTGCTTTTAGTGGATATACCCATGCATGCCTGGAAAAATCATCAATGAAAGTCACAAACTAAAGATAGTTCCTAAAAGAAGGTTGTTCTGTCTAGACTGATCTTCCTACAACAGAACAGAGACTAACTCTTGAATTTTTAAGGCATTTGGATTGCCTTTCATCATCAATCTAAGAGTAGAAGCAAAAATCCGATGTGAATCTGGAAGACCATTCAAAAGAGTTTGCACAATTGAATTGCCAGGAAAGTCTTCATCAACAAAAATCAATTGCTCCTTTTGTCAAAAAACTATCCATGGAATCTCCTTCATTCATGTGCTCACTCTCCAACTATTTTCAGAGATAAGAAATACGAGCCTCATTCCTTGCCTGATATAAAGTGGTGAGTGTATCCTAAGCATCCTTTGCTATTTTGCAAGAGTGAATGTGAGGATGAATGGCACATTTGACAAACAAGGCTATGAATGCATGTGCTTGAGCATCCCTCTGCCATCCCAATGAAGTTTCTCTACAATAGGTGCAACAAGAACCACAACACAAATAGGAACCTGAAGAATATCACCATCTTCAACACCATCTACATCAGCTTCAGTAAGTATATTTATGCATGTGATAGGATGTTTTTCAACACCTTGCACAATATTCCATAGTCCTTTGCAACCAAAACATGATGCATCATATAAGCCCATAATGGGTAATTGGTACCATCCAACTTATCCTCAACAGCCAACATATGGAATACATCATTACTTTCAGCCATGGCCACTTACTAAAATACCCCGATGCAAAAAAATGAATGTATCTCAAAAAGTTGAACAGAACTACCATGTCAAGTTTTGCTAAATGTATACCAGACTTTAAGGACTTGTTCTGCCTAAACTGATCTTCCTACAATAGAACAAAGACTAACTCCTCAATTTTTAAGGCATTTGGATTGCCTTTCATTATCAATCTAAGAGTAGAAGCAAAACTCTCATATGAATCTAGAAGACCATTCAAAACAGCCTGCACAAGTGAACTGTCAAGCAAGAATTCATCAGCAAAAATCAACTGCTCCTTCAAATCTTTGATCTTTGTCAAAAAATTGTCCATGGAATCTCCTTCATTCATGTGCTCACTCTCTAACTATTTTCAGAGATAAGCAATACGAGCCTCATTCCTTGCTTGATATAAAGTGGTGAGTGTATCCCAAGCATCCTTTGCTATTTTGCAAGAGTGAATGTGAGGAATAATGGCATGTTTGATAGACAAGGCTATCAATGCATGTGCTTGAGCATCTCTGCCATCCCAATGAAGTTTCTCTACAATAGGTGCAACAAGAACCGCAACACGAATAGGAACATGAAGAACATCACCATCTTCAACACCATCTAGATCAGCTTCAGTAACTGTACTTACACTTGTGATAGGATGTTTTTCAACACCCTGCACAATATTCCATAGTCCTTTGCAACCAAAACATAATGCATCATATAAGCCCATAGTGGGTAATTGGTACCATCCAACTTATCCTCAATAGCCAACATACGGAATACACACTACAAGAAATACGGGCGTATAGCGACGGTTAAGGCGACAGAATTTCGTCGCTATAAAATTGCAACTTGCATCGTAATTAGCGTCGCGTGTCGACCGTCGATTAAACGACGCAGAAAACGACGGTATTTGCGACTTGTGATGCGACGAGATTGCGACGTTCCCATAAAACGTCGCTAAAACGATGCAATTTAAAAGCGTCGCATAAGCGACGCTTTCTTGCATCGCATAGGCGACGTTACTTGCCGTCGCATAAGCGACGGTAAAATTGTCTCGTATTCGATGACGAATAGCATCGCTTACACGACGATCTGTTGACGGACAAAAATTAAAACGTTGGAGGCTCTGCGATCGGCATTTTCACGCATCCGATCGAAGAGCTCTCCAACCTTCGCAATTGCGCTGCACTTACGAGCTGAAGCAAGTATATGCAGAATTGTTGTTTTGCCTAAGCTCTCTCTTATTATCTCCCTCTGTCTTTGTTTCTCTCTTTCTACATCTTTCTCTCTTTGAATTCTCTCTCTCTCTCTCTAGATCTCTCTCTCTCTCTGTGTGTCTCTCTCTCTCTCTCTTTTCTTTCTCTCTTTATTGCAGGTTATTCAAGAAGCTAACCAAGCAAAAAGTATGGCTAACAATTGTAAGTACAATTTCTATTCTTTGTAGATCATTTGAATTGTGTTATTTTCATTACATAGCATACTCACACTTATTGATATGCACTCATACACTTATACATGATGAAGATGCACTTTCACACATATACATATATACACATGCACATACACACATATATACACATAGATACATGTGCACATACACTTAGACATACACACATATACACATGCATATGCGGCATTCCTACAACCACATAAAAAGACGTCCATGCATACATTATTGTATATATATATATATATATATATATATATATATATATATATATATATATATATATATATATATATATATATATATATATATATATATATATATATATATATATATATATATACACACACACACACACACACACATACACACATTAACATATATGCAAATACATGTATATGCACATCCACATACACATGCATGTTTCATACATATACACATGCATATATATACACATGCATATACATATACACATACATATACATATACATATACACACATATACATATACATGCATATACATGTACACACACATACATATACATGCATATACATATACACACACATACACAAGAACATGCACATACATACATATACACACACATATATATACTCTTAGGTACACACATATGAATGAATTATATAATTAAAGTATTAAAACACATATACACATGCACACACACATGCATATACCTACATATACACATATACATGCACATACACACACATACACATAGAGTTATACATATACATGCATATACATATACACACACATACGCAAGAACATGCACATATTGATACATACATATACACTTATACATGCACATGCACATACATACATATACACACACATACACATGCACATACATACATATACACACACATACATATACACTTAGGTACACACACCTACACACATATACACATAGAGTTATACATATACATGCATATACATATACACATACGTACATACACATGCATATGCACATACTCATACACACATATACACTTATACATGCACATGCACATACATACATATACATACACATGCACATGCACATACATACATATACACACACATACATAATTAAAGTATTAAAACACATGCCTATATAAACAATAATAACAATCAATAGAACAAAACTCTTCATTACTTAATACCATACACACAATTCAAAACATAACTGAAATAAATAAATAAATAAATAAATAAATAAATAAATATATATATATATATATATATATATATATATATATATATATATATATATATATATATATATATATATATATATATATATATATATATATATATATCAATGTAAATACATATAATCCAATGTCATAATCAACTAAAATCCTAATCATCATCATCATGATCATCATCATCATCATCGCAATATCATGATCATTCTGATCATCCTCATCCTCATCGTCATGATCACCCTGTGACGATCAAGATCGTCCCTCCTGTGTCTGTCTCTCCACCTCATCCATATTTGTCTCTCCATAATACTCCTGTATTACATATAACAAACATAAATAAATAAAATAATTAAAACATTCATAAAAACAAAATAATTATATAAAATTTAAAAATACTCACAAAGGCATCAGGATGATCTTGCATATACTCGCTCAAACACCGATATCCAAAATGTGTAGCATACTCGATCTCCTGTTTCGTAGGATATCGGCCATAATCCTTCTGCTGCAATGAAACAAATAAAAAACATTAGTTGCTTGCATTTTAACTAAAATAAAAAATATACTCACAATAACACATATACTTACAAACGTAGGTACAAAACCATTATGGCCCATTTGGCCTAGGTTCGATGTGTGGCCCGACTCCACTCTCTTCTTTGCAGCAGCCTATTTATTCAAGAAAAAAAATACATAAATTAAATGTAAAAATTTACTAAAATATATAAAAATTATAAATATAAACTATTAATTTGTGTACCTTCTACTGAGGAAATGACTCCTAAAGACGTAGCTGTCTACGAAAAAACTTCCACAACTCAGGTGGTATGCTAGCTCGCCTCTTATTTTTTTCGACCATACAATATCTCCTGTTAATTTAATCTCAAACAAAAAAAAAAGTCAGAATACATACACATATATACACACACATACACATACACATACACATACACATACACATACACATACACATACACATACACATACACATACACATACACATACACATACACATACCCACATACACATATACATGCAAACATATACGCATGCATATATGTATACATATACACATATACATACATATAACTTAAACATACATATACATATCCACATATATACGTACACACACATGCATGCATATACACTCATTCATACAAAATACATGCATTTATCCCACAATAATATGTAGTTGTGTATATGTGAATATGTGTGTATGTGTAAATGTGTATATGTGAATATGTGTGTATGTGTAAATATGTATATGTGAATTTTTTGTTTATGTAGATAATCAAATTATTAATATCAAATATCATTATTTGTAGATTCTGATCAATCAGATGGAACTCCACCACCGTCTCCTCTTCGTGCAACGACTTTATACTGTAAGTATATGAAATATTTAATTTTAAATATATTTGATGGATACATAACTTATATTTTTTTTTATGTTTCTTATTATGTGCAGATTCTGATCAATCAGAGGGTACTCCACCACCCCCTACCCATGCAACGACTTCACATGTGTCCTCCGATAGGAATTATGATGAATTTTACTATGAAGAGCATATTATATGTTGGTGTAACTCTTGTTATGGCACGTATCAAAGACCACGATTGGAATGTATTGAACATGAGGTAGAGTATGGTACTTTTGAGCGTGCACCATCACCTAGTCAACGTGATAATGCTTGGGTATGTATTTTCTATATATGTTAATGTCATTATTTTATTTAAAAACCATATATAAAATCAAATTATTGTTGATATACAGGAATACTTGCTCGATGATGATGATGATGATTTTTCTCATAATGTTAATATACCTCGTACACGTCATGGACTTGCTGTTCATCAATTACAAGCAGAGGTTTCTAGAAATCCTCTACCTCCTGGTTTAGAGAATGAAATGGCTGGAGATTATCCATTGCCAGCTCGTGATCGTTCTTTAGTACAAACATATGATAGAAGAAGATATGGAGGATGGAATAGAGGACCACTTCCTTTAGATGGAGAGGTTTTCAACTTTTGGGGTAATCGCTATATGATTGCTCCATCCACTATTACTAATGCTGGTCGTGGTCTCTTTATTGTAGAGGATTTGTATGTGCCTCCGAACTCTGAAGTCACTCTTATGTCATTTTGTGGTCCTATATATGGATGGGGAGATTGGCATTGACTTTCACGTTATGTTCAAAGCATGAGTACTTGTGGAATATGCTTGAACGCAGCATCCCTTACTAGTAGAAGGATTTTACATGCAGAAAATGAAAGATTATATATTGATGGAAGACCTTACACACATGGAAATATAGCAGGTTTAATAAATAGTAGTCGAGGGTTACATAATAGTTCAAGGACTAATTGCACAGTTGAGGAGCGTGAAAATAGTCATGAATCACCATACATGAGTAGAGATGTATCAAGATACATAGTTGTCAATGCTATTACTACATTACATGCTGGTGATGAACTATTAGTGAATTATGGATGGCGTAGACCTCCAAGAGCACCTTTTTGCTAGAGAGAATAAAAATTTTCTATCCATATTTAATAAGTTATATACTTAATTTTATATTTGAAGTTTACTCTTTATTCATTTATGGAATACTAATGAGTTTTATTTATATGTGTAGATTCCAACGTATGATGTTGATGATATTCGTCCACAGCATTCACAATTACCAGTAAGACCACGATTATCAGAAGCTTCCATGAGGAGGCTATTGTTACCAGTAGTGTCCATGTGAAAGGCCAAATGGCCACCGGACACTTCTTTGTATATGTTCTTTAATAAAACATATAGTGGCCTGGTCAATCACAGACTGTAAGTTCGACCGCATTTGTAAGACCTAAGAAGTCTGTCTTCGTGCTCCCTGTGTACTGTGTTTTCTACGTATTCTACAGCCTCTGTGCGAAGTATTGCGTGCGGCGTCAGGAGCTCGGTTTTCTACTCTAAGCATATCGTCGTGGAGCTCTGGAGAAGAAGAGTGCAATGCGGTGCATCGTCATCGCGCGAGGGAGGACCTCAACGATCAAGGAATATAGAGGTTCCCGGTACTTCCCGGGAGGTCACCCATCCCAGTACTGTTCCCCCCAGAGCTCGCTTAACCGTGGAAATCTCCCACCTTGGAGGTCACCCATCCCAATACTGTTCCCCCCAGAGCTCGCTTAACCGTGGAAATCTCTTGCCACTAAGCTACACTCTTGTGGTGTTTGAAGAAGGGGAAAGACTAAGGTTGACATTACCTTGAACAAGTTTTGGTCCCTCAAAGCTTCATTTTTGCTTTTAAAGCCTATTTCTGAAGCAATTTTGGGGTGTTTTTTGGAGCCATTTCGGAGTACTTTCGCACGTAGTTCTCTTCACACGGGTCCAAGAACATCAAGAAGAGTGTTCCTGTACTTCTCAGACAATAAATATCAACCTTTGGGGCTATATTTTCAGCCACACTCATAAAACTACAGGTTTCTCGAGGGGTTTTCAGTTTTGGTGGGAGCAGTCGCTGCAAATTTATGCAAGTTTTTAAAGCCTAAAACATCAGAGTTGACAGACACTTGCAGGTGTTATTGGCTAGTTTTTGGGCTGTGTATTCAGCCTTTTAGTGTCATTTTACTGCATATATTGAGCACATACACACCATGTACGCTTCTGTGGATACCGCTTATGTACGTCCATGTGGGCATTGATATAGCGGTTACGTTCTTTGCATAAAGCCTTTTACGTTTGATAAAGAGGGTCGTGGTGAGGTTTTCTTAACTGGGAGACACCCAGATGTCGGGGTCTCTTCGGTGATGCAGGTGGAAGACTTACCCAGCCTCGCCATAGGAGATGTATGATAGTTGTTCATAGGTGCTCGATAAGCCTAGTTGGCTTCTATTGGGTAACTGATTATAAGCAGTGGAGTCAGTGATTCACTATGCAGGTAGACATGTCAGTACTTGCAGTTTTATGATACTTTGACACTCGTCATATGCTAATTTTGCAGAGGATACTCTGGCAAAATTTTTCCAGATTTCTGGTTTAGTCAACTATATAGTGGTCGATTTACTCCTTGATACACTTATTTGTTGGCGTTTGGACTCTTCTAGCTCCATTATCATTCTATTCAGTTCTCTACGATCATGGCATCAGAGGTCTCAGGCACATCCGGTGGATCAGGGTCTAGTGCTAGCATTCCGAGGAGGAGCTATAACTTGCAGGGCAAAGACCATTTTGAGATCCGAAAATTTGATGGCACAAACTTTGCTCTATGGAAGAATCAGATTAAAGATGTGCTGATTCAAAGAAGGCAATGGAAGCCAGTAAATGGGATTTCAAAGAAGCCTGCTGACATGGATGAAGATGATTGGGATGAGTTAGATGCAATGGCCAGGTCTACCATTCGCTTGCACCTGGCAGATAATGTTTACTTTACAGTATTAGACTGTGAAAGTGCAGAGGAGCTTTGGAAGAAGTTATGCAATACATATGAAAAAGAGACGGTATCAAATAAAGTATATCTGATGAGAAAATTATACGACCTTCGTATGAAGGACACAGATAGTGTTGCTGCTCATCTAAATGAGTTTGATGCCATATTCTCCCAGTTATAGGCTCAAAAAATGGATATGGACAATGAAATGAAAGCAGTATTGTTGTTATGCACCCTGCCATCATCATGGGATACATTTTGCACAGCTATTAGCAATAGTGCACCAGGTGGTAAACTCGTCTATGATGACATATGTGGAGCACTCTTGAGTGAGGAGATTCGTAGAAAATCTATGGTTGGCACTCATAGTGGAGATGCATATAATGTTCGTGATTCTTACCAAGGAAAGAATCAACAACGTGGTAGGAGCAAGAACAAGGAAAAGAATGGTCAACGGAATAAGAGCAGAAGTAAATCAAGGAAGAGGGATATTGAATGCCATTATTGTCATAAGAAAGGACACATGAAGAAAGACTGTTATGCTTTAAAGAATGCTAAAGGTAAAGGACAGAATGTTGATGGGCATGTTAAACAGTTACCTGCACCATCTACTTCGACTGTGAAGATTGAAGAAATTAATGCTATTTCTGATGATGCTGATGTGTTGACACTTGATAGTACTGTGCCATCTGAGGCACTTATGGCTGATTCTCTTTCCCACACCTGGCTGCTAGATTCTGGTGCTTCTTTCCATGTGACACCACATAGAGAATGGTTCTCTAATTATGCAGCAAAGTCTCTTGGTATCGTGAGACTTGGTGACTCTTACCAGTGTGATGTTGTGGGGATTGGAGATGTGGTTGTGCAGTTCATTGACAGTTCAAAATTTACTATGCATAATGTACACCATGTACCTCAGTTATCACGTAGTTTGATGTCAGTTGGTCAACTTGATGACCTTGGTTACAAGGTGGTCTTCTATGCTCAGTCCTTTCGTATATCAAAGGGCAATATGGTTATTGCAAAAGGAAGGAAACTTGGCTCACTTTACCCTTTATTTGTATCACAGAAAGAACACTTGTTAGCTGTTACTGAACAGCCTATGGCTTGTATTTGGCATGGTCATTTGGGCCATATATCTCGTAGTGGAATGGAAAATCTTTCTCGTTCTGGCACTTACCTGTGTTATCTTTCTCTGATTTTTCATTTTGTGAGCATTGTCAATATGGAAAGCAAACCACAAATGTGCATAAAACGCACATTGACTCTTCAATTCAGCCTTTAGATCTTGTTCATACAGATGTGTGTGGTCCTATGCCCACTAGGTCCTTAGGTGGTTCTCTTTACTTTGTCACTTTCATAGATGATGCTACTAGAAAAGTTTGGGTATATCCTATCAAATCGAAGGATGATGTATTCCCTACTTTCAGAAAATGGCTTGCTTCAGTTGAGACTGAAAAAGAAACTAAGCTTAAGGCTTTACGTTCAGATAATGGGGGTGAGTATACCTCACATGAATTCAGCCTTTTTTGTCAGTGTAGAGGGATTCGTAGAGAGTTTATAGCTCCTTATACTTGTTGGGGATGTAAGGGTCATGTGACCTTACCCCCATATTCATATATATACATCATATATAAAGCATTGCCTCAAGAGAGATCATTATGTGGGTTTCGAGGCTCCCACGCATATCAGCACGTCTTTCCTCTCTTCTCTCTCCTTCCATTTCCTCCTTCCTCCTCTTGTTCTGCACTCCAAACCCCTTCACTAGTATCAGAGCATGCTGAGGGCTAGTGTGCAAGAAGCTTCAATGGAAGCTTAGGTGAGAAGAGGTAGAAGTACAGGTCGGCATCTTTTGACAGTAGTTCAGTATTTCGGTCATAACTCGAGTTAGAAAGCTCGGATTGACGCGTTTTAAAGTTCTGTGCGTAGCTAACACAGAGAGCTACAACTTCACAGAAGGGCGCAGAACCTGGTTCGGACTTCTGAAGTGCCGAAAATTCGAAAAACGTAGAGAATTGTAGAAGGCGAATCTACATTGAGTAAGACAGCAGGTCCGTTTTTTTGTCATAACTTGAGTTCTACAGCTCGAAATGCGATGATTCAACTTGCTGCTCGTAGCTTGGAAAGATAGCTACAACTTTGTAGAAGATCTCAGATCCAGAGTCTGAGTTTTAGGTTGCCGAAATTGCAGAATACAGAGTAGTACTGTTACAAGTGAAATTGAAATTGACAGCAGGTGCTTGTTTTGAGCATATCTTTAGCTACGCACCTCCGATTGAGGTGTTCTTTATGTCGTTACGTAGCCAAGAGTTAGATCTTGAAGTTTGCTGAAGACCAAAAGTTCAGATTCAGAGGTTATCACCTCTGAAACAGCAAAACACAGAGCAGTACAGTTTTGCCCAAACAACCCTAATTGCACTTGGAGGTTGAATTTGCTTTGGAACTTCTTCGAGAGAGAATTTTTGGTGTGCAAGCTCTTATTTTCAGAGCTTCAAGACATTCTACATGTATGATCATTGTGTTAGCTACTCCATATGAGAGTAGAGCATGATCTTGTTACATGTTTGGCATGTAAGATGACATTGTGGTATACTCTTTTTGAGGTTTAGGTCATCATGAGTTTGATCATGGATGTATAGTGGCATTGTGGTCTATACCTTGCTTATGCCACTTGGTTACTTGCACATACTTTTATGAGAGTTGATTTTGGATCTTGTTTGGTACTTGTATCTTTTGTTTTCTTTGCAGGTACATGATCCAGATTGGAGCCTCAGTTACACATTCGTTTGTCACCATTATTAGCATTTGGTCATTGATTGATATGTGTTTGCCAGTGTGATTCTTGGCATATGTGGATGGTGATTCCCACATGGTTATTTTGGTTCTAGAGTCCATTTTACAGAGGAGATGCTGCCGAAATTTCATCGGCTTTTATGCTAGAAGAGAGCTCTAGTGGATCTTGAAGCTTGTGTGATAGCTTTGGATCTTTGTTTATCTCCATTCACTTGGACTCGGTCACAGGTTGTTCGTGATAGATTGGAGCATCTTGTAGGATTTATTCTTGAGTGGGAGTTGTATTGCCATTGTATTGGCATGTATTGCCATTAGTTTATGGGCATATGTATTTGCCATTATCCTTGATTATATCAGTGACAGGTGGTGACAGATTATTCATTGTTCTTTTGAGATTGGTTATCTTGTTTGATTACTCAGTTTACAGGGGATACTCTGCCGAAATTTTCCCAAGATTCTTTCAGATTCACTTGGTCACTTTGGAGACTTGGTGAGCAGGCTTATGCTCATGGTTTTATGTGCATGTTAGATGCATGGTTATGTGACAGGTGGTTCACATGGTTTCTTCTCCAGCGAGACATTTATGATGTGCATTATGCATATGGATATGCAGGTATGATCCTATTGAGGATAGAGTATTATTCTAGTCTCTTATTACATTGCTAGTCTTGGATTGCCAGCATGGTGTCTTCTCGATTTGATGGCACTGACTTTTCGAGATGGAAAGCTCAGATGTGGCATACATTGGTTCGTGCAGGGTTACACATGTATGTGCATAGAGATGCACAGAGGCCTCGTGACATGCCCGATCACGTATGGATGGATATGGATGCATTGGCCAGCTCCACTATCCGATTACAGCTTGTGGATTCTATATATGAGTCTGTTATGTATGAGGAGACAAGTAGTGCATTATGGCAGAGACTACATGATATGTATGCGAGTCCATTGACTCATGTGAGACATAGATCACATCGACGACTTCGATGTTGGCATTGTGGTCATGAGGGCCATATTCGACGACGTTGCTTCAGGCGGATGCGACGACGACATCAGAGACATGCACGTGATGTAGATCAGGTAGTGGTTTCAGGAGAGTCTATGGTAGTTGATTATGCCAGTGATGGTGATATCACTTTCTCCTATGGTTCATCTCATGATTCCTCTTGCTCATTAGATAGCACACATATGGCTTGGTTGCTTGATGCATTAGCCATTTTTCATGTTACTCCACATCGTGAGTGGTTTTGTCGATTCTCAGGTGAGAGTCGTGGATGTGTGCACATGCCTGATGGTATGGCATATGACATTGAGGGTGCAGGAGATGTATGCATTATGCTACCTAGTGGAGCATCACTTATACTCAGACATGTACGTTATGTGCCTTCATTCCCTATGAGCTTGATTTCAGTTACCCAGTTACAGGAGAGCAGATATTATGCATTCCTTGGTGAGCATCATTTTCAGTTGCAGTTGTGACAGCTTATGCTTGTTAGAGGTGCCAGGATTGGGCACATGTATCCACTGCAGGTACTTCATGTGAGAGACAGTCTCGTCTCAGTGGGAGTTCAACCTTATGTGCGATGTGAGACTCGTCATGTCTCATTCTGTCTACCTATAGATAGGTCTATTGACATTCATGATGCACATGTATGGCAGGATTCAGATGCTCAGATAGATGCATATGTAGAGCATGTTTTGGATGTTCATGATGCTTATGGAGAGCATGATTGTTTTGATCATATGGATGCTCTTATAGAGCACACTTTGGATGATCATTTGGATGCTTTAGAGCATGATGTGGATGCTCATGTAGAGCATTGTGATGATACTCAGTTAGAGTGTGATCATCAGTTTGACCTTGGTATTGATGTTGTGCAGTTAGCTCATGTAGAGCATGATCATACACTTGGTGTGGTAGAGCACGATTGCTCTCATGGTATACAGTGTATGGTAGAGCATATTAGCTCTCAGGATGCACAGCTAGATACATCCTTGGTTGTGAGCATGGCTGATTTGGATGCTGAGGAGTCAGCGATCATGCAGTCATTCTTGGATTCGCTCATGCAAGATGTTGACACAGATATGTCAGGACATGTTGGTCTTGATGATGGTACTTTGGATGCCTTGGATACAGGCATGGCTGGCATACTTAGGCTAGCCAGGATAGCACAGGTTTCGTCAGCATTCGGGAGTCTGATGTACGAGTTATTATGCTCGAGACCAGACATTGCAGTTGCTATTGGAGCATTTGCACTTGGAGTTGTTAGTCGTTTGATGATTGGCACAGGCATAGAGCGAGTGGGAGCTTTGCAGGAACTTCATGAGTTCTTGCATCAGTCAGATATGAGCTCGACTCTTATTGATATGAGTCTAGAGCAGTTTGAGGTGCATGGATACACCTTGTTCGAGGCAGTTGGTGTAGGCTGATCAGTATGGGTTGAGATCCGGACTCTTCCTGTACATTATTGTATAGTCCTACATCATTCTTTGTATATGTTACCACTTATGGTCACATTGACCCTTAAGTGGGAGATTGTTGGGGATGTAAGGGTCATGTGACCTTACCCCCATATTCATATATATACATCATATATAGAGCATTGCCTCAAGAGAGATCATTATGTGGGTTTCGAGGCTCCCACGCATATCCGCGCGTCTTTCCTCTCTTCTCTCTCCTTCCATTTCCTCCTTCCTCCTCTTGTTCTGCACTCCAAACCCCTTCAATACCCCAGTATAGAATGGTGTAGCTGAGAGGATGAATAGAACTATTCAAGATAGAGTAGTCTCTATGTTGCATCATGCAAACCTCTCACAAGGTTTTTGGGCAGAAGCAGTATTGACTGCAGTTCATGTGATTAACCTTTCACCTAGTGCTGCCAAAGGTCTGAAAGTGGCATAAGAGTTATGGACAGGGAAACCACCATATTATGATCATCTTCAAGTTTTTGGGTGTGAAGCATATGTTCATATACCCAAGAATCTTAGATAGAAGTTGGACCATAAGTCAAAGAAATGCATTTTTCTTGGATATGATCGAGAAGGACAATTTGGATATCGCTTATGGGATCCTGAAACACGGTCAGTGATCAAAAGTAGTGATGTCATTTTTAATGAGTCTAAGATGCATAAACAGCCGATTAAGGAGGTTGAAGTGAGAAGAGTGGTGTTTGAGGATACTAGTCCTCCGGTTAGCATGCATAAAAATGCTGCACATAGGGATGTTCAAAAGAATGTCCATTCAGATCAGTCTGCACATGTTCCTGTTCAGCAACCATTGAGACGTTCTGCACGTGTCTCATATCCACCTGATAGATATGTTCCAGGTTTAGATTTTGTTATGCTAACAGATGCCGGTGAGCCCTCTTGCTACAAAGAGGCTATGCAGACAGAGGATCATGTCAAGTGGGAGCGTGCCATGAAGAGTGAGTTGGATTCTATTCACAAGAATGGTACTTGGGACTTAGTACCTTTGCCAAAGGGCAGGAAAGCTTTACCATGTAAATGGGTATATAAGCTGAAATTCACATCAGATAGTGCTTCTCCAAAATATAAAGCACGACTTGTTGCAAAGGGTTTCAAGCAACAACATGGTGTTGATTTTGAGGAAATCTTCTCTCCAGTGGTCAAGATGACTACTTTGTGCATGTTACTTGGATTCGTTGCAATGGAGGACTTAGAGCTAGTCCAAATGGATGTGAAAACAGCTTTCTTGCATGGAGATCTTACAGATGAGATCTATATGGAACAACCAGAGGGTTATGTAGTTCCTGGCAAGGAAAGTCTAGTTTGTAAGCTCAAGAAGAGCTTGTATGGACTTAAACAGTCTCCTAGACAATGGTACCAAAAGTTTGATGCTTTTATGAAGTCCCAAGACTATTCTCAGAGCAATGAGGATCATTGTCTCTACACAAAGAGATGTTCTGATGGCAGCTTGATATACTTGATACTTTACGTAGATGATATGTTGATTGTTGGGAAGTCCTCTTATGATTTGTCAATTCTCAAAAAGAAGTTGAGTCAGACATTTGATATGAAGGATTTGGGGGATGCCAAACATATTCTTGGCATGCGCATTACTCGTGATAGGAGTAAAAGATGCATATACTTGTCTCAAAGTGAGTACATATCCAAAGTACTTCACCGATTCAATATGCAGGGTGGAAAGGCATTGAGTACACCTTTACCCACATATGTGAAATTGAGCAAGGATGACTGCCCCAAATCAGATGAGGAAAAGGAATTCATGACCAAAATTCCCTATCAGTCTGCTGTTGGTAGTCTCATGTATGCTATGGTAGCTACAAGACCAGACATTGCATTTGCAGTGGGAGTTGTGAGCAGATATATGTCTAATCCTGGCAAGAAACATTGGGAAGCGGTCAAAATGATTTTGAGATATCTGAGTGGCACTAAGGACAAGTGTCTATGCTTAGGTAGAGGGAAAGCATCCATTATTGGTTACACAGATTCTGACTATGCTGGTTGTGTAGACAATCGTAAGTCTACATCAGGGTACATTTTTCATTTTGCTGGAGGTGCTATCTCTTGGAGATCTTGTCTTCAAGAATGTACAACTGTTTCCACCACAGAAGCAGAGTATGTTGCAGCAAGTGAGGCATGTAAGGAAGCATTGTGGCTTTCTCGTCTTGCTTGTGATATGGGTTTGCCTCAACATGTACCTCACTTGCTCAGTGATAGTCAGAGTGCCATTGCTTTGGCTAAGAATCCGGTCTATCATGCAAAGACCAAGCACATTGAGGTGAGGTATCACTTCATTAGAGATTGCTTAGCCACTGAGAGCATTATTCTTGAGAAGGTTCACACTCGAGATAATGCTGCAGATGCTTTGACTAAAGCTCTACCACAGGATAGCTTTCGACACTGTTGTCACTTGATGGGGGTTACTTGATTCTTGATCTTACGCAGTCACTTGTATACTGTGTAACATGCCCATCAGGTGGGAGGTATAGTTTGTATACTTACACTCAGGTATTCTTTATCATTCTTTCTTTTTTCTCCCATAGTTACTCTGGCCATATTGGCCTTTAGTGGGAGATTGTTACCGTTAGTGTCCATGTGAAAGGCCAAATGGCCACCGGACACTTCTTTGTATATGTTCTTTAATAAAACATATAGTGGCCTGGTCAGTCACAGACTGTAAGTTCGACCGCATTTGTAAGACCTAAGAAGTCTATCTTCGTGCTCCCTGTGTACTGTGTTTTCTGTGTATTCTATAGCCTCTGTGCGGAGTATTGCGTGCGGCGTCAGGAGCTCGGTTTTCTACTCTAAGCATATCATCGTGGAGCTCTGGAGAAGAAGAGTGCAGTGCGGTGCATCGTCATCGAACTACTTCAGCTATGCAAAACTAATCCTGTGCAATATGCAAAGTTGAAAGATCTATATTCAAAAGACGATAAAGTACAAGATTTGTGTGACAATGATGAAGATGATGGCATGGCAGATTTTATTGAGGATTGGTATCAAAATGACAGTGAGAGCATTGATATTTCTAAAAATGAGAAATATCTTCGAGAGGAATGTCTAAAGCATGTATATGAAGTAAGTCGTTTGACACGACTAAGTGCGAGCTTACTTATTCTCAACCTTCAAAATCATTTTGGATGGAGTAATGTATCTGTTTCGACACTATTAAGGTATAATTTTCAATTTTCTATCTATTTATATATATATACATAAATATATATATATATATAAATACATGCACGTTTTTATTCTTACTTTAGATAAGATAAGAAGAATAACTTGAATTGAATGGATACGATTGTTTGGCTAGCAGGATACGATTGTTTGGATGGCAGGATACGATTGTTTGTTTTGGAGGATATGAATGATTTGTCGATTCACACATATGTTCAGTTTGAAAGTGTGAATCGACAAATCATTCAATGAAGGTACATACTTCATGTGTCCAAAACAAACAATCGTATCCTGCCATCCAAAACAATCAAATTTTGTGTAAATATTTTGAAAGATGCATTAATAGTTTTAAAAGATGTGCGGACAAAAAGTATCCATTCAATTCAAGTTCTTGTTCTTAACTTATCTAAAGTAAGAATAAAAACCTACATGTATATATGTATATTTATTTATTTACCTTTTTTAATATATCTTTTTTTGATAAATTTACAAGTTATTATTTGAAAAGTTTTTACCAAGTCAGAATATTCTTCCTACCTCACATGATGAAATGAAGAAGATAATCAACAATCTTGGTATAGATTATCAATGTATACATGCATGTCCTAACGATTGTATTTTATATAGAGGTGAATATGCAGACTCTTTGACATGTCCCAAATGTCAATCTCCTCGATATAAGGGTGAAGAAGGTAAAATCCCAAAAAAGGTATTGAGACATTTTCCATTGGCTCCACGGATTAGACATATGTTTCAAAGCCCCGAATTATCAAAGCTTTTGACTTGGGGACATGATCACAAAAGTACTGATGGAATAATCAGAATTCCTCATGATAGTGTTGCTTTTCAGCATATTGATTCTACATGGCCTGAATTTGCACAAAATCCACAGAATCTAAAGTTAGGAGTTGCATTAGATGTGGTTAATCCATTCTCCATGAAATCTAGTAAATGGTCAACATGGCCAGTGGTAGTCATAAACTACAATCTTCCGCCATATCTTAGCATTAAAAAGGAACATTTAATGCTTTCACTTTTAATCCCAAGCAAAAGACAAGTTAAAGATATTGAAACAGGCCAATATCCAAAACCTATGACGCCTATGGATTGGTATAAAAAATGGACAGATGGACCTCTGATAGATCCAGAAGCAGAAATCTTCAGTAATGATTCAGATAATGAGTATGTGAACAGAGGTAAAGGAAAATTGACACTCGCTGAGAACATATCAATATGGTATTCTTTGGAGTATTGGAAAGAGTTAAAAGTATGTCATCTTCTTAATCCTATGCATATAATTAAACATATTGGTTATTCACTATGGCAGCATCTTCTTGGACTAAAAGATACCATAGCATCAAGGAATGATTTGAAAGATCAAAAATCCAAACCAAAGTTATGGCCAGTTTTTGATAGACATTGACAAGAAACGACTTATGCATCTGCTCCTTGGGTACTTACAACAAAAGAGATACAGACTATCAACAATAGAATTCAATTGATTAAGACTCCTACAGGATATGGAGCATCGTTTCAAAACATCTTTACTATGGATGATAAGAGCTTATTTGGGTTAAAGACCCATGACTGGCATAACTTTTTGAAAAATATTTTACCTTTGGTTATCGATGGATGTACAACGAAAGGAGTACGAGATGTGATCTATCGTCTTGGATCACTTATAAGGTAATTATGATACTTTTATATTTAATATGTATGAATATTGGATATCTTTTTATTTTTTAATTAACTTCTTTATAATTGTTTTTATGATATGTATAGGTGGATTACATCCAAAGAGATCGATAAAAATTCGATCCCACAAAAAAAACGTGAATGCAAAGAGCTACTATGTTTGATGGAAAAAGAACTTCCTACTTCATTTTTTGATATTCAGGTTCATTTATTAGTCCATCTTGTAGATGAGATAGAGATTGCAGGTGTTGTCAACACTCGATGGATGTTTTGGGTCGAGAGATTTATGGGAATACTAAAAGGTTATGTGCGACAAAGAGCAAAACCAGAAGGATCCATGGCAAAGGGTTGGATGCTTGAAGAGTGCATGTATTACGTTAGTGAGTACCTTGAAAGAGTTCATGAAGAAGCTCCACGTGCATGGACCAACGAGTCTTCTTCAAAAATAACAGATGAGGTATTATCAGGTAAGGAGGTTCCATTCTTATTTACATTTCAAGAAAAAAATGATGTTTCTACTTTTGTAGCATATAATAGCGAATGCATGCAAGCATTCCTTAGCGAGTACGAGGAACTTCAAAGTCTCCGAAGTAAAAGGCGAAAAAACAAAAGATCTAGACGTAATCTCGATAATAATGAGATTACAGATATACCTTCTTTCAAGGATTGGCTATATAGTCGTTTGCAACGCGCCAACACAAATAATGAAGAAATCTCAGATGAGCAAAGAGAGTTAATGATAGGTTGTGAACGAAAGGTAATTTTATTAAAATAATATTTTATTTTTTTCATATATGTATGTTAGTTTCTATTTACTAATTGAATTTATTTTGCAGGCTCGAATGTTTACTAATATGTGGGCTTTTGGACAACATATTAGAATCAAAGCCATTGATTCTTTACGTAAAACAGAGGATTCTAGTATTGTTGCTTCTTTCAAGCAACTATCACGTGCTAGCTCAAAAGACATGAACCTTATAGATAGCCAACTTGGTTACATAGGAACTATTGTTGGTATCTACGAAATTTCATTTCGTACATTCAAACAGGTAGAGAAAAGTTTATATATTTTTTTTAGAGTTAGCTATTTTTTTAAGCACCTAATAATGGGTTTTTGTTGTTATATATTTTGATAGGTCATTTTGAAGGTTGACTGGTTTCGAGCGGAGTATAAAGGTAGTAATTCTAAATTAAGAAAGGAATTATTTGGGTTTTGGGCAATTGATTCTTCCAATGTAATGCGATCTACTAAAGAACCATATATTCTTCCTAGGCATATTGAACAAGCATTTTTTTATAAAAACCCAGATGCTCATCCTTGGTGGCAAGTCATTCATGTGCAACCTAGAGGTAGGTCATTGTTTGAATAGTTTATTGTTAGAGAGATCGAAGAAAGTCCTCTTGATGATTCAGCATCAGATACTGATACATCAACATCGGAAATAGAAATTAGAATCATTATACGTGATAATGATACTAATATTTTTGATGAAAAGGATAATTCTCTACATGCTGATTCTACTGATGAGGAAGAGGAATTACCAGAAACAGATATTAATCCATCAATAGGTGATGTGATTCATGAGAACATAGATTTAACAATAGAAGAAATAAATGAAATCAATAAGGATAATGAAGATGAGACTATATTGATGTCTTACCAAAATGATGGCAATAATGAAAACATATGAGCAGATTAGATAGTAAATTGTACTCTAGTTATCGATCAATAACTTGAAGCTTCTGAATGGATATCAGATAATAGGTTTTTTTTATTAACTTGAATAACGATGAATCCTATTAGAGAGATGAAATCATGTTCTTCTAAGTTAGAACATGAAGCTCGGGGGTATGCCTAATTATTTTATATATAGCTTTATCTTCGAGGAGCAAATTTTTATCATGTATGTATGCATATGTGTGTGTATTCATGTGTATTATATGTATACATATGTTAGTATGCATATATATGTATTTCATGTATATGTATGTATTTGCATGTGTGTGATATATGTATACATGTGTTAAATATGCATATGTGTATATATGCATATGCATTTATGTAAAATATTCATGTATTCATGTAATATATGCAAGTGTTTATAATTGTGTACATGTATATATGTATATGTGTCTATGTGTAAATATGTACATGTAAATATGTATGCCATGTATATATATGTTTATGTGTGCATGTAGGCATGTATATGTGATGTGTACATGTATATATGTATATATGTCTATGTGTCGATGTGTACATGTAAATATGTTAGTATGGATATATATATTTATGTGTGCATTTAGGCATGTATGTGTGATGCATAATATATCTACTCCATTTTATATTTATGTATCCTATCTACATGATGTGTATATATCTTTACATATATTATGATCCTCGTTGATTCGAGTAGCTATATATAGAGGCATAAGGTTGGGAGGAGAGACATCTCTCTAGTAGGACGTCGGAGGTGTACATATACTTCAAACATATGGCTAAAAAGTTGAATTAGAGTTTTTAAATTAGGGATTTCAAAACCCTAATATCGAAATTAGTGTTTTCAATTTAGGATTTTTGAAATAGGATTTATTTATTTATTTATTTATTTATTTATTTATTTATGTGTATGCATGTGTTGTGTATGTATATGTATCTATATGTGCATATGCATGTGTTTTGTGTGTATATATGCATGTGTGTGTATGCATGTATTTATACCTCTAGTCTCTCTCTCTCTCTCATATAAATACATACATGCATAAACACACATACTCATATCCACATATATATATACATAAAAGTAGTGCATACCGTGCATTGTCGTGACGATGAGCCATAAGTGTCCGTATCTCTTTTAAACACCACTTAAGGGACCATCCTGTGCCAAACTTTGTCTCAAGTGAACTAAGCACATATTTTTTATCCCTCTCATCATGCTCACTACAAAAATAAAAAACATAATGTAAATAAAACATAAGATATATATTTCAATTTATATGTAAAACTTTTACTTACTTCCACGGTAAGTGGATAAAGCGCAGGTAAGAGTCACATAGTGCCCGCATTCTTCTCTTGAACTCCAATCCATTCCCTATGTACACAATGTTCCCCTCTGGATCTATGTCGCACTCTAGTCCTAAGGTGCCTATGCATGTCCTCATAGGCAACTCTGCTCTGCTATCACATGCTTGAGGTGGTATAGGTGTCCTGAAAATAGATAGATAGAAATAAATAAAAATATGTGTTATAATATCATTGAAAAAGTTTATGAAAACAAAACATACCTATGAGCAGCTAGCTCTCTTCCTGCATGTGGAGCCGCAGAAGAGCCCTCATTTGATTGCTGGGTAAGCATCTTGATCGTATAATCCAGCTCCTCATCAGACATCTCTGAGTAATCACGCATTATGGCCCCTAGAGTATCAGACGGAACTCTTGCTCTCATAAGACTTTTTATGAGAGTGAGTTTCGCCTTTCTCTCTCAACTGGGATCCATAATACCTAACATATAAAACAAAATGGTTAGAAATCAATATATATACGTGTACATATGTAAGTGTGTATGCATTAAGTATGTGTATGTATGCATGTGTGTGTGTGTGTGTATATGTGTGTATGTGTGTATGCATGTGTATGTGTGTATGCATCATTATGTGTATATGTGTTTATGTGTGTATGTGTGTGTATATGTGTGTGTGTGTATGTATGTGTATGTGTGTGTGTGTATGCATGTATGTATGTATGCATATGCATTATGTATGTATATATATGCATGTATGTGTATGTGTGAGTATGTCTCTCTATGTGTGTGTATGCATATATGTGTGTATGTGTGTGTGTATATGTGTTTGTATGTGTGTATGCATGTGTATGTGTGTGTATGCATCATTATGTGTGTAAGTGTCTATGTGTGTTTGTGTGTGTATATGTGTGCGTGTGTGTGTGTGTGTTTATGTGTATGTGTGTGTGTCTATGAGTGTGTATGTGTTTATGTGTATGTATGTATCTATGTGTGTGTATGTGTCTATGTGTGTATGTGTATGCATGTATGTATGCATATGTGTGTGTATGCATGTGTATGTGTGTGTATGCATCATTATGTGTGTATGTGTCTATGTGTGTATGTGTGTGTATATGTGTGTGTGTATCTATGTGTATGTGTGTGTGTCTATGAGTGTTGATGTGTTTATGTGTATGTATGTATCTATGTGTATGTATGTGTCTATGTGTGTATGTGTATGCAAGTATGTATGCATATGTGTGTGTATGCATATGTATGTGTGTGTATGCATCATTATGTGTGTCTATGTATGCATGTGTATGTGTGTATGCATCATTACGTGTGTATGTGTGTGTATATGTGTGTGTGTGTCTATGAGTGTGTATGTGTTTATGTGTATGTATGTATCTATGTGTGTGTGTGTCTATGTGTGTATGTGTATGCATGTATGTATGCATATGTGTGTGTATGCATATGTATGTGTGTGTATGCATCATTATGTGTGTCTATGTATGCATGTGTATGTGTGTATGCATCATTACGTGTGTATGTTTCTATGTGTGTATGTGTGTGTGTATATGTGTGTGTGTCTATGTGTATGTGTGTGTGTCTATGAGTGTGTATGTGTTTATGTGTATGTATGTATCTATGTGTGTGTATGTGTCTATGTGTGTATGTGTATGCATGTATGTATGCATATGTGTGTGTATGCATATGTATGTGTGTGTATGCATCATTATGTGTGTCTATGTATGCATGTGTATGTGTGTATGCATCATTACGTGTGTATGTGTCTATGTGTGTATGTGTGTGTGTATATGTGTGTGTGTCTATGTGTATGTGTGTGTGTCTATGAGTGTGTATGTGTTTATGTGTATGTATCTATGTGTGTGTATGTGTATGCATATATGTATGCATATGTGTGTGTATGCATATGTATATGTGTGTATGCATCATTATGTGTGTATGTGTGTATGTGTGTGTGTATGCATTATGTAAGTGTATGTAAGCATGTGCATTATGTATGCATATAAGTATGTATGTATGCATATGCATATGCATTATGTATGCATATGCATATGCATTATGTATGCATATGTGTGTATGTGTGTGTATGCATTATGTATGTGTATGTAAGCATGTACATTATTTATGCATGTAAGTATGTATGTATGCATATGCATATGCATATGCAATATGTATGCATGTATGTGTATGTGTGTGTATGTGTCTCTATGTGTGTGTATGCATATATGTGTGTGAATGTGTGTGTACATGTGTTTGTATGTGTGTATGCATGTGTATGCATGTGTATGTGTGTGTATGCATCATTATGTGTGTATGTGTGTGTATATGTGTGTGTATGTGTGTGTGTCTATGTGTATGTGTGTGTATCTATGAGTATGTATGTGTTTGTGTGTGTGTATGTGTCTATGTGTGTATGTGTCTGTGTGTGTGTATGTATCTATGCATGTGCATTATGTATGCATGTAAGTATGTATGTACATTGTATGCATATGCATATGCATTATGTATGCATATGTATGCATATGTATGCATGTATGTGTTTATGTGTGTATGTCTCTCTATGTGTGTGTGTATGCATATATGTGTGTGTATGTGTGTATGTGTGTGTATATGTGTCTGTATGTGTGTATGCATGTGTATGTGTGTGTATGCATGTGTATGTGTGTGTATGCATGTGTATGTGTGTATGTGTGCATGTGTGTGTGTATATGTGTGTGTGTGTCTATGTGTATGTGTGTGTATCTATGAGTGTGTATGTGTGTATGTGTCTATGTGTGTGTATGTGTCTATGTGTGTGTATGTGTTTATGTGTGTATGTGTATGCATGTATGTATGCATATGCATGTGTATGCATGTGTATGTGTGTGTATGCATCATTATGTGTGTATTTGTCTATGTGTGTATGTGTCTATGTGTGTATGTGTTTGTGTATATGTGTGTGTATGTGTGTGTGTCTATGTGTATGTGTCGCTACGCGTCTATGAGTGTGTATGTGTTTATGTGTGTGTATGTGTCTATGTGTGTGTATGTGCATATGCATTATGTATGCATATGTATGCATGTATGTGTATGTGTGTGTATGTCTCTCTATGTGTGTGTGTGTGTGTATGCATATATGTGTGTGTATGTGTGTATGTGTGTGTGTATATGTGTGTCTATGTGTGTATGCATGTGTATGTGTGTGAACGCATCATTATGTGTGTATGTGTCTATGTGTGTATGTGTGTGTGTATATGTGTGTGTATGTGTGTGTGCGTCTATGTGTATGTGTGTGTTTCTATGAGTGTGTATGTTTGGATGTGTGTGTATGAATGTGTGTCTATTAGTGTGTATGTTTGGATGTGTAAGTGTATATGTGTGTCTATGTGTGTATGCATGTGTATGTGTGTGAATGCATCATTATGTGTGTCTATGAGTGTGTATGTATATGTGTATATGTGTGTGTATATGTGTGTCTATGTGTGTGTGTGTATATGTGTGTCTATGTGTGTATGCATGTGTATGTGTGTAAATGCATCATTATGTGTGTATGTGTCTATGTGTGTATGTGTGTGTATGTGTGTGCGCGTCTATGTGTATGTGTGTGTGTCTATGAGTGTGTATGTGTTTATGTGTGTGTATGTGTCTATGTGTGTGTATGTGTCTATGTGTGTATGTGTCTATGTGTGTATGTGTCTATGTGTGTATGTATGCATATGTGTGTATGTGTGTGTATGCATTATGTATGCATATGTGTGTGTATGCATTATCTATGTGTATGTATGCATATGCATTATGTATGTGTATGTATGCATGTGAATTATGCATGCATATGTGTGTGTATGCATGTAAGTATGTATGTATGTACGCATATGCATATGCATTATGTATGCATATGTGTGTGTATGCATGTAAGTATGTATGGATGTACACATATGCATATGCATTATGTATGCATGTATGTGTATGTGTGTGCATGTCTCTCTCTATGTGTGTGTGTATGCATATATGTGTGTGTATGTGTGTGTGTATGTGTGTGTGTGTGTGTATGTGTGTGTGTGTATGTGTCTGTGTATGTGTGTGTATATGTATGTGTATATGTGTGTGCATGTGTATGCATTATGTGTGCATGTGTGTATGCAACCTTATTTGTGTATGTGTGTATATGTGGGTGTATTTGTGTGTATGTGTGTGTGTCTATGTGTATATGTGTGTGTGTCTATGTGTGTATATGTGTGTGTGTACATATGTATGTGTATGTAAGTGTGTGTGTGTGCGCATGCCTCCTTGCTGTTAGTTTGTGCAGCCCTCTCTCTCTCTCGTGCGCGCTCTCTCTCTCTCTCACTCTCTCTCTCTCGGTCTCTTCTTGCTCGTGTCCAAATCCCGGCACAAATGTGTCGGGAGAAATCAATTTTTTTTTCTTTACATTCCAGAGCGTTGCATATGCGACGCTCTGCAGTTTGCCAACGTTGCTCCCACCGTCGCTAGGCAGCGATGAAATTAGCGATGCTCTTTAATTAGCGTCGCATAAGCGACGTTAGCATCGCTTATGCGACGAGGCTCGGGGGAAAAAAAATTTCGAAATTCTGACCGTCGCTTATGCGACGACCTCGTCGCATAAGCGACACTTCCCGTTTTTTTTTCCAATTTGGGGGCGTCGCTACACCCCCCCTTTTTCTTGTAGTGACATCATTACTTTTAGCCATGGCCACTTACTAAAATACCCTGATGCAAAAAAATGAATGTATCTCAAAAAGTTGAACAGAACTACCATGTCAAGTTTTGCTAAACGTATAGCAAATTTTAAGGAGCTTATATTGATGAACTGAAACCTGTATATATCTTTGGCAAAAAATGATAAATTTGCCTGCACAAGCACTGCAATAGTGCATTCGAAGGCCAAAACGAGCTCAGATCACGATTTCAAGACTATGATCGAAGGGGTGTCGATGATGCCTTAGATGAAGCGACAATGTGCTCTGATACCAATTCTTGGAGTTTGAGGTCTATGCAAGCATATGAAAATCACAAGGAAGAAGAAGAATCTTAGAGCACAACACACAATAGTGAATATATTACCAAGAGAAAGTACAAAGATAAGTGATCCATTAGGGTTATAGATATATATACAAGCCGAGAAAAAAAAAACCCTCCTAAAGAGGGAAAAAGTGCCCTGATGGTCCTAGTGTGTTCACATATATCACTACCTAAATATATCAACAAAGCTTTAGTAAGAAACAAATCTAAATACAAGAAGTGAAAATCTTTTGTCGCCACAAATTGGTTAAGTATAACCAATAGGACTTGAATTTGAGAAATTGAAGAGCTTGGAATTATAATTGGTTTTCTTTTGGAAAACCCTAGAAAAGAAGGACCAAGTTCTTAGTGTAACTCGGTCAATTCAATCCTTTGACTCAATGTAATGCACAAGAATTACATTCCTAGTAAGCATTCATAAAGATTGAATAAAGGAATTAACTTAGTCTCAAGTGAAGCATTATTTTGAGTAAAATATCATCAATAGAACCGTGATGGGTTGACACACTAGATACAACACTAGTATCTTGTGGTTGGATGATGTTAGCTTTACTCCATGAATCTTTTTGAGAATCCAATTTACTTCTTTAAAGATGATTAAAGTGCTTTGATATCTTCTTGAAATAGATCTTTAAAATGTTAAAGTCTTGATTCACCTAGAGTTTTGATGCACTAGATGTTCAAGTATCTTAGAAGTTTGAATTGGTTGCATAGAGTTTTAGTTATTGCTTTCTACTTTCCAAATCTTTTGGATTTGACTCAAATAGATTTTCTCATTCTTTTCACAGAAGTCCAGGGTTAGTCAGTTGGAGTCAGGTAGATGTTTTATACAAAAACCCATTCAAAGAAGTAATTGATAGTTTACTTCTTTAAAGATAACTAAAGTGCTTCGACACCTTGTTGAAATAGATCTTTGAAATATTAAAGTCTTGATTCACCTAGAGTTTTGATGCATTACACGTTCAAGTATCTTAGAAGTTTGAATTAGTTGCATAGAGTTTTAGGTATTGCTTTCCGCTTTCCAAATCTTTTGGATTTGACTCACATAGAGTATCTCATTCTTTTCACAAAAGCCCAAGGTCAGTCGGTTCGAATCAGGTAATTGAATTAAGCATCCCATATAGATGTTCTGTACAAAAACCCATTCAATCCTCCAAAGATGCTAAGCCTAAGTTGATTTATTCATTTGAGTTTGCTTCAAGTTACATAGCACAACTCTTATGAATTTCATGGAGTTTAGTACACTTTGTAAAGACAAGTTAGGAATTGCTCATAAGATTGAATATTCCCAAGAATGTAAAACTAAAGATTTAGGTTGTATAACTTTCATTTTGGGTTTGAATGGGTCGAGTTGAAGTAAGGTTGATCAAAAGTAAATGGAAAACTTTCTCCTATACTCTACATAGGATTTTGAATCCCATTAGGATAAAGTAGTCCCCCAGTCGAGTCAAAAAACAAGTAAATTTTGATTGGGAGTAAACCATAGTGCAAACATCAAAGTTAGATGTTTGGGACATCCTAATTTATAGTTTTCCGAGACAAATTCAAGTGAATTAAGAGTTCTCAAAGTCTTATCAGGGATAAGAATGCCACCCTAGTTACTATGTCCATGCACCAATGATTCCCATAAATAAACTAGTAATTTGAATCCACCCATTCACATGTTAGTGCCCAGATAGCACATGGTGAAAATAGTGAAGTAGCGAGGAATGTATTTTGATCCATCTTTATTAATCATTCACTACTTTGTACTCCAATGGTACTCAAAGCACTTTCTCAAGTGCAAATCTAGATGGTGTTTTGAATCATTTGGGTAGGTATCCCACCACAGAGATGAAAGATGCTCTTCAAGGTTAGAACAAGAGGCTCGGGGGATTCCTAGAGTATTTATATAGCTCTATTTTTTAGGATGAAAATGTTTTCCATGGGGGAAGATAG
>CM035428.1:40922745-40925245 GCA_020310875.1 Ceratopteris richardii
CAGAGCAGCATATTTTCACCAAAACAACCCTTGATGCTTTTGGAGATTCATTTTGGTTTGGAACTTCTTCGAGAGAGATTTTTTGGTGTGCAAACTCTTATTTTCATAGCTTCAAGGCATTGTACATGTATGACCACTGTGGTAGCTCCTCCATATGAGAGTAGATCATGATCTTGTCACGTGTTTGGCATGTAAGATGACATTGTGGTATACTCTTCTTTGAGGTTTATGTCATCATGAGTTCGATCATGGATGTATAGTGGCATTGTGGTCTATATCTTGCTTATGCCACTTGGTTATGGATTTATTTGTTGGTTGCATATCGTTTTATGAGAGTTGACATTGGATCTAGTTTGGTACTTGTATCTTTGTTTTCTTTGCAGGTACATGATCGAGATTGGAGCCTCAGTTACACATTCACTTGTCACCGTTATTAGCATTTGGTCATTGACTGATATGTATTTGCCAGTGTGATTCTTGGCATATGTGGATGGTGATTCCCACATGGTTTATTTGGTTCAGAGTCCATTTTACAGAGGAGATGCTACCGAAATTTCCATAGCTTTTATGCTAGAAGAGAGCTCTAGTGGATCTTGAAGCTTGTGTGATAGCTTTCGATCATTGCTTATCGCCATTTACTTAGACTTAGTCAGACATTATCTGTGATAAGTTGGACCATCTAACGAGATTTATGCTTGAGTGGGAGGTGTATTGCCATTATATTGGTGTGTGTTGCCATGAGTTTTTTGGCATATGTAGTTGCCATTATCTTTGGTTGGATCAGTGACAGGTGGTGACAGTTTACTCATTGTTCTTTTGATATTGGTTATCTTGTTTAATTGCTTAGTTTACAGGAGATACTCCGTCGAAATTTTCCCAGGATTCTTTCACATCTACTTGGTCACTTTGGAGACTTAGTGTGCAGGATTATGCTCATGGTTTTATGCGCATGCTAGATGCATGGTTATGTGACAGGTGGTTCACATGATTTCTTCTTTAGTGAGACATATGTGATGTGAGTTATGCATATGGATATGAAGGCGTGATCCTATTGAGGATAGAGTATTGTTTGCTTGTTACATTGCTAGTCTATTGGATCGCCAGCATGGTGTCTTCTCGGTTTGATGGCACTGACTTTCTGAGATGGAAAGATCAGATGTGGCATACATTGGTTCATGCAGGGTTACACATGTATGTGCATAGATATGCACAGAGGCGTCGTGACATGCCCGACCAGGTATGGATGGATATGGATGCATTGGCAAGCTCCACTATCCGATTACAACTTGTGGATTCTATATATATTGTTATGTGAGGAGACGAGTAGTGCATTATGGCAGAGACTACATGATATGTATGCAAGTACATTGACTCATGTGAGACATAGATCATATCGACGACTTCGATGTTGGCATTGTGTCATGAGGGCCATATTCGCCGATGTTGCTTCAAGCGGATGCGATGATGACATCAGAGATATGCACGTGATGCAGGTCAGGCAGTGATTTCATGAGAGTCTATGGTAATTGATTATGTCAGTGATGGTGATATCACTTTCTCCTATAGTTCATCCCAGGATTCCTCTTGTTCATTGGATAGCACACATATGGCTTGGTTGCTTGATGCATTAGCCAGTTTTCATGTTACACCACATCGTCAAGGTTTTGTTGATTCTCAGGTGAGAGTCGTGGATGTGTGCACTTGCCTGATGGTATGACATATGACATTGAGGGTGCAGGAGCTATATGCCTTATGCTGCCTAGTGGAGCATCACTTATACTCAGACATGTATGCTATGTGCCTTCATTCCCTATGAGCTTGATTTCAGTTAGCAGGAGAGCAGATGTTATGCATTCCTTGGTGAGCATGATTTTCAGTTGTAGTTGGGACAACTTATGCTTGTCAGAGGTGCTAGGATTGGGCACAGGTATCCACTACAGGTACTTCATATGAGAGACAGTCTCATCTCAGTGTGAGTTCAGCCTTATGTGCGATGTGAGACTCGTCATGTCTCATTTTGTCTACCTACACATAGGTCTATTGACATTCATGATGCACATGTATGGCAAGATTCATATGCTTGGATGGATGCATATCTAGAGCATGTTTTGGATGCTCATGATGCTTATATAGAGCATGATTTTGTTGATCATGTGGATGCTCTTATGGAGCACACTTTGGATGATCAGTTGGATGCTTTAGATCATGATGTGGATGCTCATGTAGAGCATTATGATGATACTCAGTTAGAGTGTGATCATCAGTTTGATCTTGGTGTTGATGTTGTGCAGTTAGCTCATGTGGAGCATGATGATACACTTGGTGTGGTAGAGGAGGATAGCTCTTATGATACACAGTGTATGCTAGAGCATACTAGATCTCACGATGCATAGCTAGACATATCCTTGGTTGAGAGGATGACTGATTTAGATGCTGATGAGTCAGTGATCATGCAGTCATTCTTGGATTCCCTCATGCCAGATGTTGACACAAATATATT
>CM035428.1:40930245-41027745 GCA_020310875.1 Ceratopteris richardii
AGCAAGTTGAATCATCGCATTCCAATCTGTAGAACTCAAGTTATGATCCAAAAACTGGCCTGTTGTCCTACTCAATGTAGATTCGCCTTCTACAATACTCTGCGTTTTTCGAATTTTCGGCACTTCAGAAGTCCGAACCAGATTCTGCGCCCTTCTATGAAGTTGTAGTTCTCTATGTTAGCTATGCACAGAAATTTAAAACGCATCAATCCGAGCTTCGTAGCTTGAGTTATGACTGAAATACTAAACAGCTATCAAGAGATGCCGACCTGCACTTTCTCCTCTTCTCACCTAAACTTCCATTGAAGCTTCTTGCACACCAGCCTTCAGCATGCTCTGATACCAATGAAGGGCTTTGGTGTGCACAACAAGAGGAGGAAGGAAGAGATGGAGGGAGAGAGAAGAGAGGAAAGACGCGCGGACATGCGTGGGAGCCTCGAAACCCACATAATGATCTCTCTTGAGGCAATGCTCTATATATGATGTATATATATGAATATGGGGGTAAGGTCACATGACCCTTACATCCCCAACAGAAACTTTACCAATCTAAAATTTTATCATATGATTGAGTTTGTCCATCACTTCTGGAAGTGATAGAAACTCAGTTCGCATAGCTTTTTGTGTGTTCATGCCCGTGGTGTGTGTGTTGTGGGGTGCGCGTGTGAGCATGTATTCATTCTTAGTTCTATGCTCACTATTGGGCATTGATGCATTAGTGGGGATGCGATAGTATTGAGTCGATACTATGCATAATGGAGTTGATATGCTATATAGTATTGTGGTTGACTACCATAAGCTTATAGTTGCACTTTCATTTGAGGATGAATTTGGGATTTGCTTGGATTCATTCTAGTATGTATAGTCCGATGTTTCATGCTCATAAAAAACACATTGAGATACAATACCATTATATCCAGAGATCATACAGGAAGAGATTGTGGAGTTGTGGTACCATTATTCGCAAACGTGAAGGACAAGTGTACAAAAATGTTGCTATGCTTATCTTTTTGGGTCAAACATTTGTGATGTGATTTATTTATATGGAATTTTTGTTAGTCTTAGTTCTTGTTGTTAGTCTCGTTGCTTGCAAGCATCATGTCCTCTTGATTTGATCTTGATTTGATGGCATTGAATTTCCAAGATGGAAAGCTCAGATGTATGATACTTGGATTGCAGCAAGGTTACATGTGTACATCCATGGTGATGCATAGAGACCTTGACCATTAACTTTGAGAAAAAGAGATTAAAAGTTGGGATCAAAGTAGCGGTTTCTTTTTATAAAAGAGAAATTCGCTTATGTTGATAGCTTGAAGGGTGGTTTTCCGAGTTTAGGGGTTTAAATCGAGTGTTTTTTGTTGATTTATGAAGCTTACGTGCACGTATGTGTGTGTGTGTGTACTAGTTTTTACAAAAAGCAATCCAGAAGTTCATGAAACATGTATTATTTGAGACTTATTCTTTGTCAAGTATCTCCTCTCTTGCCAATAATTATATACATTTCCAGTTTCATATCCTCCATTTATATGAGATCTTTTTAAGTGCTCTTACATGGAGGTTAATTTGGAGGTGGTCTATTATCTTTTGTGCGTTTGGTATGTACCAGAATTCTTCATCCATTCATAAGTTTTTATACTTATTGTAAGTCAATTTTCCAATAATTTAGTTTCAGGGTCTTTTTTGTCATAGGTTTCGAAGAGTCTTTGATACCTTGATATCAAATTACTCATTTTCACTCTATACTCAGAGAATTTGGATCATAGAATCACTAAAATTGACCATCCTTCAAAGTTTGCACAAAAGTTTCATCTTGGAAATTTTGCAGCATATATTCGATTTTTTGAAGATCTTGGGAGGTTCCATCACTTCCAACTTCTTGCTCTGATGATTATATGCTTGTGAACATAACACTTTGATATCAAAGCTTTCATAAAGCTTATTGGATTATCTTCTTTAGTGAATAGCAATTCAACATGGAAAATTTGAGTGCATCTATTGAGAAATTACTCCATGGGAGAAATTATCCCATGTGGTTGTTTAAAATGGAATCATGTCTCATGTCCGAAGCTCTTTTGGAGGTTAGAAACATGTTCAAATGTCAAGCTAGTATTACCAAAAGTACTTACTCGGATAGATAGAACAAGAGAACAAGAATGGATCAAAATAGACAAAAGGGTCCTATTCATCATGTCACAAACAATTTTAAATACTATGCTTGGATACATAAGAGGTTTAAATATGAGTAAAGACGCTTGGAAATCTCTAGAAAGATTATATGCAATTACCAACAAAGCAAGAAAAAGAAAACTTATTGGAGAGCATATAAAAGTGAAGTTAAAGTCACGATGACTGATAAATGATAATATTCTTGAGGTAATATCTTTTATTGAAGCATTAACATCTACTAATGAACCTCGTAGGGAAGATATGAAGTTTGATAATATGTTAAATCTACTTAGAAGAGATGAAAAATGAAAGTCTTTGTATTACATTCATTATTATTTGAGAGAATCTCTCATTCTTTTAAGATTTACAAACACTCATGATGCCTAAAGAGATCAACATAGAAAACAACTTATGATGTTTTTTATGGATCAAAGCTAGATGCTCCTAATTGTAAAATTTTTTATGCATATGGTATGTACATATTCCACATTAATTAAGGTCAAAATTGGATCCAAAATCACAAAAAATGATTCCATTGCTATGATAAAAGAGAAACCAAGATACAGATGTGTTGTTCCAAATATCTGAGATGTAGTTGTTTCAAGGGATGTTGGTTTTCATGAAGATAAATCTTGGTATGAGCATGAAGTATAGGTAGATGAAGAAGAACATATAAGAAGTCTTGAAGAAGAACCAAGTTCTCAAAGCTCACAAATTACATATAAAAAGGCAAGTTCACCTAATCAAAAGTTGAGGAAAATTTTATACTTACTTTCAAAGGATTAAATCACAAGAAGAAGAAAGTGAAGCCCCTCTTCAAGAAGAAGACAATCTTGAAGGGAAGAGAAACATGATATGACAAAAAGTCAATCAAGATATCCAATAAGAGAAAGAAGAAAATCGCAAAGATTTTCTCATGAAGCTCATATTGCAAAAGTCTTGAAGAGTAGGAAGCAACAACTTATGAAGAAGCTTCATAGATAAAGAAAAAGATTAAGGCAAATGATGAAGAAATAAAAGCTTTATATGAGAACAAAACATGGAAGTTAGTTCCAAGGCAAGCTAACATGATCAAGAGAAAGAATGATAGTTTAGTAAGCAAATATGAAGCAAGGTTAGTTTACAAATGTTATGCACAAGATTATGGAAATGATTATGAGAAGATATTTTCTCTTGATGCAAATATAGCAATACTAAGGACATTAATAAACTACTACAATCAAGGTATGAAATCTTTATCAATTAGACATTTAAAATGCATTTCTCGATGGCAATTCAAAAGAATATGTGTATATGGAACAATCTACTGGTTACAAAGATCCAAAGAATCTTACACATGTATGTAAAATCTTAAAAGTTTTAAATCAAAACTCAGACAAAGAATCTACAAGTGAAAACTGTATGTCCGCTAATACGACAATCATATATACTAGATTGAATCCAAGCAAACCCTGGATTCAACCCTCAAATGAAAGTGCAACTATAAGCTCATGGTAGTCGGCCACAATAGTATAAAGCATATCAGCTCCATCATGCATAGTATCGACTCAATACTATGACATCCCCACTAATTCCATCAATGCCCAATATTGAGTATAGAACTAAGAATGAATACATGATCACACACACACCCCACAACAAACACACACAAACATACACCAAGCATGAACTCACAAAAAGCTCTGCGAACTAAGTTTCTATCACTTCGAGAAGTGATGGGCAACCTCAGCCATAATGAAGCCTAGCACAAAATACTGACAAATAATGGGAAGAATTACAAAAATTGCATAGTGGATAGGGTATACACACCTATTGACTGGCCACAACTCGGAGAAAGAATCCACAAGTGAAAATTGCATGCTAATACGACAATCATATATATATATATATATATATATATATATATATACATACATACATACATACATACATACATACATACATACATACATACATACATACATACATACATACATACATACCTACCTACCTACCTACCTACCTACCTACCTACGTACATACCTACGTACGTACGTACGTACGTATATATATATATATATATATATATATATATATATATATATATATATACATACATACATACATACATACATACATACATACATACATACATACATACATACATACATACATACATACATACATACATACATACATACATACATACATACATACATACATACATACATACATACATATATATATATATATATATATATATATATATATATATATATATATATATATACACACATATATATATATATGTATATGTATACATACATACATACATACATACATACATACATAGATATATATATATATATATATATATATATATATATATATATATATATATATATATATATATATATATATATATATATATATACACACATATACATATACATATACATATATACCGACCGACCGACCGGCCCACCTGCCCGCCCGCCCACCTACCTACCTACCTACCTACCTACCTACCTACCTACCTACCTACCTACCTACCTACCTACCTACCTACCTACCTACCTACCTACCTACCTACCTACCTACCTACCTACCTACCTACCTACCTACCTACCTACCTACCTACATACATACATACATACATACATACATACATACATACATATATATATATATATATATATATATATATATATATATATATATATATATATATATATATATACCAAAATGAATCCAAGAAAACATAAATTCACCCTCAAATGAAAGTGCAACTATAAGCTCATGGTAGTCAACCACAATACTATATAGCATATCAGCTCCATTATGCATATTATCGACTCAATACTATGACATCCCCACTAACATCATCAGTGCCCAATAGTGGGTATAGAACTATGCTCACACACGCACCCCTCAACACACACACACACCCCCCATGAGCATGAACTCACAAAAAGCTCTGCGAACTGAGTTTCTATCACTTCCGGAAGTGATAGGCAAACTCAGCCATAATGAAGCCTAGCACAAAATGCAGACTAAATATAGCAATAATTTATTTTACAATGGCCATGAAACATTGGATTGTTTACAATGGCTACCGAAAGGATAACGACCACATGTCCATACACAAACCACATCACAAATGTCATAACAGAGAGAGAACCATGGCAACATGTCAGCACTCAGCACACTTTTCCTCTGTAGAATGGTACCACAACTCCATAACCTCGTCCCCTATGATCTCATGGATATAATGGTATTTTATCTTTACAAATGCAGCTCAATACTCGACCACCAATAGGATAATAACCACATGTCCATAAAAATAAACCACATCACAAATGTCTGACTGGGAGGTAACAATAGCAACATGTCAACACACTTGCTCCTTAGAAAAGTACCACAACTCCACAATCTCGTCCTCTACGATCTCTCGTATGTAATGGTATTTATCTCAGTGTGTTTTGTGTGAGCATGAAACATTGGATTTTTTTACAATGGCCATCCAACTTTGATTATCACACTTGAAAATTGTTTCCATGTGGCAAAGGAAAGCCCAGATCTGCAAGAGTTCTCATCAATCAGACTGGCTCAGGAGGTTTACGAGGTCTATTTTATCCTATGATTCCTGTATGGAACACACAACTTTCTAGCTATTGTTTGTTGACAGGGAAAGATGTACCCCTAATTTGGCAGAAACAACTACAATCGAAGAATCAAGATGAACAGATTGGACTGTCCAGTGCAAGTATGAACTCTTCTCCTTTTACAACGAAGCATAGATATGCATTGTGATCTGTATATGGACAACCTGGTAAGGTTTGAATGATTTTAGAGAACCGCATCACCAATTGCCTGACAGTTTGTCAACGAGCTACCTTTTGACTCCCTTAAACACCACTAGGCCACTTTGTCCCTCTGCCTCTTATACCATGTACTTGATACTGGCATCTTTCTCAACCACACTAGCTCCTGATAGCAAGAATCCACACAAAACACTCTGTCTAGGGATTCCCATCATCATCATCATCAACTCTATTTGGCAACCAAGATCCTTGGTATGCCATATACCAAGCCAATCCAAATAACTTGCATGGTTCAGAAGGATGCAAGCATAGAATTTCATTGATGATGGCCGACAAATAGAACCACGGTATTTTGGGTTGAAGTACAGATCTCATATGTACATAGTAAGGGCTTTCAACCAAAGCACAGCGGATATCTTGGTATACCTAGTCATTCCAGGTCTCTTTCATGATTCAACTTAATGCAACCACAGAATTTCATTGAAGACGGATGAAAATTTTTATTCTTTGAAAGCTCTTGCTACACCGTTCAGATTATAACTGATGTACTACCTTCAAGATCCTTACAGACCATTCTCAGTGTGGTTTGTACATAATAATTCCGATTTACTCATGGGTATCACCTGGAATGGATACCACCAGAATCCATCCCTCAACTCAGGCCAGTTCAAGCTCAGAATCTCCATCTGCCGTCCCCCTTTGGGGTTTACATTTCCCTCCCTCTCCTCCCCTCTCGATATATTTCTGTTGCTCTCATAAAATGAGCTAGACCATCATCCTGCTTCTATTTTTACAACGTCAACATACTGGGATGCATCATCAGTGCACTAGAGTACATTCAAGCCATAGCATAGTGACTCGAATGAAACAAACTTAAGCCGAATTTCATATAAGATACAATATAGCCGATGTGTAAGCACAAACATGAACAGGCATGAATACATAGGTACATAACAAGTAGAACTCAATGAAGCCTAGCAATGGAAGAACCCGTGAAGAGAATATGATCATGATCTTTATAAAAAAAGATGAAGTGACTGTACTATAACATCAGTAAGAAAACATCGGTAAGCTTAATGCCCCTTCTCCAAAGTCCAAATTATACTGTTCAGCTAAGTCCGTTTGGAAGATGCACTCAACTAACCTGAATCGTAGTCTAAAAGTAAAATACATAGCAAGTACTAAACATTCTGTTGCAACTAAAAATAATATGCATCATTGTCCAAACGTATGCATTCAGTTGCAAAGAGGCCCCAGCCATTTTGATTCATCAGATGCATGAAAGATTTCCCAATCCTTCTCATTTGCATTATAATAACACGCCTTACAACACTTCTAAGTGAATTGAACATTGGCTTCCAAAGCAGATGAATAGCTGACATCTTGTATCCCTCCTTGAAAAGCATACCCTATCCTCCTCTAATATGGAACACCACCAATGTTGATTAAACAGGTGAAAGATTGTTCACCATACTGCAAAGAGCACTCAATGTACACTTAAAACTATCTACATACCTTGCATCTACGCACACTTCAAGCCCACCAATCACAATATCTTGCAAGGGGACTCCAAATATACTTATAACAGAGAAAAAAAGTAGTCATATAAAGATAATACCCCCGGTGTAATTTCTAGCCACTCAACCCATATTATGTTTCTAACCAAAAAGCGCTTCAAATTACAACAAACCTCCTACATCAACAATGCGTAACAGTGCAGACTCAAAACTGTGCCTTGTGATACAGAACCCTACAATTTGTGTGCTTTGATTTGTTGATAGTGAACATCACAAATAACTTGATGATTCAAGTAAGAGAAAGGCTTGCTACATATACAGTCTCTGAAGATGAAATATAATCATGCATTATCTGCTCAGGTCTTGCTCCCATCATACCTTGTAGCTAACCACGCTTTGATTACACCAATAACAGTATCTTGCAAGTACGGGGAGTCCGAACATTCTTGTAACAGAGAGAAGCAAGGAGTCATAAAACAGTTATTATCCCCAATGTAATATTTCTAATAATTTCGCCCATGCTGTGGGTCTTACCAAACAATACTTCAAATCATAATGACCCTTTTACATCAACAACACAGTCTGAAGACTGTGCATCTTGAGATCCAGCACAATAAAGCTTGCACCCTTCCACATTGTTGATAGTAAACACCACAACAGGCCTGATCATCCAAGCAGAAAAAAGGCTTTACTACTACATGTATGGTTCTCATACATGAGACACAATCAGGCATTCACTGCTCCAGTCCTGTTTCAATCATCAAGAGTGTATCCTTCATCTACATTATGCATGTAAAGTCCATGAAAAATGAAATAAAGAATCCCAAGAGCCAAAGCTTATTTAGAAAGAACCAAATTCATGGCACACTAAATTAAATTAGAATCAGACATGACTAAAAGGATCTCAATGCCATCTCTGAAACCAGATATTTTTTAGGCCAAACCCCTGTACATTAAAACAAACACAGGGCCAGATGGTCAGAACGTTGATACTACAGAAAGACTCCCTGAATTTCTTTTTTGCAAAGCTACAATGATTCAAGTCACACTTACAAAAAGTTTAGTCCAATTAGTGGCTCATTATCATTCAGATATCTCAGTGAAAAGCACAAGAAATATTCCCAGGTTGTGTCGATTTGAGTGATGCACATGCTAGCATGCCTGTAAATGTATCTTTTCTGGGTGCAGATGCAGAATATTATCCCAAATTGTCTGTGCCTTCAGCAATCACCACAAGTAAGGATGCGTTCTGGTAGTATTTAAAAGCATAAAGCCATCTCATACAAGGCATGAGATTCGCTACTACAAGCTCTAGGCATTCAGACACATGACTTTCCTGCAAAAGGTCTGTATGATGCACCTGATCGGATTTTGACATATTAAGCTCATTGATTTTTAGACTTGAAAAGATATTGAAAACACACGTCATGGATAAGGCAAGCCTACCAAATGATTGGACTAATACAGCAGGGAAAAACTTCAACACTAGTAATCTTCATCACAGGCATCTGAGTCTGAAAGATGCAACAATGCACATCTGCCATACAGGTGACCATTAAGGCATATCAAATACTCGACATTCTCATTATATGCAGCTAGTCTCATACTTGCACTCCTTGGAATCATGCGTGCACGGCTCATGCTCCACACACGAGCTTTGCAGAAGGGACAGATTTCTGACTCTTCATACTGCACTGCTCTGGCAGTTAAAAGTTTCTTTGTCTCTGAGTTATCAAAGCCCTTGAACACCCCGCGAAATAAGCCCACATCTTCAGGTTCATTTGCATGCTCACATGGGTCCGACACATATAACACATCCACTCGACAGGGAGGAATAAGGAATGATCGACCAGCTGTTCGTGAGAATCTGGTTTTGGGGACAAAATGGGCAGCTACAGGATGCACTGGGTAGTAGGAATCACTCTTCGAATGACAGCAGCCAGCACAGTAGAGAAACAACTTGCCGAGAGCCTGCCAACCACCATCAATACGACCATCCTTGGCTCCAAGCAAAAGTTCTGTTGCCATCTTTGGGGCACGAGAAAGACAAAACTGACGCCAGAGAATCCTATTTGTGATTGCCCTGGTTTTCTTGCACACACATGACAAGAAGCAGAGAAGAAAGGGATTCCAATTGGTATGATGAGCAACAAGTACAAGAATACGCTCGTCACACAAGTTCAAGCAAGTACATTGAGGTCGTCGCTTGTTGGACACAGTTACAGAATAGTTGAATGGTCCATCACAAAGAGCGGGAAAATCCGAGTTCTCATTCCTTGCACAACTTTGACAGCTTGAGATGTGGTTGGAGCCCTTGCTCAGAGATGATTCCGTACCACTTCCATTCGCGACTTCTAGCTTTGAGCAATCTGCCCCTGATAAAGATGCGCCGGGTATCACATCATCCAACATTCCGAGGTACCATCAAGCATCAAGATCTCAATGACAAACCGCTATCCGACTGGCTATGTAACCACAAGATTACTGGCAAAGTCGATCCCAACTATGGCTTCGTGACCCTAGAATTGTAACAACACATTAAAGGCGACGGTCCTGTAAGTGAGTCACCCTTAAGCAAGCTTGGGCGTGGGAAAAGTCGTTCTCAACCACGACACAAAGCAGAAGCGCAAACCCTGATGAAGATCTGATGCCGTCCTGGGAATATCAAAATGGCCCTCTAGCAATTATTTCCTCCGAGAGACGATTTCATCTGAAAAGCGTTCTTAAGCTTAAGATAAGTGTACCTCTCTCTCTCTCTCTCTCTCTCTCTCTCTCTCTCTCTCTCTCTCTAGATCTCCGATCTGGTTATCTAAATAAAGCACGAATGGAGCATACCTGTGCGAAGGATCAAGGCCAGAGAAAGATGGTCAACATTCTCTCAGAGAATGTCCACCGGAGTATGTCTATTTATGTTTGTGTGTGCGTGCGTTAGAGAGAGAGAGAGAGAGAGAGAGAGAGAGAGAGAGGTCTAAGTAGCTGAGTGTAGCCTAAGCGATTCGGAATATCGAGCGGTATCTTGCGAAGGAGCACACAGATAAGTAAAGTGGATAAATCGGGATGACGAATCCAAGAGTGCGCTGAACACTTTCCATTCGAGTGTGTGACAACAACGGGACATATCTAGTCTGTGTACACTACTTGCAGAGTGCATTATCAAATTCAATTCTGAGAGACGTACTACACAGCAGAGAGCACTATCATCAAATTTTCAATCAAGTATGAGATCGGTTCATAAAGCATGGATTAAGAGAGCTTTCGCAACACAGACCACACACACACAGACAACGGTCCTATGCATTGCCAAAAATGGATTCCAAAATACGACCAAAAACGGATTCTGAAATGTGCACGTATACCATTTTAAGGTCTTTCATCGATTGATTGTTGACATACAACAACACACAATGGTTTATGGGGCCGCTTTTTTTTTTTATTTGAACCTTTTTTTAGTTTAACCTTATAGTCTATTCTTGCAATAGTGCTTTAAATTACACACACCCCCCCCCCTAGGGGCCCCTCTTGTCTCCCACCTTTTAGAGGGGTTGGTTTAGACATCAAGAGTATGCAAGAGTTGAACCCTAGCACACCTCCAGGATGTTTCATTTGTAATGAAAACCTCCAGGATGTTTAGAAATGCCCATTCGCTATGTATATTGAGCTCAATGATTTGTGTTAAAAAAAGGATAGAACAAAGGTCTAGCTACCTGGTGTAGAAATGTGCAACACAATGATCTAGTTCACTAAGATTCAACCAGAGCCAAGGAGGCATTCCTTTCAACCCAGAGCACTTATATGCCTAAATAGCTAAGTACAATAAAAAATTTTAAGTGTGTCAGCCAATCATGGAGAAATGATCACCCATTGCCCAAGAAATTTTCAAGCTCAATACATCCATTCAAGAGATGAGAGGCAAAGGCTTTCACTTCTTCTCATAAATACTACCAACATAATGGTTGGTAATCCACTAAGACTTCAAGACCATGGAGTCATCCTTGTCAACTAAAAAAGGGCACTTATATGCCTAGTATGCAAGTACAATAATTAGCTTAAGTGTGCCAATCATCATAGAGAAATCATGAAAAAAATGAAGTGACAAGGAGATTAGTGGAATGTTGACCAATGGAAATGGAACTTATGTGAACACGAAAGTTTCTCACCTCATTTGCTCACGTGTAGAGAACTTGTCTGATATAGTACTATGAGTAAAATAAAAGGAGAGAATTGAAGAGTCGCATGTTTCTTTATTGACTTCAAGCTACAAATGATTGGCATGCTCTAGACAAAATGTATTGTGATGCTCACATTTTCTATTCCACTTAAAAAGAAATCTTCTCGACAAATTTTTATTTTATGTAGTCCTTTAGAATAATCTGATCATTCTCATCCCATCAACTCTTACAAAGGGAAGAAGATAATGATGATGAAAGTGGACTCTATCTTGATTCCCTATTGTTGATATAAAAAGTAAAGAAATCACATAGTGTTCTTCGAATAAATTGCATCCCTTGATAGTTATATAAGACTTATAAGATGTTGTCTCCATATGGAGCCTCTACATTTGTGTAGGAGGAGGAAATCAAGTGTGGTGCCCTCCCCATAAACATTGATAAGGGATGATCAAGCTCACCACAAGAAATAAGGCAACACAAAAAGAGATAGTTATTCCTATGGTTAAATCATATTACAAGAACTGGAAAAGAAAATTTCTCAAAGCATATATTTGTTGAAAAGATGGACCATAAAACAACAAGAATGTTTCATCGAAATAGAGTGCTTCTAAAAAGCCATAGTTGATTTATGGGAAGGAATAGGATACATGGAGAAACCCAGGAAGGATTTCATCTCGTTTGGAATGGATGTATCAAAATCACACAAAATTTGGTGAGCATATTGACCTCATTATCAAATCAAAACTACCTCATTATATAACGTTGGAAAATTGATTCGAGTTGGTTTCCACCTCTAAATGTGCTATCCCAACACCTCTGTAGGAAATTCCTCCCTTTTGTGGATTGATTTCAGTCCACATAGCTTGACATGTCCTTATACATGAGTGCCAACTCCTTGTTCACCACATCACTCCTAGGTGGGATTTGTTAGTATAGGTAGTGTTGTGTGTGAACACACTTAGAACCATCAGAGCACTTTTGAGACGTGCAATTCTTAATGATATCCCCTAACTTTGGGGTTGCTTCTAAGAGTAGACACATGAGAAAACTACATGCACTCCTAGAGTACTTTGAGAGAAAACATATGGTTCACCACCTAGCCACACAACTCTATATATATGAAACTCCTCTTCTTTCTCTTTGTTCATGCAACCAATGCATGAATGCCAAATGGCCTCACACCCTCCAACCTCCAATAGAGGTGTTTCACACCTAAATTGTTATAACATTTCCTTTCCCTTAAGTTTAGGTTTGTCCTCAAACCTAGTCATGGAAGGCATACGTGAATAAGAGAAAGAATATATATATATGAGTTGTTCCCACCAAACCCCATGTACTTGGTGTACACGTTCATCTCTTTGTAGTGTTTCCCCGTATTCTTCCCCTTAAGAAGACTCTTTAACAATCTCCATAAAGCTTGAGGTAGCACTATCTTCTTAACTATCTTTCAACTTAACTAGGTACTCTTTATATAAATGACTCCTTCTCCGTGTTTCTTGAGTATGTAGTATGATCTCAGGCTCATGTGGAACAAATTGAATAGACATAGGCTCTATGACCTCGCTATCTAGAATGAGGTTTTCATATTCTCCTAATTTCTTCTTTAACCTAGTAACATGAAATACAGGATGAATCTAACTACTGTCTAGAAACTGGAAGCTGGTAAGCCATCTGACCAATCCTCTTAAGTGTTGGGAATGGACCACAATACCTAGGAGATAAGGTCAAGGTCCCATCCTCATGGTTTCAGACCTAAAAGGAACTCTATGATAGACTTGATCTCCTTCCTCAAAGTTTAGGACAAGGTCCCATCCTCATGGTTTCAGACCTAGAAGGAACTCTATGATAGACTTGATCTCCTTCCTCAAAGTTGATTGCTCTTCTTTGAGGGTTAGTAAAGGCTCTAGCTCTATCTTGAGCTTTCCTAATACTATATTTAGCAAATCTTAGCATATCATTCATTTCTTTCAAGAAATCTTTTGCAGCTTGAACTCTCTCATTCTGTACACCAACTGCATAAGGAGCTCTTGGTTAAAAACGATACATAAGCATAAATGGACTATGCCCTATGGAAGAGTGCTTGGAACTATTATATGCAAACTCTACTATAGGTAAGTACTATTCCCAATTGGTTTGTCTTTCATTTACATATGCTTCTAGCTTATCCTCTAGGATTTGGTTAACCCTTTCTGTTTGCCCATCCGATTGAGATGCTCAGCTGTACTCATACTAAGTTTAGTATCCAATCTTTTTAAGACCACTCTCCAAAAATATCTTTTAAATTTCCTATCTCGATTAGAAACAATGTCTAAGGGAAGAGCATATAATCGGTATTAGTTCTCTATAAACAATCCAACCAACTCAAGTCTCTTCACTATACTATGTGTTGGAATCAACCTAGCAATTTTGGTTAACCTATCCACAATTGCCCAAACTGAGTCATGCCCTCTCTGTGTCTTGGGTAATCCTACTATGAAATCCATAGATAGACTCTCCCATTTCCCATTTGGAATATCCAATGGGTGGAGCAATCCTCCTATCTTTAACCTTTTAGATTTATTGAACTGACATTTAGTGCACTTAAGCATATACTCTTGGACATCCTTGTGAAGTCCAAGCCAATAAAATTGTCTCTTAACAAGATCATAAGTCTTGTGAATACCTGGATGTCCCACACTCGGTGTGTCATGACACTGTTGTCTCATGTCAAGGTCTTTAGGGACACACACCTTACCCTTATATAACAAATATCCATCATGGATGCTATAATTTTTCCACTTGAATCCTTCTTGAGTACAATTCGATACTTCATCCTCATTGGAAACCCATACTGCATGATGCCCTTGCTCTATTGCTTTCCAAATCTCAGAATATGCAGGATCAATCCTAAACTTTCCCTTTATGGAATCAAGTAGATCACTAGTTATCTGAGTAAAACTCAATCCTTTGAGCATAGGCATATGGCTAAACGAATCAGCCACTACATTAAATTTTATGTCATGAAAAGCTTCTTCTTAGAGTATAGCATCCACTTAGAGAGTGAGTGAGTACATATCCACCCATCCAACTCCACCCATATTTATACCAAATGCCCAAGGGGTGCCTGTCTTAATATTCATCCATGTGTCCTTCCAATGGCCCTTGATGTTGGCACTTTCCAAACTAAATCACATGGCTTTTATTTCAATTGAAGCCTTCTCTTCACGTATGAATTAAGGTGTCACTTGGGGGACGCTTCTCCCAAGACTAATGTTTCCTTTAACTTAGAATAATTATTCCTAAGGTAAAAACCCTTCAATTGAGACTTCAATTGAAATAAATTACCAAGGGTTAAAACCAAGAACATAGGTTCCTACTTCAAGGGTCTAACCCATTAAATTAAACCAAGGGTTTCCAAAGATAAATACCAATATATGAGGGTCTAGACCAAATTTTATACAACATTCTTCTCCCTTTAAAATTTTTTTCCTTGAAAATGTGCATTGATATAATATGTGGAGTGTTTCCCCATGCACCATGATCCCATTCGTTGATCATGGACTCACTCTCAAAAGATGTTACCTTGTTTCTAACTTGTAGTAGGAAAAGAGAGAAATCTTTTGTTTATGGAACTTACTCGTTCCAATTGATATATTTAGGTAGTGATGTGTGTGAACACACTATAACCATCGGGGCACGTTTTTCCCTCTTTAGGAGGTTTTTTCCCCCTAGCTTGTATATACGCATATAGCCCTAACAATTTACTTATCTTTGTACATTCTCTTGGTAATACATTCAGTATTGTGTGTTGTGCTCCAAGCTTCTTCTTCTTCTTCCTTTTGTTGTTCGCATGCTTCCACAAACCTCAAACTACAACAATTGGTATTAGAGAAGGTTATTGTTTGATCTAGGGTATCCTCGACACCCCTCCAATCACAGTCTTAGAATCACATGAAATTTGCAACACAAAATTTATCGAAATTGTGATCCGAGCTCGTTTCGGCCTCCAAATGCAATATCGCAGTGCTTGTGCAAGAAATTTTATCTTTTTGCGCCAAAGATATATATAGGTTTTTGTTCGCCAGTATAAGCGTTTCAAAGTATGCTACAGGTTTAACAGAATTCAATAGGGTAGTTTTGTTCAACTTTTTGAGATACCATCATTGTTTTGCATTAGGGTATTTTAGTTAGTTTCCACGGCTGAAAGCAATGACGTATTCTGTATGTTGGTTATTGAGGATAATTTGGATGATACCAATTACCCATTATGATCTTATATGATGCATCATGTATTGGTTGCAAAAGGACTGCGGAATACTATGTAGGGTGTTGAAAAACATCCTATTACTGTTGGAGTTAGACATCTGCGGAAGCACGCGAACAGCACAAGGAAGAAGAAGAAGCTTGGAGCACAAACACACAATACTGAATGTATTACTAGAGAATGTACAAAGATAAGTAGCCCATTAGGGCAATAGGCGTATATACAAGCGGGGGTAAAAAAACCTCCTAAAGAGGGAAAAAAGTGCCCCGGCGGTCCTAGTGTGTTCACACACATCACTACCTAAATATATGAACAAATCCCCCCTGGGAGTGATGCGGTGAACAAGGAGCTGGCACTCATGTATAAGGAAGTTCCAAGCTATGTGGAAATCACTCCACAAAAGGAAGTAAGCCCAAAGCTTTGCGGAAAGCTTCAAACTTCTCCCTAGGCAGAGCCTTCATGAAAAGGTTTGCAATGTTCTCCTGCATGGGCACATATGCCAAGCTGATCTCCCCAGCAAAGAACCTCTCCCTGACATAGTGATAATGCACCTCAATGTGCTTAGTGCGAGCATGGAACATAGGGTTCCTCACAACTGCCAATGCGCTCTAACTGTCAGTAAAGATGGTGGTGGCAGAAGACTGGCCAAAAACCTGTCTCCATAGGAGTGGCAATAGGCTTACAGTCTTCCAGGCCAAAACGCTGCAATAATGTGTCAATATATTTCGTTTGACACAAAGCCATTCCACCATCAACTTGCATAAACTGAATGCCCAAATAGTGATGCAAATGCCCCAAATCTGACATCTCAAATGAGGCATGCAAATCAGCCTTGAAATCAGCAATATGCTTCTCAATAGGACCAGTGAGCAACATGTCGTCAACATAGACAACAATGATCAGAAGCATATCATTAGCACGCTTAACATATAACGTGCTTTCAGTTGGACTGTTCTCAAAACCATGTGCAACCAGATAGGCATGTATCTTCTCATACCAAGCACGTGGTGCTTGCTTTAAACCATATAATGCCTTCTTTAACCTGTACACCTGGTTTTCATGCCCTTTCTGCACAAAGCCACGGGGCTGAAAAACATACACTTCTTCATGCAAGTCATCATTCAGAAATGTTGTTTTAATGTCCAACTGATGTACATTCCAACCATGATGGGCTGCAAGTGCACAAATACTCCGAACAGTAGTCATACGGCATGTAGGTGCAAAGGTCTCATCAAAATCAATGCATCTTTCCTGCGCATAACCCTTTGCAACAAGCCTAGCCTTATACGTGTCAATTGTACCATCAGGTTTACGCTTCAGCTTGTATACCCACTTAGTGCCAATGGCCTTCTTGCCAGGAGGCAAGTCACATAAAGACCATGTACCATTCTTCATTATAGCATCATATTCAGATTGCAAAGTAGCCATCCAATTTTCTGAATTCTGTGCTTCATCAAAAGAAACAAGCTCATTCTCATCACAGAGACTAGACGCAGCCATAGCATAGCAATCTGATGTAAAGGAGGCACTATGAGATCTTGAGCGAGTACGATATGACAAAGGTGCATCTAATTTGCTGTCACGCAAAGTCTGCACCAGCCATTTTGGCATAGTTTTTGCCTGCTCAATATCAGCTCTCTCATCAACAAGTGCATCATGTAAATCTGCATCAGAAATGGAATGGTCTGCATCATCATATGAAACCTGCAAAGGTTGAGAAGTTGCCTCATTAGGACCAGCACTAGACTGTCCACCTGTAAAAAGAGGCATCAAAGTATCATACATGTCTTTGGAGCTAACAGATGTCTCCTTAGTACATGAAAGCAATGGCTGAATAGCATCTTCCACAAAGACAACATCACGGCTAACCAGAATGCGTTTAGTCTGTGGATGATATAGACGATAGCCTTTACTTTCAGAATTGTACCCAACAAAAATACATTTTACTGCCTTATCATCCAATTTTTTGTGATATTGTTCAGGCACTAGTGCATATGCCAAACAACCAAAAACACACAGATGTGCAACAGAAGGCTTGCGGTCATGCCAAGCCTCATATGGAGTGATAGACTGCAACGCTTTAGTGGGACACCTGTTCAGTACATATGCTACACACATGACAGCCTCAAGCCAGAAACTATGAGGTAAAGCCTGACTCTTGACCATACACCTCGCCATCTCCATGAGAGACCTGTTCTTTCGTTCAACAACTCCGTTCTATTGAGGTGTATATGGCACTGTACACTAGTGTTTTATCCCACGTTCAGCCAGAAATGCATTAAAATCAGAAGGCATATATTCCCCCCCTCGATCAGAACGGAGGGTGCCCATTTTACATGCTGACAGATTTTCAGCCAAAACCAAAAACTGTTTGAAGCACATGAACACTTCGGACTTTGCTTTGAGTGGATATACCCATGCATGCCTGGAAAAATCATCAATGAAAGTCACGAAGTAAAGGTAATTTCAAAAAGAGGGTGTCTGCATAGGACCACAAACATCACTATGTACAAGCTGCAATTTCTATGTAGCCCGAACTGAACCATCTTTTGGAAAGGAGGAACGCTGCATTTTGCCCAAAATACAACCTTCACAAACATGTTTTCCAAGTGCCTCAAGTTTGGGCAAAGAGGACACCATTTCAGATTTTTGTAGGCGTAGCAAACTAGCAAAATTCAGATGACCAAAGCGTGCATGTCAAAGCTTTGCATCTGACATAGCCTGAGAATCATTAACTGCACATGCCAAATCATTTTCAGATCTTTCATAGTCTATGAGCTTGTACAGCCCGCAACATAAAATGCCAGAAGCAATAATCACATCGCCATTTGACAGATCATGAACTATACACCTGTCATCAACAAATTTCACAACCAAGTCAATCTTGGCTAATGCAAAAACTGATAACAAGTTATTTTTTATCCCTGGCACAAATAAAGCATCTGACAAAGTGAAAGAACTGCCATCAGTAGTAGTCAAAATGATCTTACCAACTCCCATAACAGGAGAAGAGGAGTTGTTGGCGCATGTAACAGTATTCCCTGTAGGGGTAGGCTCGAGTGAAGAGAAGAAATTGCACTGCGAGGTAATATGTTTGGTCGCCCCACTGTCAAAATACCAAACATCTGAGTCTACTACAGACATGCACTACTCATGAGAAGATGGGTCAAAACTACAGACAGTAGTAAACGCCCATTCTTCTTCCTGCACAAGATTTGCAGACTCTGTTTTTGGTGTAGAGGCCTCTGCAACAACCATTCCAGCCTCTTTCTTCTTTGCCTCTTTAGTAGCCAATTTTGGACAGTTCTTTATGATATGATCATTCCCTTTATAGTACTTACAAAACAATTTCTGCTTTTCTGATTTCTTCTCATCTTTATCTTCCTTCTTCGAATATGCAGAATTAGCAGATTTCTGCTTACTAGTTGAAGAGCTCCATTTTCCTTTGCCCTTCTGACTAGCCAGGAAAGCTTGATCTGCAACTCGCATAATGGACTTGTTTTGCCTGGACTGATCTTCCTGCAACAGAACAGAGACTAACTCCTCAAATGATAAGGCATTTGGATTGCCCTTCATCATCAACCGAAGAGTAGAAGCAAAACTCTGATATGAATCAGGAAGACCATTCAGAACGGTCTGCACAAGTGGGCTATCTGGTATAACCTCATCAGCAGAAATCAACTTTTCCTTCAAGTCTTTGATCTTCGTTAAGAAACTGTCCATAGAATCATCTTCATTCATGTGCTCACTCTCCAACTGTTTTCGGAGGTAAGCAACACGAGCCTCATTCCTAGCTTGGTACAATGTGGTAAGTGTATCCCAAGCATCCTTAGCTATTCTACAAGACTGAGTGTGAGGAATAATGGCATGTTTGACAGACAAAGCTATCAATGCATGTGCCTGGGCATCTCTGCCATCCCAGCGAATCTGCTCTGCAGTAGGTGCAGTAGAAACAGCAGCACGAATAGAAATCTGCGGAATATCATCTTCGACACCATCTTCATCAACTCCAGCACCTGTATTTGTAGTACTTGTAGTCAGAGGTGTAACAAGACGTCTTTCAACACCCTGCACAATGTTCCACAATCCTTTTGCAACCAATACATGTCACATCATATAAGCCCATAATGGGTAGTTGGTACCATCCAACTTATCCTCAACAGCCAACATACGGAATACATCACTGCTTTCAGCCATGGCTGATGACTAAAATACCTTGATGCAAAAAATTGATTGTATCTCAAAAAGTTGAACAGAACTGCCCAGACGAGTTCTGCTAGACTTGTAGAAGACTTTGAGACGCTTAAACTAACGAACAGAAACTGGTATATACCTTTGGCACAAAAAGACAAAATCGCCTGCACAAGCGCTGCGATAGTGCATTCGGAGTATGCTCACCAAATTTCGTGCGAATCTGAGACTGCAAACGGAGGAGTGTCGACGGTGCCCTAGATGAAGCGACGACCTACTCTGATACCAATTGTTGGAGTTAGACGTCTGTGGAAGCACGCGAACATCACAAGGAAGAAGAAGAAGCTTGGAGCACAAACACACAATACTGAATGTATTACTAGAGAATGTACAAAGATAAGTAGCCCATTAGGGCAATAGGCATATATACAAGCCGGGGGAAAAAAACCTCCTAAAGAGGGAAAAAAGTGCCCCGACGGTCCTAGTGTGTTCACACACATCCCTACCTAAATATATCAACAATTACACCTACAAATACAATTACTAAAGGTGATGTAGATGGCATTGAAGATGGTAATATTATTCATGTTTCTGTTCGTGCTGAAATTCCTCTTGCACCTACTATAGAGCAAATTCGATGAGATGGCAGAGATGCTCAGGAACATGCATTGATAGCCTTGTCTGTCAAACATGCCATTATTCCTCACAGTCACTCTTGTAGAATAGTAAAGGATGCTTGGGATACACTTACCACTTTATACTGAGCAAGGAATGAGGCTCGAGTTGCTTACCTCCAAAAATAGCTGGAGAGTGAGCACATGCATCAAAGAGATTACATGGATAATTTTTTGACAAAGATCAAAGATTTGAAGGAACAATTGATTTCTGTTGATGAAGTCTTGTTTGATAGTTCACTTGTGCAGATTGTTCTGAATGGTCTTCCAGATTCATATCACAATTTTGCTTCTACTCTTTGATTGATGATGAAAGGAATCCAAATGTCTTAACATTTGAGGAGTAAGTCTCTGTGATGTTGCAAGAAGATTAATCTAGGTAGAATAGGTCCACTATGCCTGTTGCACATCAAGCTTTCCTAGCTTGTCAGAATGGTAAAGGTAAATGGAGATGTTCTACTAGTAAGCAGAAATGTGCTAATCCTGCACAATCAAAGAAGGATGACAGATATGAGAAGAAAACAAAAAAGAATAAATTGTTTTGCAAATAATGGAAAGGATATGATCATGTGATAAAGAGTTGTCCAAAGCTAGCTGCAAAAGAGGCAAAGAAGAAAGAGGCTGGAATGGTTGTTGCAAAGGTCTCTACACCCAAAACAAAGTCTACCAATCTTTTTTTTATAAAAGGAAGTTCGGCCATGGCCTAATCTCCCGGACTTTAATTAAAATAATGAAGAAAAGTTACAGGTGAATGGGACTAGTGCCCATGGGACCCCCCAAATCCCACAAAGCAAGGGATGAGTTCGATAAGCTAGAGGGCGTTACAAATGAGGCGTACAAAATTATCATCTCCTTCATGGGGGACCCATTTGGGTTTCAGCTTGTTATCTATGAGGAGATAAATATAGTGATGTCTAAATGGAGGAGACCTCTTGTCTCGGGAGATTCTTTTACCTAGAAGAAACAAGGATTTCTCAATCGACGATTCCTTTGGGGTTTGGCCAAAGTTGACAGCACATCGCTCCCTCCAAATTTTCCAAAGAGTCTCGCCTCTGATTGCATTCCACAGCCTAGCAAAGCAGCCAACCGCCTCACCCAACAACGCCTGTTGCCAATTGATTTGGTTCGAGAGACGCGGAATCCGTGTCACATGATGCCAGATAACACGGGACTTGGGGCAATCGAAGAAGAGGTGAACAATGTCTTCGATGCATCGGTGGCACCGCTTGCACCATGGAGGCACACCACATATTTTGTTGGCCCTTGCATTGTACCAGATTCCTTTATGCAAGATTTGCCACATGAGAACGGATTTCTTGATCTCAATAAGGGGGTGCCAAATCGACATGAACTTAAGTTCCCATCGAAGTTTGGACCAAGAAAGACACCACATCTTGTTAAGAGTGTGATGAACATCTAGTTTTCTTTGAAGTTGGGAATTCTGGATAGTTTCTTACCATTGTTCCATTTGAGGCCCTCTAGGCAAGGAAAATCTTGTCCGCAGAGAAGGCGGGTAGTTGAGTGGTCCCACGCTGAACACCTGCTTTGAAGAAGATTCCATTCTTCGAGAGAAATTCTATGTCTTGGGTCTAAGTCTTCAAACCTAACCCACTCGCCGGTCTCTTGTTTCCAAAGCTGTTTCCACTGTTTGTACCCCTTGGTCCAAAGTCGCTTAGCCGTTTGGAGGTTCCAAGACTCCACCTCCCTTAAGCCACTGATTGGGAACCGGATAGAGTCATTTTGTCTTATCCTCGCAGCCCACTTCCACTCATCATTGACTCTGATGAATTGTTTGGCTTTGTTCCAACTCTTCCATAAGGAACACACGAAGCTAGAGCCTTTAGGGGACACCGGGTGGGGAGAGAACAACAGCGTGAGGATCCCAATGTCCTTCCAGCCGGGAAGACCAACTAAGGTAAGGTCTTTTGAATTTCTGAAGATCAATTTAGCCCAGGAGGACTCTCTATTGCACCAAGCCTTGATAAACCACTTTGCCGCCAGCTTGTCAGCTAACCCAGTGATATCCAAGATACCCAAGCCCCCCGAGTCTTTTAAGCTAATACAAGTTTCCCATTTGATTTTGGGAATCCCCCTCCTATTGGGGTCCCTCGTCCAGGTCCTTTCCACTTTGGCCAATTCTTTCTCCTTAGGTCTCCAACACGAGATATAGTAAATAATCGTAGAAAGCATAAATGTGTTGACAACCATTGCACGCCCTGCCAAGTTAGCTTGCATACCTTTCCAATGATTTAGTTTGTTATCCAGTTTGGATAGAATCCAATTCCACCGTTGGTCCATCGAGATGTTGAAGACCATCGGAATGCCGAGGACACGGAAGACTTGACCGCTAGGGATAACTTGACACCCCTGATCAATCAACAGTTGGGGTAGAGGCCCATGGATTGCTCTGAAAGCAGTTTTAGCATGGTTGATGTTTGAACCTGACGCCTTACAAAAGGTGCCGAGGCAGTTCCAAAACACCTCAATGCAGTTTCTATCGTTATGAACAAAAGCATTCATGTCATCAGCAAAGAGTCTAGCAATCATCTGGTCGTGACCAAGGGGTAGGGAGAGACCTTTGAGATTTCCAGCATCCAAGTGATGCTTAAATAGGCGATTGAGGCCATCCGAGGCGAAAGCGAAGAGTAATGGAGCCAATGGGCAACCTTGCCTAATAGATCTTTTTAAACGTATGGGTTCAGAGAGCTTACCGTTGATGTTTATTCTCGTTGAGGCATTTTCAAGTAGAGTGGAAACCATCTTCGTGAACTTTTGGCTGCATCCAAGATCTTTTAGAGATTGAAGAATAAAGTCCCATTCCAATCTGTCATATGCTTTGTCGAAGTCGATCTTAATTAATATCAGCTCTTGAGCAAACTCCTCAGCAAATGCTAGGCCTTCCCAAATATCGATGATTGCTTCAAGTATAGATCTACCTTTGATAAAGCCTTTCTGGTCCTCACAGAGCCATGACTTTAAATGACACGAGATTCTATTGGCGATTACTGTGGCGATTATCTTGTACCTAGTTTGGAGCATGGTAATCGGCCGCCAATTTTCAATTTTGTTCTTATCTCCCCTTTTATGAATTAATTTGATGACACCATTATTAAGACACGCAGGGGAGGGGTGGCCACCACGTGCTTAAAGGACTTGAAAAACTCATTGGTGAGTCCATCCGGGCCCGGACTCTTCCCATTGGGGAGAGAATCAATAACCTCGATAATTTCGTTCTCTGAAATGTAAGCATCCAACAGAGAAATCATGTTCGGAGGGATTCTAGATTGAGCCACCCTTGAGATGGCTGCCATGCAATCACGTATGTGCGGGGAAAGAGGAGTCAAGACCCCAAGAAGATGGGTGAAGTGCTCGACGATGATAGATCTATTTTCAACTTCCGTGCTGCATTCTATCCCATTGTTGTCGACCAAGAAGGGGATGGCTTCCCTAGCTTGTTTTCTTTTAAGGATGTTACACATCTCTTTCGAAGGTTTGTCAGCCTTCCCCGCCCACCAATCTTTGAAAAATATTTGTAGATTTTTCCTTTGAACCTCTTCCTCGAGTCTTAGTCTTCCCCTAATTTTTAGAAGCCCTTGTTGGCATTGCAAGTTACCTTTGTTCACTTCTTCTTCAAGACATGAGAGCCTGCGATACACCTTTTCTCTCCTTTTATTCCGAATATCTCTTATGGCCTTATGTGTCCTGATCAAAATTTTTCTAGTCCTTTCCACCACGCTTCTCCAGCACTTAGCCGGTTCATTACAGTGGGCAAAAGCCTCCGCCCAAACTGTGGAAATTTCTTGGTGCACAGAGGGGAGGGAAAATGACGTCTGGCAAGCATGAAACCAAGGAGCTTTTCGGAGCATGGGAATCGGTTTGAAGGAAAGAGTAATAGGGTAGTGGTCCGAGATAGTCAGGTCCATGTGTTGGGAAATCGAAGGAATACCCCACTGGAGGATGGTGTTTTGGTCGATGTAACATCTATCAAGTCTAGCTTTCCTCAGAGAGTCCCCCAATTAGAGGTTAGACCAGGAGAACCCCTTCATGTCTTTCACCTCGACTAGGTCGAGATGGAACTTGATTTTATCCCATATCTCTTTCTCTTGACCGTCAATAATTTTCCCCTTGTTATTCCAACGGTCCTCAAGAAATTCAACCATGTTGAAGTCCCCGCAAAGCAAAACATTGTGAGAGAGGGAGTCAAGGGAAGTCCAAGTGTCGATTCTATCTGTCTCCCCATTAGGGGCATAAATTGAGACCACAGTGAATTGATTAGGTGGCCCGATAGAGGCAGCAATCCACCGATGATTCCGATCTTCACAAGTCGATGTCAATCTACCGGACCAGGAGTGACTAATACCGATGGCAGCACCCCCCGCCCCCCTGGGGTGCGAAGTGGAGAACCAAAGGTGGTTCAGAGAAATGCGTTCAAGCCGTTTCTGGAGATCCTCTGCGTTGATTTTAATCTCTTGTAAGCAAATAAAGTCAGGGTTGAGGCACTTGTCTTTGAACCATTATCCAAGAATCGCCGCTCTTGAAGGGTCCGACAAACCCCTGACATTTAGCGAAGTGATTTTCATTGTTGATGGTTGCCCTCTTTGGGGGGAGGGACCCGATCTCTTTTTTTCTTTTGATCTTCTTTTTTCCTCCCCACTTCTTGACTTAGGATCCTACTCTTGAGGGGGCTCTTCCACGGCATACCTGACGGTTGTTTCCCTTTAAGCTTTGACTTTTGTTTCGGTAAGCTTGGCATGCCTGCCGGAAGAGTAGGGACAGGGAAGGAGCTTTCACTATCTTGGTTGTCTTCATTGCTAGTCGAGAAGCCGTCCTCTTTACTGGTGGTGTAACCTTCTTGGTTGTCTTCTTTGCTTGTAGAGCATCCAAGGGAATTGTCAGCCGGGTCTTCTTCGTAAAGCTTATCATCTGGGAGTTCAATCTCATTAATCTCCTTTTCTAGGTTGCAGTACATGTTATTCAAAGGAGAAGTAGTTGAAACGTTCCTTGCTAAAGATCTTCCAGGGCTAACTTTCCTCTTGTGTTTTACTTCCATGAACCCGTCTGAATCCGTCTCGGCAACACGAGTGCCCTCTTCTTCCTCCATCGGGGGGGAGTACCTCGAGTGCCAACTTGAGGGAGAGGATCTGGGGCCCCATCTGGTTTAAGCTTGTTTTTGTTGGTATTTTGCTTCAGGGGGCAATCTTTGATCCTGTGACCTTGGTGCCCGCAACGGAACCACGCATTGGGCAAATTCTTGTAGGTAATCTCTTGTACCCAAATCTTACCCTTGCCATAGTTTACGAAGATCTTCGAGAGGAGGACCTGGTTCAAGTCTGTTTCAACGCAAATTTGTGGGTGCCATCGTGCATTAAAAGAGTGTTAAGCACCCTCGTAGATTAACCCCCCAACATCCCCCCTTGAGGCCATCGGGCGATCGATCGATGAAACGATTTCTTGAAGAAAACCATACAAGAAATACGGCAGATTGGGAAGCTCCACCCAAAGCGGGTAACGAAGAGGCTTTGACTTGTTCGGAACAAAGTCTGGGGTCCACTTAAATAGACATAAGGTTGGCCGGCCCACAAGCCAGGAGCCTGGCAGAGCTTGGAAGGCCATCTCTTCGTTCTCAAACATGAGAAGTAGATGATTCGCTGGTAGGAATTGACATTTGCACACAATTATACCACGCAGGAACCATTCCTTGTGCAGCCAAGTTCTCACATTTTCTAGAAGGGGCCGAGGTCCAAATATTTGACCGATGAGGCAAATTTTCATCAGTTCTTCTTGCTTTGCCGCCACAGACTCCTTGCACAGAGAGACCATCGGAGGTGCGACGTCTGAGGGGATGGAGTCCACCTCAAGAGGGCACTGGGATTGGGGGAAGCCACGTTGCTTAGGACCAAAGAAGGAAAAAGGATAGACATGGCGGCGAGAAACAAAAGCACTTGCCCGCAGGTTGGGAGATGCCCTATCCTTTAAGACTCTTAAAATCCTAAAAGGACTCAAAAACAAGAGATTGGAAGCAGAACTAGTCGAAGGCGAGAGTAAAGGTTATTTTATTTTTTAAAAAAATTGGAGTGAAAAAAGAAGAGCCGTCGCCAAGAAGCTAAGCCGCCACTGAGTATGATTTAGAATCCAATGCTAATTCGAAGGGCGACAGTTTTGGATTTGGTTTCAAGTTTTTCCAATGCTAAATCAAAGCTTTCAGAGGGGGCCACCAGGAAAAGCACCATTGTGAAGGCAGGCGTGAAAAAATAGAAGGAGAAATCAACCGAGGTTGCCGCTACGAAGAGACGTTGTGAAGGGATCCACATTAAAGCTGAAAGCTCGAAACAAAGGACCAAAAATCAAGGCAATCGCGGCCGGGGGCCCTTGGGGTATCGCGACAGATGGTGGGTGAATGTATCGCGACACAGGGGGGCCCGTGGCAATCGCGGCGGGAGGCCCTTGGGGTATCGCGACAGATGGCGAGTGAATTATCGCAACACAGGGGGCGCTATCGCGATAGACCGATGAGGGCTCGTTGGCCGTCTATCGCGACAGACGGGGGAGCGTGTGTATCGCGATAGAGGGGGGGCATCCTCGCACAGATACAGGGAGAAGATGACTGTAGACCTTGAAGAAGTTTCCACAGATGTTACAAGCTTCAGCTCCATCGATATACGTGAAGTAAATACACTGCTCCGTCACAAGCTTTCCACTATATCACAGTCAGCTCTTGCATCGTCACTAGCTTCCCACACCTGGTGACCGTGTTTTGGACACAGACACAGATGAGCAATCTCTAGTTCTGATGGCGCAAGTCTTCTTCTTCTTCGCCTTTTTCCTGCGTGTTATGCGCTGCGCTCCTGTGGAGCCGTAACCATGCGTCCGTGTCCGCCATCGCTGTTAGTCCGCCATCGCAGATTCACTTCCGAGTAGAATCCTCTATCGCAAAAAGAAGTTCGATCTTACCTTTCGTCAGTTCAAGCTATACGCGCAATATAAGATCTTTTCAAAGTCTACCAATCTTGTATAGAATGAAGAATGGGCATTTAGTACTATTTGCAGTTATGATCCATCTTCACATGAATAGTGTATGTATGTAGTAGACTCAGATGTTTGATACTTTGATAGTGGGGCAACCAAACATACTACCTCACAACATAGTTTCTTCACTTCAGTTGAGCCTGCCCCTATAGGGAATATTGTCACATGCACCAACAACTCATCTTATCCTGTTATGGGAGTTGGTAAGATCATTCTGACACTGTTGATGGTAGATCTTTTACATTGTCAAGTGCATTATTTGTGCCAGTGATCAAGAAAAATGTGTTATTAGTTTCAGCATTAGCCAAGATTGGCTTGGTCGTGAAATTTGTTGATGATAGATGTACAGTTCATGATATGTCAAATGGCGATATTATTATTACTTCTGGCATTTTACGGTGTGGTTTGTATAAGCTCATAGATTATGCAAAATTTGTGAATGATTCACCATGTGCACTTCAAGATTCTTAGGCTATGTCAAATGCAAAGCTTTGGCATGCACGCTTTGGTCATCTATATTTTGCTAGTTTGTTATGCCTACATTTAAATTTTGCTGGTTTGGTCATCTAAATTTTGTTATGCTAGTTTGGTCATCTAAATTTTGCAAGTTTGAAATGGTGTCCTCTTTCCCAAACTTGAGGCACCTGGTAAACATGTATATGAAGGCTGTATTTTGGGCAAAATGCAGCATTCCTCCTTCCCAAAAGATGGTTCAGTTTGAGCTACTCAATAAATGTAGCTTGTTCACAATGATGTCTATGGTCCTATGCAGACACCTTCTTTTGGGAACTATCTTTACTTCGTGACTTTCATCAATGATTTTTTTAGGAATGCATGGGTATATCCATTGAAAGCAAAGTCAGAAGTGTTTATGTGCTTCTAACAGTTTCTCCTTTTGGTTGAAAATATGTTAGCATGTAAAATGGGCACCCTCCATTCTGATCAGTGGGGAACATATGTCTTCTGATTTTAACGCATTTTTTGTTGAACATAGGATAAAACATCAGTGTAGAGTGTCATATACACCTCAAGATAATGGAGTTGTTGAGTGACATGTTCTTCCTTGAGTGACATGTTCTTCCTTGAGTGACATGTCACTCATGTATCTCTCACTTGAGGTTGTTATGTGTGCAGCATATGTACTTAACAAGTGTCCCACTAAAGTATTGCAGTGTATCACTCCATATGAGGGTTGGCATGGTCGTAAGCCATTTGTTGCTCACTTGCATGTTTTTGGTTGTCTAGCATATGCATTAGTGCCTGAACAACAACATAGGAAATTGGATGATAAAGCAATGAAATGTATTTTTGTTGGGTACAATTCTGAAAGCAAAGGCTATTATCTCTACCATTCATAGATTAAATTCATTTTGGTTAGTCGTGATGTTGTTTTGGTGCAAGATGCTATTCAGCCATTGCTTTCATGTACTAAGGAGACATCAATTAGCTCCAAAGACATGTATGACACTTTGCTACCTCTTTTTAAAGGTGGAGAGTCTAGTGCTGGTCCTAATGAGGCAACTTCTCAACCTTTACAGGTTTCATGTGATGATGTAGATCATTTCGTTTCTGATGAAGATTTACATGACACACTTGTTGATGAGAGACCTGGTATTGAGGAGGCAAAAACTATGCCAAAATGGCTGATGCAGACTTTGTGTGATAGCAAATTAGATGCACCTTTGTCATATCGTACTCATTCGGACTCTCATAGTGCTTCTTTTGCATCAAATTTCTATTATGGCTGCCTCGAGTCTTTGTGATGAGAATGAGCCAGTTTCGTTTGATGAAGCACAAAATTCAAAAAAAATGGATGGTTGTTATGCAATTAGTATATGATGCTATCATGAAAAATGGTACCTAGTCTTTATGTGACTTGCCTCCTGACAAGAAGGCCATTGACACTAAATGGGTATACAAACTGAAGTGTAAGCCTGATGGAACAATTGACAAGTATAAGGCTAGGCCTGTTGTAAACGATTATGCTAAGGAAAGAGGCATTGATTTTGATGAGACCTTTACTCCTACATGCCGAATGACTATTGTTCGTAGCATCTGTGCACTTGCAGCTCATCATGGTTGGAATGTACATAATTTGGACATTAAAACTGCATTTATGAATGGTGACTTGCATAAAGAACTGTATGTTTTTCATGTTGAGATATCAAGCTCAACATGTGATGATCCAGGATGACATGTATCACTTTTTCATTTCTCTGCCATGTATAGTGGTCATGCCAGCATATGTCATGGATACTTCATTGAGCTTTATTAGATCTATCTACTGAGAGTTATGGCACATTTGTTTTCTTGCCAGCTCACTCATTCACGGACATTAGGATTTTCCTTATGTATTGTTCTTCATATATTGCACTTGTTGTATTGTTGTTTTAGGTCATTCTTGTACATTCCTTTTATGTCATAGAAGAAGAAGAAGAAGAAGAAGAGCATTCTTCCTTGCCTCAATCTGTGTGTGTGTGCTTCTCCTTGATTGTGAGTGGGTGTGTGTGTGTGAGCTCTCTTCCTTATCTCCTTCCTCATGACATTTCAGCTCTATGGCTTTGTGTAGAATGGGCATGAAAACCAAGTGTGCAGGTTGAAAAAGGCATTAAACGGTTTGAAGCAAGCACCATGTGTTTGGTATGAACAAATACATGCCTACTTGATTGCACATGGTTTTGAGTCCAATCCAACTGAGAGCACCTTATATGTTAAGAGTGCAAATGATGTGCTTCTGATCATTGTTGTTTATGTTGATGACATGTTGCTCATTGGTCCTCATGAAAAGCACATTGCTTATTTTAAGGCTGATTTGCATGCCTCATTTAAGATGTCAGATTTGGGGCATTCACATCTTATTTGGGCATTCAGTTATGCAAGTTGATGGTGGAATAGCTTTGTGTCAAACAAAATATATTCACGCATTATTGCAATGTTTTGGCCTTGAAGACTATAAACTTATTGCCACTCCTATGGAGACAAGTTTATGGTTGAGCCTTCATGATGTTGGAGATGCATTTGATGTTATTCTCTATCAACATGCTTCTTGGATGCTTGATTTACTTATGCATTCCTCGGCCAGATATTCAGTTTGCTATCTCACAGATGAACAGGTTTATGCAGTACCCAGGCATCCAGCATTAGAAGGAAATAATTAAGGGCATCTTTCGCTACTTGAGTGGTACCCGACTAGTTTGACTGTTTTATCCCAAGGGGGGATCACTACTACCAGATTTGCATGCTTTTTTTGACTCTAACTGGGCTGGTTGCTATGACACTTATGTGTCCACCAATGGTTTTTGCTTCATGCTTGGTAGCTCATGCATATCTTGGTTGAGCAAGAAGAAGCCAACTATGGCCATTTCTAGTTGTGAGGCTGAGTATAGGGCAACTTTCATAGCGACTGTCTACTCTCAAAAAGGAGCTCTCTATCTCTATTTATAGTTTTTGAGGAGAAGTGGCCAGTTTCACATCTAATGGCCAGTCTAGTTAAAAATTATGTCCTAAGCTACTTTTGGCATATCAAATGATGTCCAAAAAATAAAAAAATTTGTAGATACATTCTATCTAAGCTCTTCAAGCTAGAGGACTCCTTGACTTGCAGAAAATGGAGCATTACATGGCAAAATTGGGTGTTTGTATGCTATAGTGGGTAGTGATTGTTGTTGCTCATGATGAGGTTTGATAATTGTAAATCGATATTGATAATGGAAAATTTGAGGTCATGAGTTACTACTAACAACATTATATCTAAGAAAGGAATTCAAGTAGATCATGAAAAGGTCCAAGTTAGTCTTAACTAGCCACACCCTAAAACTATAACACAACGTCAAAGTTTCTTAGGGTTAGTAGGATATTATAGAAAGTTTGTACTAAACTTTGCAAAAACTCAATCCCTGTATTTGAAAAAATAAAGGGAAAGTCTAAAAGCCTTACTTGGGATAATGAACATGTTTAAAGTATGGAATGGCTTAAGAAATTCATAGCATCGGCCCCTACTCTATAGATATTAGCTCCAAATGAACCCATTGTGGTTGAAACAGATGCAAGTGAATTAACAATCATAGTTGTGTTGAATCAGAATGGTCAACCAATTGCTTTTGAAAGTCAAAAGTTAAAGTGAGCTCCACACAACTACTCTACCTACGAGAAAGAGCTTTATCCACCATGCATGCTCTAAAGAAATTGAGACATTACTTGTTCGGTGCTAAAGTGACTATAGTTTATGATCAAGAAAGTATCAAGTGGTTTGCAAACCAATACGAGTTAATAGGTAGAAGGGCTAGATGGCCGAGATACTCCAAGATTTTGACTATGAAATCAGATATTGAAGAGGGAAATTCGATGTAGTTGCAGATGCTTTAAGCCTTATGCCTATGTTGAAATCTCTAAGTTTCATACAAATATCCAATTGCTTAGTAAAGTTGATGAAAGGTAAGTATCTAGAAGATAGAAGTTTGAAGGGAGCCTAGAAGAAGGCTTTAAATCAACGTACAAACTTTTCATTTGAAGATAAGTTTATACATTACAATATTCACGTATGTGTACCTTGTGATCAAGTTCCATGATGCCCCAAGTTTTGTTTGAATGCCATGATACCCCCAAGTGTGGTCATCTAGGAATTGCCAAAGTAAATAAAGCAGAGAAGTTCAAGATAGGAGGCTTGTTACATCCTTTGGAAATTCCCAATGGAAAATGGGAAAGTATTTCAATGGACTTTATTACGAACTTGCCTCAAACTGAAAAAGGACATGATGCAGTTTGGTTCATACTTGATCGGTTGACCAAAATGGCTCGTTTCATTTCTACTTGAACTCGAGTTAAAACTCCAGAATTAGTTAAAATGATTTTGAAACATCTCTACCAACTCTATGGTCAGGGTAAAAAATAAGATCAACCCCCTCACTCAAAAGTATATAAAGATGGGCGAATTTGTCTAAGTATCTCATATTATAAGTATAAATATTTTGGCGAATATTGGAAATTATTTCCATTTGAAATATAAAAAATTTGGCAAATGTGATCGATAACTTATAATTGAAATATATATTTTTTCATGAATTTTTGTAATAGCCTCCCTTAAAAACATAGAAATGTTCGAGTATTTGATACCATTTGCTATGCTAAATCAATTCCTCTGCTATCATTTCTTTGTAATCCTCTTCACTATGGCTACCTTCTTCCATTGTTGGTCAAACTTTTCTTCACCTTCACTGTGCATATCTACACAGACACACATGCACAACACACATACATACACGCATAATACACAATACACAGAAAATTCATTCACACATTCACATACACTTTCATGCACATTCCACACCTCATTCTCACATGTGTGGAGAAGTGAGATCATGTGGGACATCTAGATCCTAACCTCATTCTACCAATTAATCATATTCTAGAGACTCAATGGACATGAAGTTTCAAATATATCATGTAGACAAACACCAAAGGCATCTTGGGAAAGCTCCACAAGCCATAATATTTCTCATGGGTCCAAAGGAGACTACTTCATTAATAAAAAATATCAATAGCATATTCTTTCTACCATTTAAATCCAAGATAGTTAACTATCAATCTTCTAAAGAATTTACAATTACTACATCATGTTTCTAAAAAACAGATATAACCATCATCTATCAAAAAAATGTTGAAACAAATCATGTTATAGAATGTAAAACATTGAATGCTATTTAAGATTCTTGCACTTTAGAATGAAGCAAAGACAAATAATACAAGGAATCCAAGAAGCTAAGTATTAAAATATACTTAGCTCTAACATTAGAAATAAACAAAAACTTGGCAAAACAAGTGTATTTGCATGCTTCTTCAAAGGAGAATAGCTTATTTGTCTTGTATATCCTTCTTTTGGTACCCTCGAGCTCTTCCCTAAGTGTCTCTCCTCCATCACAACCATCTAGTGCCATACCACTAAAAAACCAGATGGAGGTGCAACTAGAAAACTATAACACATGCTATAGGGCCATAAATCTTTACAAATAATGTCCAAAACCAAATTGAACTAAAACAACCACTGAATATACTCCCTTTAGTATTGAAAGTATTTTGCACTTTCTATAAATGAGCAGAATACAAATCCTCACATGGAAAATACAACCATCTTCATATCTAAACAAAACTCTGGAAACGCAACCATTCTTGAAGTCCACAGTAGAGCATTTCAACTATTTTAGCAACCTAATATTAGATTATGATCAGACAAGAGATTGCAATAAAAATTAACCATAATACATGTCCTTCCATATCAACAAAATCTGGCATGAAGTGAGTAGACTATTTCTCACTTTACCTCTCCTAGCTATCAATTGTCTATTTTTGACATAGGTGCAGTCGGTCCATTTCTCCTAGCTGTCAATATATGTTCTTTCTTTAAGAGATGCATTTGTGTCTGTCATACAAACTCCATGGGCATTAATAAAACTACCATAATAGCTTTGAAGGGTAGAATATATTGACATCAATCCTTGGTAGCATGGCCTTCCAGATTAAATACCAACTACCATAATATCCTTGAAGGGTAGAATATATTGACATCAATCCTTGGTAGCATGGCCTGAGTTTTTATCCATGATTAACATGAAGTTTCTATACCTGTACCACCATTAAAAAAAGAACACTTTGTAACTCAATTAATTATTAAATTGCAAAAGCATTGCAACTATCACCAGTGCTCCCCTTGATAGATTGTATACATCCAGGAAGAAATGATGTACACTGTACAACCTGAAGAAATGATGAAGTACACAATACAACCAGAGAGACAGGGAATAGTCCAGTGATTCCTCCATGGGCCTCAACAAATCCTCTATGATCTCTTGAGCCTGGTTTAGTTGAATGTCAATGATATTGGAAGGAAATTCTACCTCGATCAAGACATGAAGAGATTCATTAAGATGCTCATAGCCAGGCTTGTCTCTTAGGCTTTCCTCCTTATCCCCATCCTGAACAGAACCCCTTCCTTGAATAAAAACTCGACATCCAGTAGTGTTCTCAATACATTTGAGAGAATTACCCCTCGGCCCCAACAAGCGCCCAACAAAATTGAAATTAGGGTATGTATCTACAGGAACATCAATCCGTAGATGCTTGCTGAACTAACCTCTCAGACTGAAAACCAGACCAGCCATTTAAATCCACACCACGCCCACTAGACATTGATGACAGTGGACTGCCATGCTCTAAGGGATCATGTTCTGCATATGAGCTAGTTCCTATTAAACTGGTCAATCTCATGATCTCTTGGTTAAGAAGCCTGCTGCAGTTCGGGAGGACCTGCATGAATGGACCCAATTTTTGTCGTTCTACAAGTAGCTCGAGCAAGTGTCTGATTGTTTGTTTTGGTCTGACTGGGACAGAAAATCAGGGTTGTGCTTGCAGAGGGCTATGATTAGGGTTCCCTGTCAGAACACTGCAAAACGAGGACAAGCGGGGCATAGACAGATCTTATGCTTTCTGGACACAAAAATGGAAAAAGTGTTTCTTCGTTTCGTATTCCTAAGTCCGAAAATATTTCATGAGTCTGTCTATCTCAAGTTCTATTCTCCAGCTTCTTCTTCTCGTCCTCCTGCTGCTGCTCCTCCTCACCCATGCCTCCTCTCTGTGCATATCCCTTCCCCGTCTCCCTCCTTGATCAATAATATTAGATTAGAATTCGGACACCAGAACATCAGCCAGGATCTACAAGCTTGAAAGTGGAAGCAATTACCTCATTTGAACCCTCTAGGGGTGGTGCTCCCATTGAAAAGCTTTACAAAATATGCATCTTGAGATTCACTCAGTTGGCCGGGACTAAGAAGCTTTTGTTGGCTTGTTTCATCAACAGGAGTTACCTAGAAACACACACACACATAGAAACACACACACATATATACATAAGCTCAGTACTGTTGTCCTGTCTGTCAATAATCCCTGCTTCTGCATTTCATCAAAAAGATTGAGAGCAAATGAGTTACATACCTGCTTGGCATAATGTTTATCAATGCTCCAAAAGACACTGCATCTGGGCTTGATAAACAATTAAATATTATTTGTGCAAAAATTAGATCTCCAATGTTCGAATAAAAATCAACAAGAGTGTTTGCTATGGCCTGATTTGACTCATAGTCCATCTCACAACTCAGAGCATGGATTAAAAGACCTTCTTCTATGGCCACATTTATATTGTAGGCTTTCAGGACACACAAACTTGTAACAACACTTGGCTGTATGCCTTCAAAAGGTGATCTATTGAATAGGTCAAAGAAGCCAGAAATAAGACCACCCCATGTCATGACATTTCTATCTGGAAGCCTCATGAATATTGCATATGCATCATCTCCACACTCGTACACATAAACATATATTTCACACACACATACATTCCAGCAGCAACACACATGCACATGCACACATGTACATACATATACTTGTACACATAAACATATATTTCACACAACAAAGCTCAAAAAGAACCTATGCCAGAACCTTTTTCTTCAAAAATTACCTTATAAAAATCCACAACGTAATAATTTGGCCATCTTTTCCCTAAAACATTATAACAATCAAGAAGCATATGTAACAATGACCCAAAAGATGAAGCAACCAGATATGAGATGCTACACACACAATTACCTTACCTGGGTTCTTTTGAGTGCCTTCTTGTGGGAAACAATTTCAAACTTCTTGGAAACCTGTCCAGTTTAGCAACCTGTCCTCACATGCATATACATACCTATCTCGATTTATTTTGACATATGCATACCTAGCACACAGACTTGCACATATACACATGTGCATATATACTTCTACACACATCTACTTGGAAACAACATTAGATTACCAAATTTCTGATCAGAGATAGGTCCCAAATTCCAAGAAGTTCAGTGTGCAAGCCTTCAAATCCTCTAAAAGGATTGTTCAGTGTACACACATACATACACACATATAAGCATGAATAAAAACATAATATATACATGCAAGCATCACACATACTCTCGAATTTCAAACATACATATATACATGCACGAATACAAGAATACAAACATGCACACATGTAAGCATCTCACATGCAAGAATCACCCATGCACACATATACATAACACATACATATTACATGCATCACACATGCATCCATATGTACATACACACATACATATTACATGCATCACACATGCATCCATATGTACATACACACATACATACATGCACGAATACAAGAATACAAACATACATACATGCAAGAATACATGAATACAAACATACACACATGCAAGCATGGCACATGCATGAGTCATACATACATAGATACATAAATAGGCATGAACATTGAACAATAGGAACCTTTGAATCTCATCGTTTCATATATTAAAAATAAAAATAAAAAAACAAAAATCGGCAAATATTGAAGTCCTCGATATATTCAAAACCTGTCAAAACAATAAGAAACATTAGTATAAATTATACTTCACCATAATATTCAAAAAGAAATCAAATAAAAAAGTTACCTTTTTATAATTAGTATCAGTCGATTTGAAAAATATTAGAAGGTTCAACATCCTCCATGTATTTTCTCTGGCCTGATACTACACATTCACTTCTTTGTTGACATTGACTTTTCCATATGGCATAAGCTTCTTCGAAAGGGAAAGTTTCAAGATCACTCTTAGAAACAAACAATCTAAGACATGTATCCAAGTTTTTATTCAATCTATTTCTTGTTGCATTTCTTATGAAAGTTAAGCTACTCCATAGACGTTCATCTTCAACGGATCCAAGGATCATTGTTAGACACAAATTTGCTTCTTTAAAATACTCCGACATAGATTCCTTCAAGAATGGAGATATATCAATCTTTTTCCATAGCTTTGTCATTGCACCTGGATTTGAAGGATCTTTGACGAAGTCAAATTGCCCCCACATCGTTTGTCCAAATATCCCAGATTGTTTTTTTAAAAGATTTGGATTTATAATTCCTTCTAGAATCCTATCTCCTAAATATGCATTCTTTCCAAAATGATCGGATAATACTTGGACCTTGCTTTTAAAGTCATTTGTTAATAAGCTCTTGTCTTTTGCATGATTCCAATATAAAGGATGAACTATGGCCATTGCTTCTAAGAGCTCATCTCAAGGAAATCTCTCTCTGATCTCAGAAGTCAATTTATTACATATGGATCTTAAGCCTTGTTTTACACTATCAACTAGGATAGCAAAGAACGTTTGATTAACTTTTTTCCTGATACATAGTCCTTGACTTTTTCGTGATACATAAAGAGGAATTTGCTTATCTTTCACAAATATGCACAACCAACCTTTCTTATTGTATTGCAAAAAACTATCTTCTACACCAACTTGTAGCAACGATTCCCACTCGATAAATTCTTGCGAATCAAAGCCTGATGTCTCATAATACAAAGTTTCTAAACACATACAAGTCATTTTTCTTGCTACTTCGTATTCCATTACATAAATATCTCTTGATTGAGAAACTTTTATCAAATTATTCATTTCTCTTAACAATGGTAACATTCCTCCAAGATAGAGAAGAGTTTCCACATCACTTAGCATTTGCAACAAAGTATGAGCTTTTCCTTTTTGTATTCCTGTACTTAAAGACATAATATTGACCACATCGATGACTGATTTATATTTTTCAAAAAGACGTTCTACAGGTCCAATAAGTGAAATCCATCTGGTGTCAATATTTTTTTTCAATTTTGTTCCCTTACTTATCCCATCAGAGAAGCATTTAAACTCTTTAATACGCTTAGGACTTTTTGAAAAGAAAGCATATGCCTGGTGTACAAGATCTTCAACTTTTTGTACGAAAACAAATTCTGACACAATTTTAAATGCCAGATTTGTACGATGAGACATACAATGTATACCTAAAGCATATGGTGTATAGTTTTGTTGCAATTGAACACACAATCCATTTCTAAGCCCATGCATAATTGAGCATCCATCAACACCAATGCATACTATCTTTTGATTAATATCACTAATTGACATCCCTCCAATATTTGAAATGGAATCTAAAACAAGTTGCACCAACAAATTAGAAGTTGCACTTCCCTTTAGTTGAAAAGCACCAATAAATTTGGTTTTTCTTGCATAATTCTCCACAATATATGCATGGATACATACCCAAGAAGTGCAATCCCTTGCTATCACTTCGTCAAGGGAAATAGAAATAAAAGTAGCATTCGATAAACTTTTTTTCAAGTTAGATTTGATTACCTCTCCCATTGCTTTTGCAAATTCCCATCCTGAAGACTCTGTCCAATATTGTGTCGGAAAAACTTTGAATTCGTAATCCAATGAAATTCAATGGAACTCTCCACTTAGGATAATCAGACATTGGTTTTCCAATGGACAAGATATGTAGCACAATTGAAAATTGCATTAATATGGCTTCATTATCTGATTTCAACTTTCTCTCAAAAAGATGCATAAAGGATCTTTTATTCTCATTACTTTGCTCCAAAAGCAATAAATGAGAATTATAGGCATCTACATTCTGTAGATGCCTACATTCATCTTTTGTTTTCCATCTAAAGATGTTTTCCATTTTCCCTTCTACTTTCTCATACATTTTACCCACATGTTTTTCAATGGTATCTAATTTCAATTGTAACTTGACTTGATTACCTAATTTCCAACTACATGGTATACAAGTGGCAAATTTTGGTTCTTCTTCACCCTCAATTATCAAAGGCTCAATAAAAGGAAACTTTGTTATCCAATCTATTTTAAAAGTCCTTCCTATATCCCATTGACCCTTCCCTCTCTTCATACGTTCAGACAATGGAGTGTCATTTGAGGTTTTCGACTCTGACACAGAGATGTTAGAGCATGCAATCGGAGGCAGAGTTATAGGCTCAAGGGATGAGCTTGCTACACATGAAGAGTGCATGACATGCATACCTCCAATCCCTCCTTTAAGTGAATAAAAATCAGAAATGGATTTTCTCTTAGGTCTCGAATCAATTACAACCTTTCCTTTTGCCTTTGATTGCATCTTAGTAGTTCCTGGATATATAAAAGACACACACATGAACACACCCATGAGAGAAGCATTTGAAATATTCCAACACAAATCCTATGTCTTTCTATAGATCCATTTTTATATATACATACAAACCCTAACTCTACTACACATGCCCTAGACCTACCACATATATATAATTATTAAACGTATACACATGCCCTACACCTACCACATATATACAGTATATACAAATTATATATATTATATATTTAGAGAGAGAGAGACTACTTGAAGGGAGTTGAGTACATACCTGATGGATGATTATTCCCATCAAAAACGCTGATGACATATTGAGAGGACGGCGAACTCCCAGCCATTTGAAGCAAGATGATATCGACTCCCACAGCAACTGCAAGCTACACTGAAAAAGATAAAACTCACTTGATCGAGTAATGTGGGGAAAAAATCTTGTGCACACATTCATGTACTAGTGCACCCACTTCATAAGGATGTCATTACAAGTGATGATAATTCGATTGACAATATTACTGATAATACAATCCTTTGCCAATATCAAACCATCTGCATAACTATGTCAAGTGTCCAGACTTATTGCACCGGATGACAACTCAAAAAATTGTGCAGATGCTTTTACACACTCTGTTGACACACAAAAAACTCTAAAATGAAGAGATTCAAATTGTTATAGAACCTACAAATATCTTAGAGAAAGCAACTTCATTTTGTATGCACCAACCACACATCTTAACTAATGCTACAAAATTCAACAGCTATAGGGAGATGATCAAAGGTCAAGAAATTTTCAAGACTCTCCTACAACAAAATTTTCAAGACTCTCTTACAAAAAAATCTAAAGAGACACAAATGTCAGTATAAACAAACACTCTGCCAAAATCAGAGACACCATCCCTCAAAAGATGCCGACATTTCCTAGTTTGCAAGCCTTTTTTATTATTATTATACCATCCCTCAAACGATGCTGAGTCCTGGCAGATGCACCAAAAAGGTTGTGTACACTCTCTTGGATCCAAATTTCACCCCGGGTTATCCACACTACTCCCCACTTTATTAAAGTCCCCACATGACATAATAGGACTTGGTGATACAGAAAATTTAAATATTTGAAATTCAATAAGATCGAGTAATAGGACGTGCAAGTGAGAAAGTCTCACACCCTCAAATGGCTATCACCATTGAAGACAGTACCACATAAGAAGATGTGTTTCACATTGTCGATGGCTATGACCATTTAAGACACCACATTAGTTCTGTAATTAAGGCCTTTTTTTTTTTGCTTGACAAATGAAAAACTGTGATTGAGGAAAGTACAAAATTGAATGGTTTTTAGCCCATATCCTTGGCAAGCATTTATGCTAACTAGATAGCGATCACCTTTGTATCCAAAGGCTGGATGCCTGAAGGCTAACAATGAGCAGCCCGAAGGCCAATATTCATCCTCCCATATGGGCAAGAGTGCCCACAGCTACGGGGGTTGAACCCACACCCCCGCACTGTGTATGTGGCATATAAGAATTGTTTGTGCTACGGATTTTTGTTGTTCTAATTGAAATCCAGAAAAAAATCAACCAACTATTTGCATGTTATTCCAGGTTCTATCAAAAATTAATGCTGCTGACAGCTTGTTATCATCTGATCGTCACACCTACATAAGCCATTCAAGCGATGACTCTTCTAATCACGGCCCAAATTCATTCAGATATTATGAAAATGAAACCAAGCCACAAAGCTTGAATGACAGTGCTCGCCAACCCCCCGAGATTGTCAAAATGGAAATTCCAGAGAAACAAGGGACAACAGCTTCTACTGTCTTGCTCCAGGAGATCTTAAAGCTAGAGCAGGTATAGAAAGAACTTGCACAAGATGCAAATCGTACCCTGAAAGCAGTTAAGAAAGAGGTTGAGTGCCTTCACCTTGCACAGTCTGCCTCGAATGAGGAGGCAGTTGAGAGTGTAGCTGAGCTTCAAACCGAGATAAGCGAAATTTATGGAACCCATATCACTGGAACTCTGGAGATAGATTACACTATCACAAAAGATCTTATAGTAGAGGAAAGCAAGAAGATCATTTCACCTAATGACCAGGTTCACAGGAGACTAGAAAATGATAAGACGAGAAATGGGGAATTTGAGGACAATAATGCTGATTTAGAAAAAATGCTGCTGAATATGCATATTTCAATGAAAGAACTTGGTTTGCCCATGACAACAACAACTGACGTGCCACTTTCTAGAATTCAAATCAATCCAAATAGCATCGACAGTTAGAGGAGCTCTCTTGATAGCAATTTTCAAGCAACAGAACTATATTTAGAAGGTGGTCTTGTGTTTGATATGAACACTCCACCACAAGCTGGTAATCTACAGCCTTTTCATATTTGCATCGTGTTCGGATACAGATGAGCAAAATTTAATATATAGAACATCAAGATCATACAGCTATAGAACATCAAGATCATACAGCTATAGAACATCAAGATCATACAGCTTATATTCTTTCATATATAGAACATCAAGATCATACAGCTATTCTCCCATCATTCCAAAAGTGAAACAACTCATAACTCTAAGTGTGGGTAGAAAATGTTTTACAAACCAAAATAGACGTTCTCAATTATAAAATGCCTTGTAAGACAAACATATTATGCAAAAGTACACATTAATGATCCTTTTTGGTCCCTTCCTACAGTAACAAGGACATCCTCATTCATTTTTTGCAGATACTTAGTAGCTATGCCAAGTCCTTTAAACTTCTGTGTCAAAACCATTAAATTGTTAGCATCTCAAGTCCGATTCTCAACATTATATAGTGTTCTAAACACGGCAACAAAACACTAAGCCATCAAACATATAGTAGAAAGCATCAATACATTCGGTAAATACCAATACTATATTATATACTTTGGGTCACATTTTTTTGCACTTCAGTGTATATATACAATTTACTAATTTTGCATGGCCACTCATAATGAACAAAAATAGAGAAATCAAACAGTCCATTCCTTTCTCTCATTCATGATAGGTCACATGTAGTTATGAGAAATCAATCATAGAAGGAATGGTATGATCAAGCAAATGAAGCCACTCAAATCAGACAACCAAAATAGTTCTCTATTCAGGTGTGCCATAAATCCATTTTTGAACCAAAAGGAGCACATAAAATCTAAGATACAGACAGTATTAAAAAAAAAAAGCTTAGCTAATGCTTTCTTCTAGTCTGATCCTACTAAAAACCCCATAACTGCACAATACATTTTGTAGCAAAACAAGGTCCCCCAGTTCATCATCAAAGTACTTGATGTATCTTAGCTACTTGCATTAATTACAGAGTTTCTCCACGTTCTAGTGAAGACTTATATTCCCATGTTTCAGTGAAGACTACTATTCATTATTGCCATGTTTTAACGAATATTCCAATGTTCAACCATCAATTGTAAGTCGTAAGAATCACTTATGAAGAAGCAGTAGACATACACACATCAATGTACAAATCAGAGGTTCCACTCTAGCATATGAATAAACTTTTGTGTTCAAAACAGTGGTCGAGCATGAACCTAGTAATTATGCGAGAAACAAACTAACCTGCCACAAACTTCTTGGTGCAACTATCAATCAGAGGAAAATCTTAGGATTATTCATGCCTATGTAATTGAACTCAAAGAGAAGCTGGGCAAGCTTGAATACCAAAAACAACTACTTGCATCTCGAGTAAGACTTCTATCTACATTGTTGAATTCATACTGAGAATAGACTAAACTTTCGTGGGAGACTTGTCATTTTCCTATCTTCTTTTTTTTTCTCAACAAGGATGCTAACAAAACAATTCTTATGGAAAATATTTTCTTTTGATCACATAGGTTTTAGAGCTTGAGAAGAACGAAAATCTTAAAGAAGAACCTGTACTGAACCTTAATATTTCATCTTCCCCAGATTCATGGGCATCTGAATTCTCTATGAAATGGAAACATATATTTGAGCTTTGGCATTTGTGCCATGTCTCTCTGTTTCATAGAACACAGTTCTATCTCTTATTTCATGGGGATCCTACAGGTGCCATTTATATTGAGGTTGAATTACGTAGGTTACTCTGGCTAAAAAATAACCATCAAAATGCTACTTCTAGAACAATAGGGCTTGGTCGAGATTAGCATATCATTGGTTTCTGATGGATCTCTCCATCATCATCTTCAGCACCTATGTGCCGCAAAGTCTCTCTCTCTCTCTCTCTCCTTTGTTGTTTTGGAGCCAGGCATGTACCTCTGATTCTCTCTCTCTCTCTCTCTCTCTCTGTGCAGTCGTGAAGTCAAACATGCCTAGAATGCATATTGGGTAATAATCGTGACATCTATTGATGAGGGCAGATCTGCAACGACCATCCCAATGGCGTTTTGCTATGGGAATCAGCCTAGTTATCCTACATAGCATTCTATGATAAGAAGCTAATTTCGATAGCTCCATGGATTCTGCAACAAACCAAGAAGAAAATCTAGGAACAGAGAATCCAATTGAGAAGCTTTGCGCAGATCTTTCCCGACCAGCGGAAGATTTTTCCCGACCAGCAACACCGTTACACCTCCCTCTCTCTCTCTCTCGTACCTGTACTGTAGCCACAAGCGCCTGCAGAGGATCGACAGTGGAATCTTCAAAGAACGACTCGCGATTCATGGCAAAATTGAAGGTCTGATGAATGCTGCACGTATAGCACAAAGGGCTAAAGTTCTAAAATTTAGAACTAGGGTTTGTTGAAAGTAGGGCTATTTTTAAAAGTTTCCTACTCACTAAATATAGCAAAAACTTATGGACTACTCTAAATATTTGCCTTTGGGCTAATATTCGCCCCTAGTTATTTCCCTATCTACGGTCTACCACAAGTCATAGTGTCTGATAGAGATAGAAAATCCACTAGTCATTTTTTAAGAGCTTTTTTTAGTAGTTTAGAAACAAAGTTGAATATGAGTACAACCAAACATCCATTGATGGATGGCAAATAGAAAAGTTCAATTGTGTACTTGAAGATATGTTATGAGCCTATGTATCTTCAGGACAAATTGATTGAGAAGACTATTTACCCTTATTTGAGTTTTCTTAAAATAGTGTTAAGCATTTGACAATTAAATATAATCCCTTTATGTTAATGTAAAAGTTCCAACCAAGGGCTCCGAATGTAGTTGCATTGCAAAATGAGGAAAGATTTCTTGGAAGATATTCTTTAAGCTAAAAGTGGTTATAGAAAATCTTACAAAAGCCCAAGATAGAGCTAAAGTATACAATGACTGTAAGCAACGAGATATTTTCTTTGAGATTAGAAAACATATATCTGAAAGTTCTCAAGAAATCTGAAATTTCTTCCTTGTGTTGTTTTCTTGCCTCTATAGACAGCATACTTAGGGCAATTAGGAGTTCAAAATAGCTTTTCTATATGGCGTCAAAATTTTGATATGAGCTCATTTTGGCCTCTGAATGCACTATCTCAATGCCTATGCAGTGCCAAACATAGATATAGGTTTCAGTTTTCCAATATAAGTGCCTCGGAGTCTGCTACAAGTTTCACAAAGCTCGATAGGGTAGTTCTATTCAACTTTTCAAGATACAATCATTTTTTTGCATCAGGGTATTTTAGTCAACGGCCATGGATGAAAGCAATTATGTATTCTATATGTTCGTTGTTGAAGATAGATTGGATGGTACTAATTATCCATTACAGGCATATATGATGCATCATGTATTGGTAGTAGAAGGAATGTGGAATATTGTTGGCAAGCAATCAAGATTTAGTAGAAAAGAGAGCCTTAAAATATAAGAACAAAGAGAAGAGAAACAAGGAATAAGGAAACAAAGAGTTCAAGCATAATCTGGCAATGACACCCAACTAGTTTTTCAAATGAATTTAACTTTACATCAAAAAATGATCATTATCACTATGAACAATGTAAATATTGTTTTTGGTATATTAGACTCCATCTTGTTCAAGAAAAGGATTCTTCAAGCTTGAGGAGTACGAAGTATCTATGTACCAATTTTCATGATTTTTAGACTCCGTTGGAGCTCTCAAATAAGCCTTAGAACCTAATTTTTAACTAGATTGAACACTAGGTTTGGACAGGGCCAAAGCTAGGGAAAAACTATAAAAAGAGCTAGAAAGCTCATTTTTGGAGTTAGCTAGTTGGAGTGTGAACATACATTTGAGCATTGTATAGTTTCTTGGAGATTTCTAATATAGTATTCCATTGTTCCACTCTTTGTCTTGCCTTGTGTGCATGCTTGTCTGCTTCTCACTTACTCACTTGTGCACTTCACTTGCTCATGGTCATCATACCATCCTCATGTCTCCACGGATTCACAATTATGAGGTGGATCTCCTCATGCTAGTACTCAGCATTGTGCTACAATGACACCAAATTTGGCACTGTTGCCAGCGAGCAACCTTCAACGATGAGTGTGTGATGGTAAGACATAGAGTTGTGACATTGGAGTCACATGTATTTTCTTTATTTTTCATTTTTTTCTTACTTCCTTCATCACCACCACCATCATCATCACCCTCACCATCTCCCACCTTCATCTCCTTCTTCACTAAATTTTTAGCTTTTTGGTCATATCCCCTTCCCTACCTCATTCCCCTCATTCCATTTGTGAGAGAGAGAAAGAGAGAGAGACTTTGTGCATTGAGTGTTCTTGTTGTTTGTGAGAATTTCTTGCAGGTTTCAGTTGTATCACCATCTCTAGAAACTTCTTTAGGTATGATAGACCTCTGCACAGTTTTCGAGATGATGACTTCTATTTGTCACGGTAAACAAAGAAAGTTGGTATTTTATGTTTTCATGCATGGCACGATAAAGCACACCATTAGAGCATCCAAAATCACTAGAAACATACTAAAAAATTGCATTTTCTTTATCTATCTATACCAAATCCACGATAGATAATAGACAATAGATGACATACACACGTCTATCATGATAGACACCATCTATCATAAGAGACCAAAAACCTTGACAGATTGATTCCATGATATATAATAGATGATACACAATGGACATTTGTCTATCACGATAGACGCCTTCTATCACAACAAATCAAAATCTACAATAGACCAGTTCCATGATAGACATCCATCTATCACGATAGACCAAAATCCATGATAGACGATAACAATGGACACCGTCTATCACGATAGACACCTGTCTATTATGACAAATAGGACCCATGATAGACACTGTCTATCGTGACACACACCCATCTATTCCGACTGACAGAAGGCCACGACAGATGATAGATAACATCTATCGCAATAGACATCCATCTATCACGACAGACAACCACCCACGATAGAGACCATATATCACGACAGACATTGTCTAATGCAACACCACCATCTATCACGATACACATACAATTTTGGCTTAAAAAATTAAGGTTGTAATTTTGAAAATTGGGGCTAAATTTTGGCATTTGTTCAAGCTCTTCTACCCACACAATTATGAATGCTATAAACAAGTACATAAATAGTCCTAGATGTTCTATTTGTCGATTTGAACCCCAAGAGCCTAAACTGACATAACTTTCTCATACAAAATTTGTTTTTTTGAGTTATAAAGTTCGTCAAAAAGCTCATTTTGAATCCCACACGACCTCAATAGTTTTTCTTAAAAACAATGTTTATATTTTTAGATAGGGTAATTTGAAATTGACCTTTAGGTGGGATTAGGAAGCCAAGGGAGTTCCAAAGGGTTTAATACAAAGGGGAAAATGAGTCCATAAAAAAATGTTTGAATCAAAAGTGTTTGCCAAATAAATTAAAGTTAAATCTTGATCTAAACTTGAGACCTTTACATGTCCATTAAAAGCCATTCAAGGGTGTCCACAACAAGGTAAAGTGCACGCCAAAGCAAGGTGGCAAGTGTATTACAATCTTGGGAACGTGTGTCCTGAGCATTCAAGTGTGATCAAGGGAGAAGCAACTTAATTCTTATCCTAGGCTAAGCACAACCAGTGGTATTAACTAATTAGTGATGATAAGCATGACATAAGTACAAGAAACCCTAATTAATCAAGTGCAAGTAGAGCTAGAATATTACTGCAAAAAAATCCTAAGGGAAAAGAATATAATTTGATCCCTAAGCTTTAGTGCAATAAACACTCAAGTATTCCTCATGACATAAATTAGTGAACAAGAAGTGATATCCAAGTAAAATAAAAAGAACAAGTGATTGATACAAAAGGACATCGCAATGCGGTTGTACTTGGGAAATCGGAGTTAATTGATAAGGTTTATGAACCTTAGATCAGGTAGACAGATAGGCCATGACAGACAAAGCACTAGATCTTCTGAGACTAGTTTCAACCATACAGCTAGGTCATGGACTTAATAACTTAGTGACTATCCCTACATGCTAAGTTCTGAGACTACTGACTCATACTTTTTCTATATGTTCTCTAAGCATTGTCAGGGGAAATCATCCATGTCTCTTTGAATAATCGGTCTCTATGCCTCTCATTATCCATTCTACCCATTTCTAGTCTGGTTCTTTCTCTTACAAGTGCAAAACTTACTTCAGGTTTGTCTTGACTCTTGTCCCTCTGAGTTCCATGAGCTTGGGAGGTTCCAGCTCCTTAGTGGCCAAAAGAGATATGATCTTGGTTGGGGAAAGAAAAATTCACCCTTCCAAGTGTAGGCATGCTTACCATGGTCCAATACCACAAACACACTCTTTGAGGTTTTTTCTAAGTATACCACCTTTCTTGGCATATCAAGATCTTTAAATTTGTGTATGGTGACTGCCCTAACTTTGTTAGGCTGGTCTGGCTTATATCTCCAAAATGCCTCGTTTGTTTCTCTGTTCAAGAATAACTCTATGCTCTTATTACCTTGGGGAATCCACTTTGGGATAATCACTTTAGTTAAGACTAATTTGCCTCTAGGGGTCCTAGAAATGCTTGTTCTAGGACTTCAAACTCAATTTCTCGAATCACAATTCCAAATTCATTAGTTCTATTTGGTAGGTTTGTGACTATATACATGGTTCCCTCTTTATCAATGTATGAGCCTTCTTCAAACTTGAGCACTAGGTTTTCTAGTCCAGTTGGCTGATCTGGATTCCTAAGTTGGACAACAGACCTTCTCAGACCATCCTCATAGATGGAAGCACTTAATCGGTTGGTCCTAATGTACTCCAATTGAGTCTCATATAGCCCTTCTCGCTTGTCTAGGTATGAAAAACCAGAACCACTTGTTGGTCTCTCCATACTATATGCAAACTCTACACCACAAGTAGTGAGAGTTATCCCCTTTAGCAGTCCCAATGGTCTCTCTATGTGTCCATCGGCCATCTGTAGTTTCATTCTTGTTGGCTTGAGTGTTGGTTTGCCCCAATGCTTCCATAGGGAGATGGTAGCAATTGCAACTCCTACGCCCGAGTCCAAAATAGCCTTGATTGTGTAACCCTGATGAGTGATAGGAAGATAGGTGTTGCCTTCTTCACCTTCACTCATGTCTCCTATCTTATCCAAAGGTATTTCAGGCACTTTCCTATGTGATCCTACCTGGGAATGGGTTTTGGCCACTTCTTGTACATGATTAGCTACGTGTTTCCACAATTCTCGCTTAACCTTGAGTAGCTCCTCTAAAGTGAGATTGCACTTCACTTTAGTGTTCTTGACTACCTCCATATTCCTAGGTATGAGTCTTCATTCCTTATCATGACTATGGGTGCTCTCATGCAGGTAGACTTGGCTTCCCATGCACCTGTGAAATGAGGCAGTTCTTGTAAGGAATTAGACTTGAAGTCTAATCGTTCACTTGACTGGGCATCCTCCTGTTCTCCATTTCTTGTGGGAATTGATCATGCAGGTCATCCACAAGTTCAAAGGGAGGAGAATTTTCACTTTCTTTGGCGCATTTCTCTTCTTGAATTTCTCTTGGAAATTCTTGTGAATATTGATTCATCGAAGAAGAGATGTCTGGTTCAGTGGAATTAGGCACATAAGCTTCCTTGGGAGGAATTGTCATTCTTTCACTCGCTTTGTCCTTACCTTAGGAGGTGGCTTCCTTTCCAGATTTTGCAATTAAACTCTCCAATCTTTCTAATAGTCCATCAAAATGCAATTGAGTCTTAGCTGAATTAGAGCAATTGAAGAGGCGACTAGCTTCAAACATGGTTTGAGCCAACTCTACTATCTTAGCACAAAGCTTTGTTCTTTCAATCTCTAGATCATGTCTAGGGTAACATCTTTCATGATCTGTTACATTTGGCCCTTCTTGGATTCTGGTTTGATATGCTTTAAGCATCATTTCTAGGTCTCGAGAGCGGGATCTGGTAGAATTGATCCTACTCTAGGTGGTAGTGGGGTTATATGAGGTGGATTAGAAGGTGATGGGGATGGTAGGGGTGGTGATGTGTGAGAGGGCATTTGAGATGTCATTCTCTCTCGGCTATCCTTCCAGGATCTTGTCCTTTTCTTGGTTATACTCTCAGTCTAACTGACCTCGAAACTCTTTTCCTGCCCTAAGACTTGGTCCTTATGTATTGCCTAAGCTCTAGTAACCACCTGCATTGGGGTAGTGGAAGTTACACTTCTAGTAGAATCTACTACTAACCCAATCACATTAATGATAGTGATCTTCAGTGCATTGTATAGGTTCTTTGGGCAGTCTCATAAGAGGTGCTCCTTCCCACAATCTTTACAAAAGCCTTAAATTGTCACTAATTGGGTATGCATCGGTGCATGCATAGGGCAATCATGAATAAAGTGGTCTCCCTGACATTTGTAGCACATTCCTGTAGGTTCTTGGGGTCTGATTTGTCTAGATTGGGGCCTAGAATTAGGATTTTCGTACATGACATTAGCATATTCTGGCTCCAAAGTAGGTTCACTTGTGTCTTCGTAATAGTATGTCTCGTTATGCTTAGGTGATTGCATATAGTAAACATGTGGACTATCGATATAAGTCGAGTCAAAATTGTGATCACTTGGGTCACTTTCTGTAATCAATGGTGATGCTTGCACTAAGGCTTGATTTAAGTTGCATACTTCACTAGAATCACATTGGCTGGAGTTGGAGGTTGTTGAGCTAGTATAGGTTGAGGCCTTTGTTGAGCCTGATAGGGTGGCGAATAGGGTTGTTGGGGCCTACCATATTGCTATGTGTACTGATTCTTGTATCTCCCTTGTTGTGGATATAGCTATGGATAATTTTGTCTAAAAGCTTGCTTTTTATAAGGGTGGTCTTGTGCAATATGGTTAGTGTACCTCCTTTCTATGGTGTAGTATTAGTTGTTAGGGTTCACTTGGGGTTGAGCCATGATTGGGTACACATTAGCCATATGTATTGGTTGTTGGGGTTCACTTGGGGTTGAGCCATGATTGGGTACACATTAGCCATATGGTCTCCTCCATAGGTATACCATCTTTTCACTGGGGCAAATCTAGGGATATGTTTGCTAGAGACTCCTAATTTCTAAGCTACCTTCTCTGCAAGTTCCTTGATAGATGTGGATTGTTTGAAACCGAGGTTAGTAGAGGTATCTGAATCTTTATAGATTTTTGAAAGCTCTAATTCCTCCCTAGATTATCATCAATGTCTATGCACATGTGTACACACTCTTCTATGGATCTAGGCTCCTTTAAGTGCACATAAGATCTCAATTTGGTACTTAACAATCCATCTAGGAATAAAGCCACTTGTTTGGCTCGTGTGGGTAACTCTGGTACAGGGCATCTCTCTAGGTATTGCCTAAATCTTCATCCTGCAAGTCTCACTGTCTGTTGAGGTGTTTGTTTAATACTATGGATCAATCGGGAAGTGTTGTGCCTTATGCCACTCTTAGAAAACTATGTGATGAAGGCTTCTAGTACTTGGTCTATGTTCTTGAATTGCCTCTCATGTAGGGGTTGAAACCACATAAGGTTAATGTTCTTAAGTGTTAGACCAAAAGTGTTGTATTGCATGAATAGGTCATCAACTTGCTCAGCTCTCAAGACTTGTCTAAATTCTACCACATGATCATAAGGGTCTCTTGTACCATTGAAATAATTCTTCATGGACTTGACCAGTTATGTAGGCCTTAAGGTCCTAGTTTGTTCTTTAGGCCTTGGTAGAGGGAATTCATCTACATTTCTTTGATTCCATGGGCCTCTATGTCTCTCACTTTCCATTCTATCCATCTCTATTCTTGTTCTTTCTCTTCCCATTGGGTTAGCAAAGCTTACCTCGGGTCTATGTGTACTCCTATCCCTTTGAGTTCCATGAGCTTGGGATGTTCCAGCTCCTTGCTAACCATAAGAGACATTAGATCTTGGGAGGGAAAAAACAAATTCACCCTTCCAAGTGTAGGCATGCCTACCATGCTCCATTACCACGAACACTTTCTCAGATGTGTTGTCTAAGTAGACCACTTTGCTTGGGGAATCAAGATATTTAAATTCATATATTGTAAGCATTCCCACTTCATTAGGCTAGTTGGGTTTATTCCTCCAAAAAGCCTCGTCTGTCTCTCGGTGTAAGAGTAAATCTATGCTATTATTGTCTTGGGGAACCCACTCTAGAGTGATTATTCTAGTTAGGACTCATTTGCCTCGAGGGGTTCTTGGCTCTCTTCCTAAGTTCCCTTGCTCTATGTCACCTATTTCAACCTCCAAGATTATGTTGCCAAATTTGTCTTTCCGATCTGGTTGAGTGGTGACTACATATATTGTTCCTTCTTTGTCTATGTATGCACCATTTTCAAATTTGACTACTAGATGTTCTATTCCAATGGGTTGCTCCAAGTTTTTAATTTGGACCACTGATCTTCTCAGACCATCCTCATAGATACGAGCACCTAATTGGTTGGTCTTGATGTATTCTAGTTGATTCTTGTAAGGTCCTTTTGGCTTTTCTAGGTATGCCATCCCTAAACTACCTATGGGTCTCTCCATGCTAAATTACATCTCATAGTCACTTGTTTCTGAACTTAGAGCATATGGGTCATCACACAACTACTGGGCCCACGACCTAATAGTATGATTGACACTAGCTTCAGAAGATCTAAGGCTTTGTCTATCTCGTCCTAGATATCTTGCTGACCTAAGGTTCATAAGCCTTGGTGGTTATCCCACTTGTCTCAATACAACGTCGTTGCAGAGTTCTTTTGTATTAGTTGCTTATTCTTTTTACTTCACTTAGGCTATCACTTTCTAGTTTAATCGTCTCCATCATGAGGAATGCTTAAGTTTTATCGCACTTGAAGTTTGATCGCTTGATTTATACACTTTCATCTTAAACTTTGTCGCCAAACTGAATTATTGATGCTTGCACTTGAGAAATTAGGGTTATTGTACTTGATCATGCTTAACGTAGCCCTAATTAATCAAAACCTCTATCTATACTTAGCCTAAGCTAGGAATTAATAGAGGGGTTGAGAATGATCCAACCTCAAGTTTCTTAGCCCTTGCTCATGCTTGAGTGCTCAAGACAATTGTTCTCAAGCCTGCAATACCCTCATGCTTTGGACGACCTTTGATGCTCTCAATGGACCTATCAAAGTCCCAAAGTTATCTCAATGTTTAAATCTAATTGACACAACAGTCCATTTTCCTTCATGTAATTCAAAGCCCCAATTTTGCTTTGTCTTTATGAAAAACTCCCTTAGAGATCCCTCAACTTTCTCACCCCTATGGTAGTCCAACTTCACCGAAAACGGATTTCGTATGAAGAAATTATGTCTGTTCAAGGTTCGAGGGGCGGGGCAAAACAGGCAAACAAGCAAACAAGATTTCTCGAATTCTTTGCTTGGGCCTCACTATGTTCCTATCACTTGCAATTTATGCTCAATATTTGCCAAAATCTAAAAATTAAAAAACCCTAAAAAATTGTTTGTCAATCGCGATGGACAGAGCTATCTGTCATGGCCTGTCGATCGTGATGGATGGTGTCAATTATGATTGATGGGTTGATCACGATGGACGACATCAATCACGATTGATAGGCCGATAGCAATGGATGGTTTCAATCGTGATGGATCAATTTTTTGGGTTTTTTTGCGTGAATACCTATCAATCATGGGCCTCTAGGTTGTGATGGATAAGTTTCTCATCAAAATGGATTGTCAATCATGATTTTTCAGTCAGTCGCAATGGACAAGGGTGTCCTTCTTGATGGACACCTGTCTGTGGTGATGGACACCTGTCAATCATGATGGACAACCAGTCTGTCATGGGTGTGAATCACGATTGATTGATTTTTTTAGTTTTGTTCATAGCTATGTGTCAATCGAGGGTCTATACATCACGATGGACAAGTTCTTGGTCGAGTGCACGTGTCAATCACGTATTTTTAGTCGATCGCGATGAATAGAGATGTCCGTCAAGGTTTGTCAATCGCGGTGGACAGGTAGTCCGTCGCGATGGACACTGTCGATTGCAATTGATGGTGTCAATCGCAATGGACAAAGTAAATGCAAATTTTTTGAATTTTTTTGTGGATTAGTGATGTGCAAGGCCTCTAAACTATGAATATGCACTTAGTTTTACCAAAAGGTCAGTTTTTCTATCAATAGCGATTAATAGAACTCAACGCCCAAGGACCTATGCAGACATTTTTCGTACCTATGCAAGCTATTGGAGATGATGATATATCCAAAATCTACAAGAAATGCTAAAAAACAAACAAAAATAGAATGCATAATAGCTCTCTCTTGCTCTCTCACACAAGTGAAATGAGGGGAATGAGGTAGGGAAGCTGATATGACCAACAAACTAAAAATTTTGCGAAGGTGGAGATGGAGGTGGGAGATGGTGGGGATGATGATGGTGATGATGATGGTGAAGTAAGAAAGAGAAAATAAGGAAAAATAAAGAAATTACCTACAACTCCAATGTCACAACTCTACATCTTACCATCACATGCTCATCCTCGAAGCTCTCTCCTCGGCAGTGACGTCAAACATGGTGTCACTCTAGCACAATGGCAAGTACCAATGTGAGGAAATCCACCTCATAAATGTCAATCCGTGGAGACTTGAGGACTATTATGACGACTGTGAGCAAGTGAAGGCACAAGTGCATGAGTGAGAAGCACACTAGCATGCACACACATACACAAACATGCACACAAGGCAAGAACAAAGAGAGGAACAATGGAGTTCTTTCTATTACTCAAGAAGTCTCTTACAAAAGCTCAAATCTCTAACAAGCTAACGTAAAAAATGAGCTCTGTAGCTCTTTTTATAGTTTTTAACTAGCTTTGGCCTTGTCCAAACCTAGTGTTCGGCCTAGTTAAAAATTAGGTTCCAGAGCTTATTTGAGGGCTCAAACAAAGTCTAAAAATTATGAAAATTGGTACAACCTTAGATCTATTGCTCCTCAAGCTTGAGAACTCCTCCGCTTGAACAAAATGGATCCTAATATACCAAAAATGGTATTTAAAATGTTCTGTAGTGATTTTTTATCACTATTAAAAAGGATTTATCTTTGGAAATCTTGTCTAGCCTAATTGTTGGATCTTCTTCGACTGCTTTGTCTACATGTTCCTGTTGGTGCATGACAATCATCAATTGAAGAATTATGGAGGAATGAAGTCAAGGAGTCAAGAAGAAAACAAAGTCAGATGGTTGAAGGAAGGACATGTTCAGAAAATCCAAAGACATGTACACATATGTACATTAGCTGACTTATACCTTTGTCTAGTCATACACTTGTATATATTCATCTATAAATATGATGGAAAACGTCGGGCAAAGAGAGCAGAAGAAGATTAGAGAATAGGGAGAGAGAAACTAGTGTCATTAGACACATTTGAAGAGAGTGAATTATCCATCCTCACTTGTATGTAAATTTTCTGAAGAAATCGAAAAACTTGCGCCCGATGTTTAGCAGTCTGCTCCTTCTGTGTTTAATCTTCTGAGAAATCCTTCTGCACGTGTCTAAGTCCATAGCTAATCTATCTATGGCTAGAATTTGAGAGGTTAATTTCAATCAGGCTGAGAGAATTTTGGTTAGGAACATTCATATGTAAGATTGTTCTAAGAGTCGAAGAATCTGGCGCACATTTCATCTTCAATGAAGTCCACAGTGTAAAGTTTTACACAAATGAGGGCTTAAAATCTAAGTTGGAAGGTAAGCCATCTATGGCTAAAAGATCTTGATCAAACGGGTTCAGAGCTGGGAGAACCAAAACTAAGAAGTTGCAGGTGTCAAAGTCGCCATTGCAAGGAAGCAGTTTCAGACATAGGTAAAGTGTTTCACACATTTCTCACAGTATACTCAATCATTTTGAGAGATTTAACTTGGTAAAGTTGCGCAACCTTAAGGCGAAGTGTTGTGCAAAGTTTTATCAAAAACTTTACAGAATTGATTAGTCAACGAGTGATTAATCTGCAGCAGACTTTCTGAAGAAATTGAATTTTTCAGAACATTCAATTTTTCTGATAACTTGGTGAATGATCTCTAAGTTTGGTGGAGTCTAAGGTTAATCTTGATATAGAGGTGGTCTAACTTCAAGGTTAACTTGTTCTTTTGGAGATTAACACTCTCCATCAGTGGTATCAGAGCAGGTTGTGTCAAAATTGAAGTGAAGGAGACTCCGACTATTGCAGAAATACAAAACTTTACATTTCGAAGGTGCAAAAGGTCAAAGTGTGAAGAAAGATTAAAGGAAGACATACAAAGAGTATCAAAAGGATCAGAAGGAGCAACATTCGAAGTAAAGGTACATTCATTATCTGTAAAGGTTAAAGATTTGAAGCTACAGGTGAAGTAAAGATGGGAGATAGTCTCCAAATTGAGAAGCTGGATAGAGAGAACTATCCTGCATGGTCTATGAGGATGGAAGCTCATCTTATGAGCAAAGATTTGATAGGATATATCACAGGAGATGAAGAAAAGCCAGAATTCAGAGATCTTAGTGTTCCAACTAGGGAGGAGCTTGCAGATTTGAAGAATTGGATGAAGAAGGATGCTCAAGCAAGAAGCATCATCTACATGGCAGTCAATGACTATTTGCTTCCTCACATTAGAGGACTTGAAAGTGCATGTGACATTTGGAATGCTTTGGAAGAGCATTTCCAAAATACAACCAAATCAAGGAAGGCTTCACTATGGGCAGAGTTTACTACCTTCAAGAAGAAGGCCTCACAATCAATTTCTGATTATGTGACAAAGATGAAGGACATTGCAGATTCTTTAGGTGCAGTGGATGAAGATATTGAAGAAGACAAATTGGTAAGACAAATACTCACAGGGCTAAGAGGAGATGAGAAATGGAAGCCTTTTATTTTATCTACAGAACTTTCATTAGATCACTTTACTCCTGACTTGAATCAATTGTTAGGTCATATGCTAACTTTTGAGAATGATGTCAAAGGAGATGTTGATAAGAGTGCAGGTCATGCAATGTATTCTAAAGACAAGAAGAAAGCCAACAAAGGAAAGCAACAATCAGGTGAAGAAGAAGGTACTTCAAACCAAGCAAACTTCATGAGAGGAAGAGGAAATGGCAGAAGTAGAGGAAGAGGCAGAAACAACAAAGAGAATGTAAGAGCTTGTTGGATATGTGGTAAGACCAATCATCTATCTCATGATTGTTGGCATAATAATCAAAACAATGGTAATTATCAGAACTTTAATCAAAGAGCAAGAGGTGGTAGATTTCAGAGAGGAAACTTCAGAGGTAGAGGTGGTAGGAATTCTTTTGGAAGAGGTGGAGGAAGAAACTTCCAAAGTCAATCCTATAATAACACCTACTACAACTATGCATCAGATCAAAAGGAGGACTCGACTCTCATTATGAATACATGTGAAACTTCACATGAGGACATGAGAGTGTTTTATATTGATTCAGGATGTAGTAATCATTTGAGTGGAAATATTGCTTTGATGACTGACCTAGATCATAATGCAATTAATCATACAGTGCAGACAGGTGATAATACAAAGCATAAGGTAAAGTCAATTGGTTCAGTCAAAGCTAAGGATGGGAGCACTCTTCTGAGTAAGGTACTTTATGTTCCCACAATTCCAAAGAATTTGATCAGTGTAGGTCAAATTGTGGAGAAAGGTTATGAAGTAAGGTTTACCAATGATGGAGTTTATGTGGAAGACCCTAGTCAAGGGTATAAACAAGTTATTGCAGGAAAGAAAGAAGGAAGGCTCTTCACATTGAAGGTACAAGGAAATGTTGGACATGCTATGTTCACATATGGAGAGCAGAAGGTGTCAGAATTGGATCTTTGGCACAAAAGACTTGGACACTTTAATGAAAGAGGTATCAAAGAAATGATTAACAATGATTCAGTGCTTGGAATGCCTAACATTGCAGGTCAACACATGACATACAGATGTGAGGCATGTCAATTAGGTAAGGCTCATAAGCAATCCTACTCCAAGCATGGGTTTATGTATTCAGAAAGACTTGAATTGGTGCATACAGATGTGTGGGGTCCTTCAAAGGACTTTAGTATAAATGGTTCAAGATATTATGTCATATATGTTGATGATGCTACCAGGTGGATCACAATTTATGTGATTAAAGAAAAGTCAGAAGTATTTAATACATTTAAACACTATCATGCATATGCAGAAAGGATTACAGGTCAAAAATTGAAGAGACTAAGGTCAGATGGAGGGGGAGAGTATTTTTCAAATGAGTTCAATGATTATTTGTGGAATGCAGGTATAAAGAGAGAAGTTACTTGCAGGTATTCTCCTCAACAAAATGGGGTAGCAGAAAGAAGAAATAGGACTCTTGTTGAGTTTGCAAGGTCCATGATGAAAGAGAAGAATTGTCCAAATTATTTGTGGGCAGAGGCTGTAAATACAGCTACATACTTGGTCAATAGATTGCCTTGTAAAGCTTTGCAGGGCATGACACCATATGAAGCTTGGTGGGGTAAGAAACCTACCTTGGATCATTGCAGAATATTTGGATGCTTGGCATATGCATATGTGCCATCTCAATTGAGGCATAAGTTGGAGCCTAAGGCAGAGAAGTATGTATTCATTGGTTATGATGATAAGCAAATGGGATACAGGTTGTGGAGTCCATCCACAAAGCAATTTATTGTATCCAAGGATGTTACATTTGATGAGCAAGGTACTTGGTATGCAGGTAAATATAATGTACATGCAGATGATGAAGAAGTAGTGGATCAAAGAAAAGGTAAAGCAAAGATTCAATTACTTGATGAAAGTGAGAGTAATGAAGTGCAGATTGAAGTTGAAGAGAGGCCAAGGTTTGATCCAGAATGTGATGAACCAGAGACCTCAAGAAGTGCAGAAGTTAGGAGATCATCTAGGCACAAATGGCAACCTACAAGGTATAGCTATGACACTTCATTCTTAACTACTAAAGATTATGCTTATTTGATAAAAGCAGATGAAGACCCTTCTACATATGAAGAGGCTAAAGGGAAGAAGAATTGGGAAGATGCTATGCAAGAGGAGTATGATGCATTGATAGAGAATCAGACTTGGGATCTGGTTCCTAAACCTAATAGCCAGAAAATCATTGGTTGTAAGTGGGTTTACAAGACTAAAAGATTTGCAGATGGAAGTGTGTCTAGGTACAAAGCTAGACTTGTTGTGAAAGGGTATGCACAGACATATGGAGTGGACTATGATGAGACTTATAGTCCTGTGGCAAAGATGACAACCATCAGGACACTCATAGCAATTGCTGCTTGCAAAGGTTGGAAGTTATCTCAATTAGATGTCAAAAATGCTTTCTTGAATGGTTACATTTCAGATGAAGTCTACATGGAGCAACCAGATGGGTTCAAAGATCAAGTGAGTCCAAATTATGTGTGTAAGCTCAAGAGAGCTTTGTATGGGTTAAAGCAAGCCCCAAGGGCTTGGAATTATAGGCTTGTAAAATTCTTGAATGATCTTGGATTTCAAGCATCAAAGGCAGATAGTAGCTTGCTAGTCAAAGCAAGTGAAGATGGGTTCATTTATGTTTGTATTTATGTTGATGACATAATACTTACAGGAACAGATGATAAGGGAATACAAATGATCAAGAAGCAGATGGAGAAAGAGTTCAAAATCAATGATTTGGGGAATCTATCATTCTTCTTGGGAATGGAGATTTCTTATACTCAACATGGAGTATATGTGACCCAAGAAAGGTATCTTAAAAATTTGCTAACCAAATTTAAAATGGAAGATTGCAGGGTTGCACCTACACCTTTGGAAGTAAACCATAAATTGACTAGGTTTGGAGGAGAAGAGTTCAGAGATATGAAACTCTATCAAAGTTTGGTTGGTAGCTTGATTTATGCTACATTGACAAGGCCTGACTTGTCATATGCAGTTGGTGTGCTTTCACAATTCATGCATTGTCCTAGAAAAGAACATTGGATTGCAGGACAAAGAGTACTTAGGTACATCAAGGGTACACTCAGAGAAGGGTTGTACTATGGATTTACTTCTGATACAAGAGTGAAGATATATAGTGATGCAGATTGGGCAGGTAATGTGGATGATAGAAGATCAACACATGGATACTTGTGCTATGTAGGAGACAAATTGATTTCATGGTGTTCCAAGAAGCAACATACAGTTGCTTTGTCATCTACAAAAGCAGAATATAAAGGTATGGTGGAAGCTGCAAAAGAGGTAATATGGCTAAAGACACTTTTGAAAGTTTTTGATGTGATTCAGAGTACTCCTATTATTTGTGGAGACAATATGAGTTCATTATACTTGGCAGCTAATCCTGTATTTCATGCTAGAACTAAGCATATTGAAATACAATATCATTTTCTGAGAGAGAAGGTCATTGAGAAGGAGATTGAAGTCATACACACTCCCACAAAAGATCAAGTTGCAGATATGATGACAAAAAGTCTAGATGGACCAAAACTACAAAGATTCAAGGATATGGCTGGAGTAAAGAAGATAGAGAAGAACCTCAATTAATGATTGAGGGGGAGCTGTTGGTGCATGACAATCATCAATTGAAGAATTATGGAGGAATGAAGTCAAGGAGTCAAGAAGAAAACAAAGTCAGATGGTTGAAGGAAGGACATGTTCAGAAAATCCAAAGACATGTACACATATGTACATTAGCTGACTTATACCTTTGTCTAGTCATACACTTGTATATATTCATCTATAAATATGATGGAAAACGTCGGGCAAAGAGAGCAGAAGAAGATTAGAGAATAGGGAGAGAGAAACTAGTGTCATTAGACACATTTGAAGAGAGTGAATTATCCATCCTCACTTGTATGTAAATTTTCTGAAGAAATCGAAAAACTTGCGCCCGATGTTTAGCAGTCTGCTCCTTCTGTGTTTAATCTTCTGAGAAATCCTTCTGCACGTGTCTAAGTCCATAGCTAATCTATCTATGGCTAGAATTTGAGAGGTTAATTTCAATCAGGCTGAGAGAATTTTGGTTAGGAACATTCATATGTAAGATTGTTCTAAGAGTCGAAGAATCTGGCGCGCATTTCATCTTCAATGAAATGATCATTGCTCAGTCCACAGTGTAAAGTTTTACACAAATGAGGGCTTAAAATCTAAGTTGGAAGGTAAGCCATCTATGGCTAAAAGATCTTGATCAAACGGGTTCAGAGCTGGGAGAACCAAAACTAAGAAGTTACAGGTGTCAAAGTCGCCATTGCAAGGAAGCAGTTTCAGACATAGGTAAAGTGTTTCACACATTTCTCACAGTATACTCAATCATTTTGAGAGATTTAACTTGGTAAAGTTGCGCAACCTTAAGGCGAAGTGTTGTGCAAAGTTTTATCAAAAACTTTACAGAATTGATTAGTCAATGAGTGATTAATCTGCAGCAGACTTTCTGAAGAAATTGAATTTTTCAGAACATTCAATTTTTCTGATAACTTGGTGAATGATCTCTAAGTTTGGTGGAGTCTAAGGTTAATCTTGATATAGAGGTGGTCTAACTTCAAGGTTAACTTGTTCTTTTGGAGATTAACACTCTCCATCAGTTCCTACTTGGATATCCCTCTACTCTGACTCTTTGGTCGACTCCCTTGTCTTGTAATGCCCTGAATTCCTTGACTATTGTCAACAATCAATTAGAGACCAAGCCTATGCACCTGTAGTATTTTGGGACGAAGAATTTGAACTTCATGGTTGGGTGGAAATCCTAGCCACAATTGACATAGCTATCAATGAAGAACAGTGGACACCACACAATGATGAAGATGGCTACAACATTTCAATTTTCGCTATAGAACCAATCATATGTGATTCAGTTATCAAAGAATGCAAACCTAGTATGGATGACCTTGATTAAGCAAGTGACTCAGATTTAGAATAAATTATAATGGATCCTTCTTGTGCCTCAGAAGAGGAATACCTGTATGTAGTAGAAGCTCACCCTCAAGGACGAGAGGAGCTTACAAACAATGTGAGATTAACCACACAGGTAACCACTAAGAGTGAAGGAAAGAAAAGAAAGAAGAGAGAACTCCCACCAGAAGAGGAAGAATCTTTAGTTGAGGTCCCTGAAGATTTTAAGAAATGAGGTAGAGGATAGGAAAGTCATGATCAGAATGCCTAAACAAGAAGCACTCAAAGGAGTGGCCTATGATAACAAAGAGACAACTAAAAAAATTATTGTGACCATAGAAGAAGTTGAAGAATGATGCACATACGTAGGACACGACTTGACTGAAGAAGAGGAAAATGAGCTTATTGATTTATTAAGAGAATATAGAGATGTGTTTGCATGGAGTATGTTGGTATAGAATTCCCATGACCTCAAAAGCCAAACCCTCTAAGCAAAAGCCATACACCTATAATGACAATTATGCCACCAAGATCAAGCAACAGATAGATCGATTGATTGAAGGTGTATTTATCTATGAAATTGAGCACATTGAATGGGTTTCCCCCATTGTAGTAGTGCCCAAAAATAATGGCAAGTTACATGCATGCATTAAGGTTAAACCAACCACTATTAGAGATAGTTATCCGCTTCCTATTACTAATACCTATTACAGAGTAGCAAGCAAGGAAGTATTCAACTTCCTTGATGGGTTCTCTGGCTACAATCAAGTGGACATTACCCCAGAAGAACAGCATAAGATGGCTTTTGCCATAGAATGGGGCATATTCACATTTTGGGTAATGCCATTTGGGCTAACAAATGCACCTACTACCTTCCAAAGGCTGATGTGTCATGTATTTAAAGATTTCTTGCGTAAAAACTTGGAAGTCTATTTTGATGATCTACGTGCTCATTCCAACGTTAGACAAACACATATACCTGAGATGAGACAAATTTTTGACAAATGTAGAGTGTCTACCTGAACCCAGAAAAGTGTGTTTTTATGGTTAGGAAAGGCAAGATTCTAGGACACGTAGTGTCAAAGAATAGAATATCCATGAACGAGGATAAAGTTAGAGCTATTGCAGAGTTACCTAGACCAAAGAATGTGAAAGAAGTACAAGCTTTCATGGGGCATTGTGGTTATTACCGATGATTTATTCATACGTATGCAATCATTGCAAAGCCTCTGTACAACTTTGAATGGGAAGAAGAATGTAAAAACTCCTTTAATGAGCTTAACCGATGATTATGTTTAGCACCAATCTTGATTACACCAGATTAGAACAAGCCATTCCATTGTTCATGTGGATGCATCCAATTACGCTATTGGGTGTGTACTACCACAACTTACTGGTGAAGGTAATATGGATCTCTCCATTACTTATGCCAATAGACAATTAAATGTGACTAAACAAAATTATACCACTACCAAAAGAGAAGGATTAGGCATGGTGTATGCAGTATAAAAGTTTAGACATTATTTGCTTGCAGATAAGTTTAAATTTTTTATAGATCGTCAAGCACTACTCTATCTAGTTAACAAACCTTGCAATACTTGCAAATTAGTAAGATGGTTCCTCTTACTGATGGAATATGACTTTGAAGTTGTGTTTAGGAAAGGTAAGACTCACCTTAGGGCAAATCACCTTTCTAGACTAACTTCAGGAGAGCCCCCTCAAGGAGTATCAGACAACCTTCCTAATGCTTACTTTTTCAACCTAGAAGTAGTGCCTCACTGGGCCAAAACTATAGTGCTGATTCTCACCTTTGGGCCCAAGCATCCCGTACTAAAAGCCAAAGATAAAGAAGTCATGAGGTCTCAAAAATACCACATACTAGCAGGTAGTGTGTATAAGCACACAAATCAAGGCATACTAGCTTGCTATGTAGATGAAAATGAGCATGTGAAGTGGTTGCAAATAGCACATGTAGGTGCACTACAACAACATCACTCCAAACACCGAAACCCTACAGACTCTACAAAGATTAGGTGTATATTGGTCAACAATGGAAGCTGATGTCCATAGGATATGCAAGGAATGCCCAACCTGTGTTGTTAGATCACCAATGGAACATGCCACTCTGTATCAAGTGTCTTTAGTGCGAGACTCAAGCAAACCTTTGGTAGCCTTTTTGAGGATGAAAAGATTCCCTCAAGAGACGACATTGGCCAGACAAAAGAGCTTAAAACAGGAAGCATTAGACTACGCACTCATTGCAGATCATTATACAAGCATGGAAGAGATGGATACCTAGGACTATGTGTCCATGAGAGTGAATATCTTAAGATCTTAGAAATTGCCCACCAAGGTGTGGAAGGAGGAAATTTCGGACCAAACCGAGTAATCAAGGCAATTCTATTTGTAGGTCTTTGGTGGCCAACCCTTCACATGGATGCACATACCTATGTGAAGCAATGTGACATTTGTCAGCAAACTCAGTACTCGATACATAAGGATGAGATGCCACTGAGACCCATGATAAGAGGACATGCATTCTCTAAGTGGGGAATAGACTTTGTAGGTCCTAAATCCTCCAGCAAAGAGTTCACATGCTGAATACATTATCGTTGCCACAGACTATTTAACTAAGTGGGTGGAGGTGAAAGCCACCAAGAAGAATGATGCACAAACCACAAACAAGTTCTTGTTTGAAAATGCTTTGGATCAATAGAATTGGTTCGTGATCATGGCACTCATTCTTGAACGAGGTCATCGAATTCTTATTACAAGAACTCATGGTTATTCACAAGAAGTCAGCTCCATATCACCCACAAGCCAATGCCTAGGCCAAAATCGCGAACAAGGTACTTTGCATTGTTCTTATGAAATTGGTGAATAATAAGTGCTCTAATTGGGACAAACAACTGCATCATATTGTTTGGGCATATCAAGTCGCCTATAAAACAATGCTTCAAGTCACACCCTTTCACATGGTATTTGGCCAAAATGTAGTGTTACCATTAGAATTCCTGATACCCACATTGAAAATAGCACAAGAGCATCAATGGATGGGTCACGAGTTTTCCTCTAGGATTTTTGACTTAGAATGACTATGAGAAATACGATTGAGAGTTGCTATAGGGATCTATGCAACTAAGAAGAGACAAAAAGCCTACTTTGATGCATATGTCAAGGATAAGGGTTTGAATGAAGGAGACTTAGTCTTGGTATATACTCTGAAACAACATGCAAGGAAACTAGAGAAACCTAGCTATGGGCCAATGATAACTAACATAATATCAACCAATGGAGTAGTATAGCTAGCTACCCTTGAGGGTAATGTACGACTAAGCTATATTAGTGATTGTAAAGTGAAATTATATAGCGAATCTCTCATGGAAGAAATGCTTAATCGACTTAACATTGCAAAGAAACATAAGGAAGAGGAGAGACAAATTTGAGAAGAAGCTTAGTTAGAAGCCCTAGAATGCATACAACAAACGAAATTGAGGAGATAGGGTAGAGAGCAACCTAGGTCAACTGTTCATGACAATCCTAGATACCACATGGACATGTACCAAGCATTAGGTGTAACTTACCCTTGAATAATTGACCAACGTCCTTTTATGATCTTAGAGGTAGGACAAGGAAAGAGTGCAAGGACTATAAGAGCCTTGATTGACTTAGGTGCCGACACAAGTGGAGTTAGAGTTTCTCAATGTTAGGATTTGCAATTAAGTATCAATCCTATTGAAGTGTATCTCATAGGATTGGGAGGTGTGGAAACGCCTTGCATGGGCAAGGTGTAGTTTTTCATCCACCTTCAAGATGTTCTAATGACCATCAAAATGCTAGTATGTCAAGACGAGGATCTCATTGAAGCTCTTGTCTTGGGTCAAAACTAGATCTATGACCATGCAGCCAACCTGAACATACAAAGTGGACTTGTTTAGGTCTAGGTAAATCAACACTGCATCATAGTTGAGTTAGAAAATTAAGCACTCAAGGAACCAAGGAAGGCACCCACACCTGGTCCTTCGAGAAGCACACATGAAGATAACAATGTTATTCTTGTCCAAAGTTCTATGGTGCAGAACAAGGCCACTCATGCAGTCACAGAAGTCAATATGGATCTCCCTTCTTTTCCAAAGGCGGTCCAAGAAAAATAAGCAAGGAAACTAGGAAGCAGATGAAACAGACAACCAAGTCGCATGCTCAGCAACCGTTGCAAAACAGAGTACCTCATGAAGTGAAGCAGATTTGGAGACATAAGAGTGAACAATCACCTACCCTCTTGTTAGAACCATGAGTATGTACGACACCAATGAAGCAGTCCAAGGAGATGACAACTCCATATTCTAGGAGTAAGCCTTGGTGAGTAACCTCCATCTTGTTACCTAAGCGATCAAGGAAGGAAGACCCCAATGCTAGATGGATTTGGGTGCCTAAGACTTGCTTATGCATTCAAATTGCCACAAGAAATCCTCTATAGTCAAGTCAACGCTCACATGCACTCACTCAACAGGCTCCAAAACTAAAACATGTCATCACAACATGAGCAGGTGCACATTCACCTAGTACTACTTGGAAATGGGTACCCAAAAAGTTCTAGATCCAAGTAGAATCATCTATGAAGCCCTTAACTATAAGTAATGGCAAATTCTATAATCCTCTAAAGGAAGTCTGGAAATTTAAGTCTGATACTGAACCACCCTATTTAACATTGTAAATTACTTGTACATTGTTAGATGCATTTGAGCTCACTACACATCAAGAGTATGCATCTAGGAGTTCAACTAAACTCCCATGCACATTCACTCGGTGACACTTGACTAACAAATAACTCACACACATGTCATGTTGGTATTGCAAGAGGAACAAGGTTTCATCACTTCTCTATTGCAATACTAATGTGATCTTCTTCTTCTTCTAGCAGATAAGCAATCAATGGCTACCATCACATGGCTCATACAATAGTCACCAATTCGTAGGAAGGGACAAATCAACCAGTAGTCGATATGGAAAACTTGCCTATTGAAGTGCCACTGACTAAGCAACCAATAGAATTACGTTGCCTCCATCAAATACCTATTCAGGATCCACTTGCAGGACTGACAAAAAAAGTTAGCGAACATTCTCATTGGTTCAATGGGACGCTAGGGCAATTAGGAGATGCTGCATATATTTGGGAATCAAAGTGTGACTTTGATAATGTTTGGGGAAGATTTTGGTTTTTCTCATGAGAGCTCGAGCAACTCCAGAACACCTCGAACTCCAAGCCATTTGGCAACATGCGGGGTTGGCATAATATTTTAGCACCCCTTGACCAAAACCAGATTTCAAAAGATGTTATTATCTTATATCCACCTTCGAAGCTAGTGGTGTAAGGGATTGACTAGGAACTTTTATCATTCCTTCCTTGTTGTGAAACAATGAACTAAAGAAATTTGAGATCGTTTTGGATTTAGTCAGAGAGGCACTCAACATGTACGGTATACATATAGCTTTGGACAAAGAAAACTTAGTACGGTATACATATAGCTCAAAGATATGGCTGCTTTGACACCTAATGTTTCCATACCCTTTGTCTCTGCATGAAGCAGTTCGGATTTCCACATCAAGACGGATTCACTGAGTCACATAAAAAAATTTGGTTCAGTCTCTATTTGCAAAGATAGGCTCACTTACTATCAAGCTTCTCATTTGAATGATTGAGCAATTATATGAAGCTAATAAGAGGTGGTTCAAAAAACTAGTCTTGAACGGATGTTGTGCAATTATGGGTAGTATATACAAGTGCTTATCATACAATGTGTCCATCCAGCGTGCTCTTACTTGGTCTCAACTACAAATTTTTAAAGGTTTTTGATCTTCAATTCATCAGGGATAGTGCCCCCATTCACTATTTGGATTTCTCGATCGGCTTTTGAAGGAACTATACAAGTGGCACCCCTTGCTCCACCTTTGCCCTTAGAATTTGAATTTTCCTCCACCGAAGGCATCAAAGGGGTGCAGTAACATTTGACTTTGAATCTTTCTTATAAACCACTCAACTTTTGGATATTGAGTGTTTTAGACACAGAGGCTCTCGGTACCTCCACACGAATGATGGGACAATCAAGAGGAGAACGTCATGTACATTGGGAAGACGACCAACAAAGAACACTTTCACAACAACTAGAGCAACCCGAGGGTGAGGAAGAAGAAGTAGCTACTAAAGCCCCTACCTACACCACATAGCTCCATAGACTATACCAAATTACGGAGAGTGTTCGATCCCAACAATTACTTTTTGAATAGAGCAACAGAGTACTCATGACCCAACTCTCAAAAGAGGCAAGTATAGATTCTTGACTCAGTGAATGTCTGCAAATGCTCTTAGAGACATATGGAGTAGAGGAGGCCATAAGATACACGCTACAAAGACCACATGCAACATATGATCCACACAGATTACATACCCGACAAAGGCCAGGGAAAAATATTCAAATTCCCATCATTACCATAGTGATGACGATGATGGCGCCTGAAATGATCGATATGACTACCACTGTAGTTTTAGCAACACAAGGAGAGATGACCTCTCAAGCAACCAACACTAGTATACCAAGTCCCTCAATATCCCCACTCAGAACTCCTTACACCAAAGCAACCATCATCCATGAAGAGGCATCCAAACCAATCTTTCATACACCTCCACCATCACCAACTAGAACCGAGGATGTAGCTATCATACCTACTAATTCTTCTACCGTACACACCTTCACCTTCCGTAGCCCTTCTATTTTCTCCCTATTCTCTTCCTTCAACAATCATTGTATCATACCGCCATCCAATCAACAGGTTCTTTTATCGATCCCTCTATTGGACACCCCGCTTCCACCACATCGATGATAAGCCATCCAGACTTTTTATCTAGTTTTCTTGTTCTTCATATCACTCAACCTTCTTCAATGGTAGTCCCCCCCTATGATCTCCATCCCAATAGTGCTCCAACCATTTTATTCCTATTTGTCTAACCTCTTCCAAACCTTCACCCAAACCACTTTGTCCTTTCCACTATCAACACCCACATCACAAAAATTCACAACCACCACATGCACATCACCTACCATCCCTATGTACATGGTAGACATACACACAATTAGATGTCCAATAGCATGGACATATCACCACCCATAACCCCTCGCCCCATGGTTCCACCATCTCCCATCCCCCTTCCACCAACTTCACCTGCACCCACCTCATCATTAGACATTGCATTCACACTTTCCATTTCCCACTCCCTTCTCATTGCATCAACAAATGTACAAATTGCATCCACCCCTATAGATAATGCATTGAAATCCATGATTCAATGTATAACACAACTCAAGACCGAGTATCATAGGCTCAAGGAATGCAACAACATGCTACAAGCTCGCTCTGTGTTGTTACAACAATGCATCACAACACTTGAAGCGGACAATGTAGGCCCCCAATATCAGTTTCGCACATTACAAGAAGGTCATACCACACTTGAGGCAAAGCTCCAAGAAGTAGACCCAGAAGCCATACAAATTGTCGAAGGTCATCTTTGCATGCAAATGGAACGTAACTCCAATATTTAGTGCAACATGGCATTACTACAAAGACATCTAGCGACTACTCAAGAAGAGAATCGATGCTTGCATCTATAGAATCAAGAGAACTTAGCAGCTTCTATAGAGAAAACACTAGGTGCACTCATAAGCCCATCAAAATTCCAAGTAGTTCCCTCGAAGAACATCCACACCATCCTTGATGATTATGCCAACTTATAGGAGGCACATTATAAATTGTCTGAAGAACTAACACAACTCTAGCAACAAAGAGAGTCAGAACCCAAAGTTTGTTCAAGTCAAGTTCAATCATCACCTCCATTAGTATCCAACTTGGCTACAATGATGGCACTACATCAACAAATCATAGAACCACAAACTAGGTTACTCCAATACGAATGACCTCCATCTCCCCCAGAGGTTCTAGTAGGAGAGGAAGTCATACATATTTCTGTGGAACAAAATTTTGGAGATGACTACGAGCCCCAACCTATTCTATGAGGCAGAGTCATAAAAGAGGGACAAGAGATATTCAAAGCCATGTGTCCCCCATGGCTTAAGCAAGTTATAGAAGAAATGGTGCTCTTATCAACTTATTTCCAAACTTTAGCACATCGATGGTTGATCACGACCTTCGAACTCTAGTATCAGCCATATTTTGTGATTTTGTACGATTATGATGCAGAGATTCAGAGAGTCATGGGAAAAACCCCCATTTTTGCTATACAATTCGAGGTAGAGGATTTACCACTGGTAGAAGATTTTTCAACCAACCTGGTGAAAATCTCTTCTAGAAACTTACACTGAAATGCTACACACATGGAACACTACACAACTTCATCTTCTTTACAATTCATGTTACAGAATAGTCCCTAGGCACATATCATGGAAATCTTTTGCCATCAAAGTACAAAATAATGCATAGTGCAAAGAATGGATCAACTATCCATACATTGCACCACCATAGGGACCACCATTCATATCTTATATGATGGCAACTATATGCCACCAGATCCCTCAGTTAAAACCTATGCCAGATGTCATGGTGAAAATGATGCTGAAGATTCTTGACATGATGCAAATTGTTTTCAAAACCTTTTGCAATACACAGGCTCCGCATATCGCCCTTCTTGGCTTTACAAATGGTAATTATGATCTCGTGTATGATACGAGCACTACCCCCAGCATTCGTGTGGATTATGCTTGGCATGCCTGCATCCGATACCTCCCAGCTTGTTACAAACAAAATTTCAAGGATATGTTTACTATAGGTTTCTGGGAATGTCACTCCGAAGTTTTTGCTCCTAAACCCACACATCTTCTTTATTTATTTGCATGCAAGCAGACCATGTATTCAGAATACTATATCACACCACACCCCAAAGATCCCTAGTGCTATCGATTGGGATGCACTACAAGTCGACCTTGCCAAAGCACCACGAGTACGAGAACATGAATTGGCAACAATTATCATCCAGTGTTACATTGACCATCCTACAGAAAAAAGGTCTGGCAGGGACAACATATGCTAGAGAGGGGGGAGTGTTGGTCAACAATCAGGATTAGTAGACAAGAGAGCCTTAGAAGATAAGAACAAAGAGAAGAGCAGCAAGGAATAAGGAGACAGAGTAGTCAAGCATAATCTGGCAATGAGGTCCAACCAATTTTTCACATGAATCTAACTTTACATCAAACAATGATCATTATCACTATGCTCACAATGTAAATACCATTTTGGTATATTAGACTCCATTTTGTTCAAGCCAAGGAGTCCTCAAGCTTGAGGAGTATTAGAAGTATCTATGTACCAATTTTCATGATTTTTAGACTCAGTTTGAGCCCTCAAATAAGCCCTATAACCTAATTTTTAACTAAACCGGACACTAGGTCTCTACACGGCCAAAGCTCGGGAGAAACTATAAAAAGAGCTAGAAAGCTCATTTTTGGGGTTATCTAGTTGGAGATTGAACATACTTTTGAGCATTGTATAGTTTCTTCGAGCTTTCTAATAGAGTATTCCATTGTTCCGCTCTTTGTCTTGCATTGTATGCATGTGTGTGTATGTGCGTGCATGCTTATGTGCTTCCACTTACTCACTTGTGCACTTCACTTGCTCATGTTCATCATACCACCCTCATGTCTCTGTGGATTGACAATTATGAGATGGATCTCCTCACGTTGGTACTCATCATTGTGCTTGAATGACAAATATTATGGGATGTGTTGAAAAATGTCCTACTACACTTGCAAATACGATTATTGAAAGTGATGTAGATGGCATTGAAGATGATGATCTTCAAATTCCTATTCGTGTTGCAGTTCTTGCTACACATACTACAAAGCAACTTTGTTGGGATGGCATAGATACTCAAGCACATGCATTGATAGCTTTGTCTATCAAACATGCCATTATCCCTCACATTTGCTCTGGCAACACAACAAAGGATGCTTGGGGTACACTTACCACTTTATACTAGGCAATAAATGAGGCTTGTGTTGCTTACCTCCAAAAGCAATTGGAGAGTGAGCAGATGAATGAAGGAGTTTCCATGGACAATTTGTTCACAAAGATAAAAGATTTGAAGGAGTAATTGATTTCTATTGATGAATTCTTACCAGATAGTTCACTTGTGCAGACTATTCTTAATGGTCATCCAGATTCATATCAAAGTTTTGCTTCTACTCTTAGATTGATGATGAAAGGAAATCCAAATGCCTTAAAATTTGAGAGTTAGTCTCTGTTTTGATGCAGGAATACCAGTCTAGGCACAACAGGTCCATTTATATGCATGTTGTAGATCAAGCTTTCTTAGCTGGTCACAAGGGCAAAGGTAAATGGATCTCATCTACTAGTAGGTAGAAGTTTGGATATGACTCAGAGAAAGGAAAGTTCTAGTATTATAGATTTAAACCAATCTCGCACTCTTAATCACATTCTCACTCTCACTCTCACTCTCACTCTCAATCACAAGATAATTCTATGATTTTCGGCCTCCCTTTGCATGATGTAGCAAATCTTCTTTTTAAAAAATAGAGTTGTTCATCTACCCCAAGGAAGTGCATGATCTACCAAATTTAGTAAAAGTCATATCTCTCCATGTTGCATGCAAAACTTTTGCAAAAGTATGTGTTTGTAGTAGTTAAGTGCTTTCTTTAGTGGTACCTACCCAAAAGTAGAAGAAAACCAACAAAAAGATATATCCAAAGACATCACCTAAGTGTGCATGACAACATGTATGCATCAAAATCATGGATTCAAATAGAAATAGAGAATTCCACTTTTTTTTTCAATTTAAAGTGTTGGAAAAATCCACACTTTTTGGGCCCTATAACTCAAAAATTATGCAGAATTCAAAAATGCTTATGAGAGACAAAAATGTTTAGATCTTCGGTCTACATAAAAGTTTTAGAGATGCCCTAGGTCCAAATCTGCCTCCAAATATCACTTTCAATCCCTACAAATTTACAAATTCTAGAGAGAGAATAAAATTAAGGCATTATCTTACAATGAACTAAATGTAGAGCCCAAAATGAGGTACTTAAAGCATGATTCACAAAATTTTTGCATAGACACTTTTATTCTCCTATGCGTGCTCTATCTTTCTTTCAAACATCATTTCTCCTAATTCTTTCATCTTCAGGTTCAATTATGAACCAAAAAACATGCAGCAGATAAGGTTTAGAGAGAGAATATAAAACTTGTCATCCCTAAATTTTGTCTATATGCATAAAATGACATAATTACTCATTCTAAAAATTATCCCCACAATGTATAACAAAAAGTTCAAAATGGATTATTACACCGTCAAAAGGCCTATTACAACTGTGGGCAAAATGCAACATTCTTTCTTCCCTAAAGATGGTTTAGTTTGAGCTTCTCATAAATTGCAACTTGTCCATAATAATTTTTGTGGTCCTATGCAGACACCTTATTTTGGGAATTACCTTTATTTTGTGACTTTTATTGATGATTTCTTGAGGCATGCATGGGTGTATCCATCGAAAGCAAAGTTCGAAGTGTTTATGTGCTTCAAACAATTTTTGGTTATGGGTAAAAGTTCATCATCATGTAAAATGGGCACCCTCCATTCTGTTCGAGGGGAGGAATACAAGTCTTCAAATTTTGATGCATTTATGGCTGAGCATGGGATAAAACATTAGTGTACAATGCTGTATGCACCTCAACAAAAATGGAGTTAATGAAAAGAAGAACAGGTGTCTCATGGAGATGGCAAGGTGTATGGTCAAAAGTTAGGCTTTACCACATAGCTTCTGACTTGAGGCTATTATGTGTACAACATATGTACTTAATAGGTGTCCCACCAAAGCACTATAGTCTATCACTCCATATGAGATTTGACATGGTCGCAAGCCATCTAATGCTCATATGTGTGTCTTTGATTTTTTGGCATATGCATTAGTGCCTGAACAACAATGTACAAAATTGGATGATAAAGCACTAAAATGTATTTTTGTTGGATACAATTGTGAAAGCAAAGGCTACCGTATATCATTCGTAGACTAAATGCATTTTGGTTAGTTGTGATGTTCTTTCTATGGAAGATGCAATTCAACCATTACTTTCATGTACCAAGGAAAATTTAGTTAGCTTTAGAGACATGTTTGACACTTTTCTACCACTTTTTATATGTGATTACTCAAGTTCTAGTCCAAATGAGGCAAGTTCTCACCCTTTATAGGTTCCACATGATGATGCAAATCATTCCATTTCTAATGTAGAATTACATGATGCACTTGTTCATGAGAGGGGTGATATAGAAGAGGCAAAAACCATGCCTAAATGCCTTGGTGTAGACCTTGCAAGATAGAAAATTAGATGCACCTTTGTCATATCATACTCTTTTAGGCTCTCATAGTGCTTCTTTTGCATCACATTTCTATGCTATGCCTGCCTCTAGTCTTTGTGATGAGAATGAGCCTATTGCTTTTGATGAAGCACAAAATTCAAAAAATTGGATGGCGATTATGCAATCAAAATATGATGCTATTATGAAGAATGGTACATAATCTTTATGGGATTTGCCTCCAGCCAAAAAGGCGATTGACACTAAATGGGTATACAAGCTGAAGTGTAAGCCTTATGGAATAGTTGACAAGTATAAGGCTAGGCTTGTTGCAAAAGGTTATGCTCAAGAGAGAGGCATTGATTTTGATGATAGCTTTGCACCCACTTGGTGAATGACCACCATTGGTAGCATCTGTGAACTTGCAGCTCCTCATGGTTGGAATGTACATCAATTGGACATTAAAACTACATTTCCAAATGGTGACTTACATGAAGGAGTGTATGTATTTCAGTCCCATGGTTTTGTGTAGAAAGGGCATGAAAACAAAGTGTGCAAGTTGAAAAAGGAATTATATGGTTTAAAGCAAGCAGCACGTGCTTGATATGAAAAGATACATGCCTACTTGATTGCACATGGTTTTGTGAATAGTCCAATTGAGAGAAACTTACATGTTAAGCATGCAGAGGATGCACTTCTGATCATTGTTGTGTATATTGATGAAATGTTGCTCACTCATCCTAATGAGAAGCATATTGTTGAATTTAAGGCTTATTTGCATGCCTGTTTTGAGATGTAAAATTTGAAGCATTTGCATCATTATTTGGGCATTCAATTTATGCAAGTTGATGAGGGAATAGCTTTGTGTCAAACAAAATATATTGACATATTATTGTAGCATTTTGGCCTTGAAGATTACAAACCTATTGCCATTCCTATGGAAACAAGTTTACAGTTGAGTCTTCATGATGCTTCAGATGCATTTGATGTTGTCCTCTATCAGTGGGATATTGGACGCTTGATTTACTTATGCATAAATCGACCTAATAATTAGGTTGTTGTCTCTCAAATGAGTAGGTTTATGCATTGCCCAGGTGTCAAGCATTGACAAACGATTAAGCGCATCTTTTGCTACTTGAGTGATACCTGACTACTTGGATTGTTTTATCCCAAGGGAGGATCATTATTGCTAAATTTACATGCTTTTTTTGACTAAGACTAGGCTACTTGTTATGATACTCATGTGTTCACTAGTGGCTTTTGCTTCATGATTGGTAGTTCATGCATATCTTGGTTGAGCAAGAAACAGCTTACTATGGTCACTTCTAGTTGTGAGGCTAAGTATAGGGGAGCTTTCACAACAACCTTTGAGTGTGTGTGGGTTCATACACCTCTTTGCTAATTTGGGTGTTGGTCAGTCTTTTGCCACCACCATCTTCACTGATAGTTAGAGCGCATTGGCAGTTGTGAAGAACCCTATGTTCAATGCTTGCACAAAGCACATTGAGGTGCATTATCATTATGTTAGGGAGAGGTTCTCTACTAGAGAGATCATTTTGGCATATGTTCCCACATAGAATAGCATTGCAAACTTTTTCACAAAGGCTCTACCTAGGGAGAAGTTTGAAGCTTTCCGAAAAGCTTTGGGCTTACTTCCTTTTGTGGATTGATCTCTTTCCACATAGCTTGGCACGTCCTCATACATGAGTGCTAGCTCCTTGCTCACCGCATCAATCCTAGGGGGATTTGTTGATATATTTTGGTAGTGATGTGTGTGAACACACTTAGGACCATTGGGTACTTTTTTTCTCCCTGTCTGTATATATGCCTATAACCCCAATGGTCACTTATCTTTGTATTTTTATTTGCTAATATATAATTTATTGTGTTGTGCTCCAAGCTTCTTCTTCTTCTTCCTTGTGTTGTTCATGTGCTTTCGCAGACCTCAAACTCCAACAAAACTATCTCCAAGATTTTGTGGCCCTTCTAAGATTCTCAAGCTTCCAGATGATTTTCAACTTCACCCAGTATTTCATGTTAGCATATTGAAAAGAAAATTGGTTGAAGAAGAAGATCTTGTATCTCCACATATAGTAGTCCAACCTTTCTCACTTCATAACATCCCTTACGAACCAAAGAAAATACTACGTACTCAAGATAAAAAGACCAGGAATCATTTACACAAAGAATGCCTAGTTAAATGGAAGGATGGGAGAGAAGAATGCACCACTTGGGAACAAGTAAGTTCCATCAACAAAGGATTTCTCTCTTTTACAATTTTAAGTTAGAAATGAGGCAAATCTTTGAGAGTGAGTCCATGATCGACGAGACTAATCATTGTGCATGCGGAAATACTCCACATATCATATCACATATTTTTGAGGAAGAAAACGTTAAATGGGGGAAAGAGTGTTGTATAATTAGGGTTAATTGCATGGGTCCCAAGAGTTAAAATCCTTGGGTTTTCTAAAGAAACCCTCGAGAAACCTTTGAAAAAACCTTGGGTTTTATTTATGAAAGGTTGGAAATTGTATTGAAATTGTATTGAAATTGAATGGCTTGAGCCTTAGGATTTTTACCCTAAGGTGTGGAGCTCTGTTAATGGGACAATTCAGGTCAAGCCCCCTTGAAGGTGTAGTGGGCACCCAATGGCCTCTAAAAAAAGCACTTGAACTCTTTATATATGAAAGGGTACAAAAAGGCGCACAATGCTTTGAGGATTCTACCCAACAAAAATGAAACTTTTTCTTTTTTCTCCCTTTTTTCTCTATACCATGTTGACATAAAACCTCCCTTTACTATTTTTTCACATGAACGGAAAATCCATGCTCAATCAATGGCTCCTATAGTTTAAAATTTTGCATCTCAACCATTGCATCAAAAGAGTCCCTCTTTTCGTACGTTCAGAGAGAGTATTCGTTTATGGCCTTTCTTCGCTTTGGGTCTCTCCAATAGGAGATTCATTATGCTTTCTTTCTTTGGTGCATATAAATGCCTCTACCAAAAGCATTCATAGGCCCGTTTCACATAAGGACGATGGAAATAAAACATAAATTTATTATATTTCACTAGAAAATTCGGAAACAAGTGTGTGCCACTCTTCATGTATTCACATATGAGAGGGATATAATATGTCATTGTTTTTTGACCTCCGCATTGTGTGAAGCAAGAAAGACTTGGAAACTGCTTACGTGAAGCACAAAGAAGCTTGAAGCAGAAGGTTTAACCTAAAGAATTGGGCTCTTTTCATTTATTTTATAGGTGGAACAATCTTAGGGTGGAGTGAGACCCTCGAAACAAAATCTTGCTTGAGTTCCATGATGTCAATTCTCATGCCATGTGTGCCACCACCCCTATGTGAATAGAGATCTCCACATGTGGAATAAATGATTGGCCTTTGTGCATTTCCCTTTGGATGTTCTGCGAAAAGACCCATAGTGTGGATTCACACAGCCCGGTCACAACGAGAATGATATGAGATAATTTTGTGTGGCAAAAATGTTTTGGACCGCTTAAGAGTGTATCGGCCTTCCCTGTTGGAAGCAAAATCAACACACATGAACATAAAAAATCTACAATTGTGATACATTCAACTGACAATCCAAAGGCTCTTATGATTTCGTGTTTCTTTGCAGTACTGCTTAGTCCAAATCTGCATAGCGAAGTGGTTTGATACCTTGAGTCTGTGGGAGGAAGTTCTGAGCTCGAATCTTGGCTGAATATATCTATGAGTTCTTAAGAGATAAGTGTCTTTACTTTACGAGGTCGGGTATGTGAGTGTGTTTCCAATTCATTGTACTTAAAAAAAAAAAGGGTAAATGGTTAAAGCAGAGGAAAAATTTTGCGAAAAAAAACCATTCTCTACCGCCGGACAGTCTCACCCATGGAATCCCATAGTCATGATGAGGGGCCTACATGCTGGACCGTGCTCATGTGAACTACTCCTTCATATTTAAGTTTCATAAAACCTGGAGCGAGAAGAGAGAAAAACCCAGCGAACTAGCAAAGTCGATGATTATTCGTCCGTGTTTCTTATTTTTATATTTTTCGTCACATTGAGAAGATGGTGGAGACTGCGAGCAGAAGTCTTCGGGATGGTGTGCTGCCGGGTGAATTCGCTCCAGCGCTTATGCTGCTCAATCGATCCTCTACCCCACATCCTGCTCGTGTCCTTCTCCTTCATTTTCTCGGATCTCTCTCGTCAAATATTGTTTCCGGCGCTGCCCAAGCAAAGTACACACACATACAGAGAGAGAGAGAGAGAGAGAGAGAGAGAGAGAGAGAGAGAGAGAGAGAGAGAGAGAGAGAGAGAGAGAGAGAGAGAGAGAGAGAGAGAGAGAGAGAGAGATTGATTTTAACATAGGAGTGCCTTTGTCCACCAATAGAGCTGTGGATTAAACGTATAACGAAGAACAGGTGAATTTCTAGCCAGTTAACATGCATTCCGAATTCTACTGAGAAGAGGAAATGTTGAGCACGTATTCAGTGTACGATTTTTGACTTAGGGCGGATTCCTTCATTGCTCACATGTAATTCCTTTTGCACGGGCCGCATTGAAGTAGAAGAGAGCATAAGCATTAATACCATTGGCTCAATCATTAGCTTGTTTTATTCTTTGGTGCTGAACATGATGCAATAAAGATTTTTTCAGGCAAATTGTGCTCGTTGCGGCTGACCGGAATCCCCAATTCTACCATGATTTTAAAGGGTTTACAGAAGATCAACTGTCACGGTCAGTGCTTGCTCCAGTAGTTATGACTCTCTTTTGTGTTTTCTAAAATAATTCAGAATAGAAATTGTGGCCCTAAAGTGGGAGTAAACACAAATACAAATTCAATGTGCACTTATAAGACTAAGAAAATTCAATGGAATCCAGCGCTAGTAAGTTTTATTTCGATCTTTATGTAAATGGCACCAAAATCTTAGGTCTGAAAAAGGAGAAAAAAACTTTTGCTGTATATACTATATCCGTCTCTATAACCAATTATGCATCTATGCAGATACTAAAAAGGAATGTAAGTATCTAGACACCTAACTATAGAATAACCAAAGGAGAGAAGAAGAAGGAGGAGGAGGAGGAGGGAACTGAAAAATGGCACACTAAATGAAATAACTTAGAATTAGTAACCTTGCAACATGTATCTTCTTGTATGCCATTGAGAGTCTCAATGGCGATCTAGGTAGATGGTGGGTGGCTAGGGAATGTTTCCAAAGTCACTAGGGGACGGGGACGGGGACGGGTCTCGGGGACGGTTTTGTCCCCGGGATGGGGACGATGCCTAGGGTGTCCCCGGGACGGCACTAAAATAATGCTGATTTTTTCAAAATAATCATATGATAGTCATGTAGAATGAATTTGCTAACATATTAAATGATCAATAACAAGAAAACCATTAAAAAAGTATGTTTTTTAAGTATAAACAATACACATGTACGAAGCACGGTGATCGTTGAACATTTAAATTTGAAATTTCAGAATTACTCAAGAGTCAAAAGTGACAAGTCATATGTATCTATCATGTCAAATAGTGTGGATACATGAGCATAATCATACCAAAAAGATGTTACATCATGAGAACAAAAAGATGTTACATCAATGTCAAATGATCATAGTTCATACCATCGATCGACAAAAAGACTACATATGGCAGCTGACTAGAACATAAATGACAAATATAGAGACTAGTCACTACAACATAAATGAAAAATGTAATGACTATGGAGAATCCAAGTGGGGAGTGTCATTTTCTGCAACACAATCAGCGGCTTCTACTTCTTCATGTTCTTCATTTGCCACTTGGTCTGACCCCTGCTCTACCTCCCATTCTCTGAAAGGATCTCCTTCCATGCATCGAGTCCTGCGAAGCATCCTCAAATTAGCACTGACAAACACAAGATCACTAGCACGCTGCACACCAAGTCTGTTCCTCTTTTTAGAGGATACATGTCCATACACACTCCATAGTATTTAAGCCTATGCGTTAAGAATTAAAACCCTAATGTTAGAAAAATTAGGATAAGATATCTCATGATTGGCGAGGAATTTGCAAAATCTAGCATCACCATCGTGTTCGGAGCGTGCCAAAGTCCTAAGAATGACTATGTACTTGCGTTATTTCGACATCTAGAGACCTTGTTTTGGTTTGAGCCCATCGTCAATTCGTAACTTCCTTTGACAAACTTCCCTTCAACTCTTAAGGAGGGTTTGGCCACATATATCCTTAGTCTTGCTAATGCGAGTCTTGGGAGCTCAAGGAGTCTCGTTCTCGAAGTAAGTCCTTTCCAAGTTCCTGATCATGTTCTTGTCTTACTCCCTAGTCTTGTCTAGTCTAGTCTCTAAACACCTAGTCTTGTCTTCTTGTAGAATTGTAGTATGAGATCTTGTCAAGTTGTTTCTTGTATCTAGTTATCTCCCTCAAGGAAGTTCTTGTAATTCTGATATCTTGTTTCACACCTATGGTCCCGAATTGTGAGATCTCTTGTATTTTGTCTAGTCCATTTTTCCATATCTATAACTCTCGGGTTGTGGGACTTCTTATAGTAGTTGTATATTCTTGTATTATTTCTTTTTTCATGGGCAATATTGTAATCAAAAGTATGTTTCCAAAAGCTTGTCTACTTGAGTCAAAGGGCACAATCTAGTGCTCCTTTGACAAAAAGTACAATCCATTGTCGTTCCAATGTTTTCTTTCCTTTCCTATAAGTCGCTTGACCCTAATGTTAACCAATTGCATGGGCTGTGGTCGACATTCTTCCAACGTATGTTGTTAAGGGACTGAAGTAAACTTATATTCTCAATTTTGAACTTGTATTATCACACTCGATTGCTTGATTCATGAATTCATTCAAAGTAATTACCTTGGGCATGTTTAACATGAGGTCTTTGACATCATCATGTAAGCCCATCAAAATTGGTTTCTACCCTCATGCTATATGAGATCACAAATGATTTATCTAAATTTTAATGCATAGAAGTAGACCTATTTCCTTGATGTAGCTTCCTTAGTTTTGTATCAATAACACACGAAGGATAGGTGCAAATCAGGAAAGAGCATGGCCATATAATAGAGTTCTTATGAGCCCTACTTGAAAAGCATTGTTTGGGAACTTGTCTGGTTTCTTCTTATGAAGAGCTTCACCTATTGCATAAATCCTCGAAACTTTGATCAAGTCCTATCAAATTTCTCAAACATGCTTACTTTTAGACTTTTGTGCCTATTAGATGTTTCCGGGGAACTTGGAGAAGATTGGATTACTATGACTTGCAACTCTTGGATTTGCCTTTGTAGCTTTTTGATAACATCCTAAACATTTTGGTGTTGAACCCTTTCTTGGTTTTCTCATATCTCTTGAAGTTGTTATTGAATAATTCGAAGTGCAGAAAAGATTTCTTTACGAATAATCTCCATGATGCCTAGTTTCGATAGAAGGTAGTCTCGCCAAAATGTCATGGGAGCACTAGATTATGCCCTCTGATTAGATTGGACAAGATTATTGAAATATGTTAATGATTACAAGATTATTCATGGAGGGGAAAGGGTACAAGAATATAGAATTGATACAGGAAGTCCCACAACTCTTGACTAATAAGTGTAAATAATTGGATTGGACAAGATACAACAAATGCCACAACTCGGGACCATAAATATGGAACACGATATGAAAATTACAAGATCTCCCTTGATGGAGATGAACTAGATACAAGATAAAACTAAACGGTATGGCTTATTGCCAGATTACAAGATCATAAGACAAGATATCTAGAAACTGACAAGACTAGAACAATGAGCTAGACAAGAACAAGAATTAGAACTTCAAAAGTATTTACATGGAAACCTTGATTCCTTGAGCTCCCAAGATTTGCATTGACAAGACTTAGGATCTCTATGGCCAAGCCCTCCTTGTATAGAGGTCCAAGGGCAATCTCATGTGATGATGTCACATATGATGTTAGCAAGTCGAAACTGGGCCTTTGGATGCACGTTTTGGATACGATGCCGATTTTAGATTCTCCAAATTCTTCACCAATCATAAATTATGAAGAGGCACATGAAATCTAGGATGGATTCAAGATATTTTCTTTAGTGTCCATGATAGGGGCCATGTAATCATCATATTAGGTATAACATATCAAAATGTTTGCCTCCCTTTACAATAATTAGGTCTATAAAGAGTAAGAAAAATGATATTCTTGCGTATATTATAAAATGCTACAGACTAACAAAATTCTTGCTCCAACATTATGAATCCCTTTTGGATGCAACCTGTAATGCTTACACATTTAAAGTACTTATGCAATCTAAAAGCTGTGAGTACTATCTCAAGTGCCTGTGCTCTTGTACACAAAATCTATCCATTCTTTCTTTAGCCATCCAAATCAGATTTGTTTTGAACCTTGTGCATTCTATCTTGCCAACTAATGGGATTACAAATGAGTGGTCAGGGATGAGCATCTTATTGTTCATCATCCATAAGGGCCATATCATCTTTTGTACAGTATCTACATGCATAGTTGAAAAAAACATGTTTTTTGTCAAAAATAAAGATGTTTAGATCTTGGGAATGTTGTAAATGTTTTTTATTCACTTGGAACCATTAATATTGATGTATCATAGTCCATTGAACGTTGATGTATCATGGTCCATGGATTTATGATTTATGTTGGAATTGGAATGTGTTGGAAAACAATGTGAGATTGTTCAAATTTGCCAAAAATTTCAGCAATCCTAATTTTGGTACTTAGTCAAAATTTTGTCAAAGATGTTCAAAAGTTTTCATTGGCTTATTGGAAAATACTCTTTGAGAGCTTGCTAATGATATATATAAAACACTTCACTATCTTGCATCAGAAAGTCAACCATCGATGGTGAAAAAATCCTCACGCAAGTTTTTATGCTTTTCAAGTTTTTTTTTTAAGCTTTTTGTAAGATTTTTCATGGGAGATTTGCAAGGCTATATAAAGAGGGTGTTGGGAGCTCTTTGAAGAATCAATTCTTGAAGCAGTCAAGACATATGCTCTAGGGTTAAGAGATAGGAGGAGTTATGAAGGGATATATGCAGCTTTGGAGGAGTTTTGGCAGCTTATCTTTGTTCTTCTCACAGTTCCTAGTGTGTATGCTGATTTTGAAGAGATGTAGCACTCAATTTAGGGTTTCTTCATGTGAAGCTGCCTTACCAGGTGTTTATCTACCATTGCATCGTGAGAAGTTACAATTATTGCTCCTCTACATCAGATTTCAGAATTAGGGTTTCTGAAATAACTATTTTGAACAGTTCTTTTCCTTCTTCTTGCGCATATTCCCTGACATAATACCTCTTAGGCACCCTTTTTGTACCTAGAGCCGCTAGATTCAGCCTAATTTTAGATTTTGTATCATACACACATTGTATGTTGACATTTTGCATTTATTTAGTGTGTGTAGTAGCTATATGCTATTGCCTTCTATAATTGTCTTCTCATCTCTCTATATTTTCATCTCTCTCTCTCTCTTGATCAAGTCAAGGTGTGTTATGTGCCAAGGTCAAGTGTTGCCAGTTCGAAAGATCTTCGATTGATTATTATTTGGGCTTACCACACTTCTAACATTTGGTATCAGAGGAAGTTATCATGTTTGATCTATTATGATTTTTGTATTATCAATCTTGAGTCTTGACTCTTGACATGTTTTCATAGTTTTTGTATGAGTCATGAGTAAAGACATTCGTGTGTATATTATGCTCTTTAATATATTGAAATGTCTACAATCACTACCTCACGTGAACAATGATTCATACTGAAATTTGAATTGATTGTTAAATTTTAACTTTTAAAATGTCATGACCAAGTCTTTTTGAATTTTAACTTTTCATGTATGATGTATACTATGCCACATGCCTAGATGCGAGTCATAATGTGTACCATGTTAGTCTATAGGAAGATCAAGTATGTTAATGTGTTTTTATCACTAGATAGGTAAGGAATGCTAAATATGTATTGTTTATAGCTTAAATCTAAGGAAAAAAAATCCAATGAATATAATATACTTGTTTTTTGTTTTCATTTTTTAAATCCTCTGCATACTAAATGATTCAAAACCCATTTTAAAACTACTTTTTAATGCTCCCTTTGAACCATGGCTACATGTGTATGCTCAAGAACTAGTTAGTTATACATCTATATATTCTTTAGTACCGAGATTCACATATGGAGATTGAAACTTAGGATGGGACCTCTTCTTATTCTCCATTGTAGCTCTTTTGTAGACAACTAAATGGAGGTTATCTAGGTCTATGTACCTCCTATTTTGCATGTGCCATGATATTGTACATTTTTACTATTGAGCTATTATCTTTTTGTGCTAAGACATGCCTATATGTATGTTGTCATGCCCCTTGTCCTAGATGTGACATATGTAGCAACATTTCTTGTGTCCTTTGGTTTTGGCAATGCAGGTGGGAGATATCTTCTTTAAACAAAGACCGTTTCCTTTGACACACACTTTTCTTGTTGCATATGTAGATTTCACTTGTACTTCTTGCACTTTGATAGGAGACCAAATTATTGACAAGTGCCCAAGTTTCTTACACTTGAAACTAGACCATTTTATGCACCCCCATTCCAAATATACCAATAAATCTCGCTCTTTGGACATGAATGGCTAGGTATTTTTGGAAATGGGATCATTCTATTCCACAACACACGGATCCTGTTTCTGTGTTTCTGTTTCTTGTGGTTCAGGAAGGGCGTAAAAACCCCTCTTGGAGGGTTTCTGACCTGTCTTGATATTCTTGCATTGAAAGGAGGGTAATGTTTGTTTTTAGGCCCACAATTATTATAGAGACATAGAGAAAATAGAGACAAAATGTTTATTTTCCATTTTGTAAATGATGAAGAAAACACAACTCCCTCCTCAAGTTGAAGGGACCTCCTTCTCCAAGCTTGTTCATGAAAAGAACTCTCAAAAGTGATAATTTATGAGCCTAAGCACTTGTGTTTATATAGTGTTGTTGGCCCAAGCTTTTCATACCAAAATCAAGCAAAAAAAGTGCTTGGAAATTGTGGCGGATTTCTTGCCATATTTTTTGAGAACCCTAATTTTGGGATTTAAAAAAAAAAAATTGTGCGCTGAACATGCTTTTCATAAACATGTATGTTATCTGCTCTTCACATTGAAAAGTGCTTTTCACCTCAAATTTCTAGAATTAGGGTTTCAATTTTGAACCTTCAATTGAAGTGAAACACTTAAGTGTTATATAGGGTCCCCTAGTGGGAGGTTGCCTCATAACACACAATCCCCTCTTAACCTAACACTAGAAGAGTATGCTAGGTAGGTACATCAATTATTTAATGATTAAGTTTAAATTAAGTACCTCTATTTTTTAGACATGAAGAGCACTCCCATAACACACATCACAAGAAAAACTCACACTTCCCCACTCTTCTCAACCAAGTACCACTTGGAAGGATATAAATGACTATAGGATGCTAAGTATTGGAGAGAGAATGAGACTCAAAGTCTCAGACATACTCCCTCAACTATGAAGGTTGGCAGGGCCTCTCAAGTCAAGGTTATATGCTCGCATGATTCATCTACATCTATCAAACAAACACACACATAAATACAAGAAGTCTGAAGGTGTAGTATATCCACCATAAGGTTCTGAATGTAGAGATAATACCCCTATTTGCTCACATAAGTGTTCCTCCATGACCACCATGTTGAACATGCCAGCTCCCATAATACATATATGTATGGATAAGTGACAAATCCCCAAGGAGCTCAAGAAAGTTGAGTAGTAGGTTGAACATCACTTCTCAAATACACAAGGAAGCAATGCTCTCCAATCTACAAATCCATTTGCACCATTTGCAAATCGAGCATAACCAACACATATAAATTATTTGTTTGCTGCGATATTAGCTGCAACCTGTCATATCTGATGTGATTGCTACTAGATTAACTTCAATCTTTCAAAGTCCGATGTGACCCCTCTTGGAGTTGACTTCTCTTCATTTCTATGTTCAATGTCTATATATAGAATGTTCTTTTGCATTTCCTTGCTGAATTTAAAACTGAGCTTGATTTGCTTTGCCATGAAGATTTAACTCTTCTACATGCAGCCAAATTCTCTATGTACTCTACTTTATCTTGCTCTGATACCAATTGTTGGTTTTTAGGCTCACAATTAATGTAGAGACATAGAGAAAATAGAGACAAAATGGAGAATAAGCAGCACATGAGAGAGATGTAAGGAGCCATGCTCCAAATATAGTCTTTACATTCCATAATTGAAGTTACACTATAGCATAGAAGATATACAACATGATGAATACGAGCTGTCCAATAACTCGAAAACCTCGAAGGCTGAAGATGATCTCCTACACCTTTTAGATGATGAAGAAAACACAACTCCACCTCTCCAAGTCGAAGGGACCTCCTTCAAGCTTGCTCATGAAAAGAACTCTCAAAAGTGATAATTTATGAGCCTAAGCACTTGCCTTTATTTAGTGTTGTTGTCCCAAGCTTTTCATACCAAAATAAAGCCAAAAAAGCAGTTCCCGGAAATCGCACCAGATTTCCCGCCAGATTTTCTGAGAACCCTGATTTTGGGATTCCTAAAAATAAAAAATTATGTGCTAAACGTGCTTTTCATAACCATTGAATATTTATTTTTTAATTTAGCATGCGTATTATTTGCTTTTCACATTGAAAAGTGCTTTTTACCTCGAATTTCTGGAGTTAGGGTTTCAATTTTGACCCTCCAACTGCTGTCAAACACTCAAGTGTTTCATACCATTGGAGATTGAGCACTTTCACAATATGTGATAAAAAATTCCATCCATTTTTGACCATTTCGACCTGTTTGACTATCCATTTGACCATCTTTGACCATCCAATTTTTTATTGACAATAACATGCAGGTGGGGTCCTGCAGTGGAAGGTTGCCTAATAACCCATGATTTCTAACTGGTAAATTTGACGATTTTACCTACAGTTGGCAGTTCACAAGCAATCCTTTTTGTGTTCGAATGATTTTCGAGCAAAAATGTGAAACAATTGTTTCAGCAACATAGTAGAGCAATAATCAATAATTTTTCTGTCCTTGAGCTTCTGACGAGAACTTCGAACATGCTTTATGCTGAGCAATATTCTGCCTCTACAGAAGCATATCCAAAAGTCCTTGTCAAGTGTCTATGCTATTTCCACAGTTGATGGTACTTTGCTCGTGAAGTACAGAATAATTCCTCTTGTGTGGAAAGAGAGTGCAGTAATCTACACAAGTTTAATGACAACTCATTTGGCAATCTTGACACTGTTATATCTGTGAAAGCATAGGTTAACACTTGTCTGACTGTTTCCATGCCTCTCTAGAACCATAATGCTGAAATCTGTACCTTATCACAAGTTAAGGGTGGAGAAGACAGCTGCACAAGTGGCAGTTAGTCCAACTCTCAGCATTCCTGTATGTACATACACACACACACACACACACACACACACACACACACAGATACACACACGCACGTGCATGCACAGTGCTCACACACACATGTATATATCTGCATGCATTTATGTTGCAATAGTTTATTTTTTCCATCCTAAAAGTGGAAAGCAAACATACTACCTCCTGCCGCTTTTCTCCCCATTTTACCCTGTGCCCTTTCCCCCCTCTTAGTTCCCATTGTTTTATATAAGTGGCTGGTGGTTTCATCTTGTCAAAGAGAGCAGTGCCTTTTTATGCAATATGCTATTGATTTGGATAGCCTGCACAACTCTTTCAGGTTCTACTTTGTAGATTGTTTTGTGGATCCCCTTGGATGGAGGAAGATTCTAGGAGATCATCAACTTTTAGAAGAAGTAACAGTTAGATTTCCTCATTATAAAGTATGCCATGATGTGAAAGACTTGGATTCATTGCTCATGGTTGTTCTTCAGGCAGGCAAGTGCTGTTTCCTAGCCCTTATCATGTCACAGCTTAATGTCAGTGTTGGAATTTGTAATCAGCTTGGACTCATAATGTTTTGCAGGAGCAGAGAAGGCTGAAGCTGTGAAATTCGCAGTTGTCATAGATTCAGTAAGTATCCTAATGAAAGCACAGCACCAAGTACAGACTATACTGACCTTTTTGCTGTATATTTTGCTTTCTTGTCACTTGCTGTGTTAAATATAAGCTGCAGCCATGCTTCCTTTTTTCGAGTTATAGAGGTTGTATACATGGGTCCCCAAGGTTCTTGTTAGCGATGGACTTTCCTAGCTACAAATCTTCTTTCTATCTGTACATCAAATGCAACGAAATAGATACATAAAGCTAAGATTCAGATGATAAAATACTGTAAATAATTGGCTGCTGAGAATGAGAAAATACCTTATAGAAGGCTTAACTTTGGATGGATGGGTTGGTGGAAGAGAAGACAGTAAGTGAACATTTATTGATGGCCTGTTACTGGGAGGCATAACTAATGACTCTTCAAACAATGCATTTTTTGTGGGAGATGGTTAGTATCAAGCCCATGTTACCTTTGCATCTCAACAACCTTCATTTCTTGTTGACATTAAGTTTTTAAGATGTAATATGAGTTCTATTCATCGCTTATGTAGTTTGAGACCTGGGTTCTTATCCCTGGGTCAAAAGCAGATTTTGGTGGTCTAAAAGAGGGCTTTGGCTAGCGTGAATAGTATAGAAGGCTTCACTTTCTTAATGACACAAAGTATTGATGGCTTAGTCCACTGATTGATGCTTGGTAGTCCGACAATATGAGGCTTTATGAAGCTGCCAGCCTCCAGGTCTCCACAACATTGCAACATTCACCAAGAATGTCTATCGCTTGAAGAGCCTCCTTTATTTTCCTCTCAGAATGCTTTCTCCTTGTTTAATTCAAGAGTTCAAGAAAGCAAACATTGAAGGAAGCAAGAGATGGGAATGTGTTCTCATGCGAGTTTAGTGGTAGTGGATCATAGGAGATGAAGAAAAACCTGGATGAGCAAAATCATGCAGTTGGTAATAGAATAGGAGAGATGATGAGATTCTTCAAGGGATAGAGACATGTTTGATTAGTAGTGGTCCTCCTTCCATACTATTGCATTTAGGTACAAGAGGGGCGGCCATCTTAGAATATGACTACTTTTGGATATGAAAAAGCATGAGAAGAGCTTTCCATTGATACCTTGTTTGCTCTCAACGAGGTATCAGTAGAAAGCTCGTATGTGAAGAAATCCAAATTAAAGAAAGAAGATGTGGCATAGAAATTGATGGGCAATGGTAGAGGAGTAGCATGCATGTTTTCGGTTAAAGGCCTAGCTTGATTTGATAAGCTAAGGACCAATGTTTTATTATGATGGGGCCTTGGGCACTTGGACAAAGTTCTATAATGTGAACATGTTCAAGTGATCATAAAGCAAGTAAAATGTATGTTTGGGGCTTAATATGTGGGCGAAAATATAAAGAGAAGTTATCTTTGGAAAGCTCTTGAAGAGAGCTACAATGTGAAGTGTTAAAATACATTAGGAGAGTCCTTGGGACCTTTATCCCCAACAATCTTCTACTTAAAGGGCCAAGGCCTCTCATCTAAATAACTCCCACCACTCGTGTACATAACTGATATTGTGTCTTTGGGAGGCACTTAGTAAGAGCATTTGCAAGATTTTGTGTTGTGTTGTGTTGGGGGTAAGGCCTAATGAGTTTCCTTTGTATATTTTGGCCCTTCCAAGTGATAGCGGTGTGCAAGAGCTTTCGAGACATATTTTTATTATATTTTTTGGCATTAAATTATATGATTTTTTATGATGTATGCTCACATTGGCTTGTTCACATTCGGCATCAAAGTCCTGTTTTGAATAAAATTAAAGTCCTAACTCACATTTTGTGGAGAGAGCTTCTACTGAAGTCGTACATGCAGCCTCTCTTCATCTTCTTCTTCAAAAATCTGCACAAGAAGTTTGCTCTCTCCACCTCTCTCCTCTTACACCAAGCTACTTGAGCACCCATTTGGATCCTTGAGCATAGCTTTGGATAGCTCTCAATTAGGACTTTCCATTGGTATCGAATTTCCAAGGTATTTCATCGTGATAGAAGTGCTTCAAGTGAAATTCATTCACAGCCTAGCAAAGCTGAAGCAAAATTTCAGGTTTTGGGAGACTTTTGTTGTGGGGAATCCTTCTTTTTGGCTTTAGTTCCACTCTCACAGCTGTATTTCAGTTTCATAGTAGCTGAAATCACAGGTTATAACCATTTCTTGTAGAGAAGTACTCTCATTTTGAGTGGGAGCATATGTATACAGTATGATGATTATAGAAAATTAAATTTGTTGGAAAATTGATTACAAAAGTTATTTCTTTTCTTTTTTGGAGAAATCTCAGAGTCTACAGCCTCAAGAAATTGGCGCTTTTGCATTTACAAGCTCCCAAGTGCATCATTCTTGCTTTATGTACGAAGTTTGTGGTGAAAACAAGAAGATATTGTTGAAAATTGACAAAAACTAAATTTTGAATTTTTTTCGAGAAAAAATTCAGATATTTGTTGCATCTTGAACTTTTGGGTTCATACTTCTTATATGTTGGAAATGAGGCTGGCCCAATCTAAATCACAGGATCTTTCCAACACTTAAAACCTTGAGCACATACACACCTTGAACCAAATAAGATAGATGAATGATTACAAAAATAGATAAGAGACGAGATTGAATGAGTAGCTAAAAGGGCTACTCTAAATAATAACTACTCGTTAGAAATCTAACTTTACAATATGTGTAACATACAAAATTTAGATAAAGGCTGATTATACGATGGATAGAGGTTTAAAAGTTGTAGAAAAGTGTGCCTAAAAGTTAGAGAATGTGAAGATGTGCTGGATTATGGAGAAAGAATACGTCCATTTGTAGGAGAAACAGCCTATGTGTTGGAAATAGAGTAAAATTCTACAACTTTGACAGAATTAGGGTTTTTTCTACTACGTAAACAGCGACATAGCCTTCATAGTACAAACTAGAGATTTAACTCATTTAAATCGTAGAGGTTAAAAAAAAATAAAAAAATCGAGGTTTTTATTCATCAAGAGAGATTTTTATGTTTTTTTTGTATTTGAGGTATGCACAATCTCTATTCAACTCATGTATACATTTTAGTGCCCAAAACACATAAAATACCTACTCTAGAACTCCTTCCCATCACATCATTACATCGATGAGCCACGATCGTAGTGACACATGATACCATACATCATAGAACTTAAATGAATGATAAATCATGAACATCGAGTCCACATTGCAATTTACATCATAATGAGATAGTGATCAATGACATTTCATTACACGAAAAATAAAAGATATACATGAATGTCAGTAGCTGACGGCGCAAAAACCAGATAATAAGTGGGAATGTCATACAAAAAAGCATAGAGTGATCATTATCACATACTACAATATCACTGAGTCACTGAAAATTGTCAACACTATAATATAAGATCAATCATGACTTTCCTATGTCATCCATGGAGTTATCATCTATGGGATCCTCATCAAATGCATTAGTCCACGATGATGTACTATTTGACTTTGAATGTCCAAACTGAGCCTTTCCGTTAATTTTGGAGATTGTGGCTTTTTATGGAGGCAACTAATCTTAACCATGAGATTAGATAGCTTTTTAGAGATTAAATCTCAATCCTTCATTCATAATGATGGAAAACATGTGCTTGGCTAAGAATTAGAAGTTTGATATTTAGAGTGGTTTTAGGTCTCAGATGTATATAAGGTTAGAGTGCTCTTGAAGAGTAGTTTCCAATAATGCAATAACATTTTTTGACAATCTTTGATCATATTGACCATTAAGTTTGTTAGATTGGTTGTTTAATAGTGATGCCTCTAAGCATATCACGTCAAACTTTAGCTTGTTTGAGTTCATATCATATGCTAAACCAAACTTATTGGTTTCTTGTGCAAATTATGAGACTCTTCCAATCAAAGGCATAGGAACTGTTGTTTGTAGTGGTAAGTCATACCAACTCTTTGATGTCTTGTATATGCCTAATGTTTTTAGGAATTTAATATCTATATTTGCATTGATAAGTATGATTACAGTATTTGTATTTAACATGAGTAACTGCATTGTTGATGATAAAAATAGAAAAGCCTCATGGTATTCTTCATAAGAATACGGTTATCCTTAGTATACATCATACTCAAAAAACATGCTTGTTTGTGAGTGTAAAAGAAAAATATTTGTTGTGTATTAGTGAATGTACCAATTTTGTTTGTGATTTTTCTTGTGATCATGTGAGTGTTGATGTGTGGATCGTGTAACTCATCAAGTATTCGAGAGTCTCTAGTATGTGCAAATCTTGTAGTACCCTTTTCTTCTTTCTATACCCAAATTGCACAAACTCTTACTAAAAATCTGGAATCTGAATACATTATGAGTCATGAACAATAATAATCAAATATAAAGATTAGAGCCACAATATCATCCTCCTCCTCAAATGAACTAGCTTATAAGGAGTTACATGAACTATCACTATGAAGATCCATGACTCTCTGTGTATTCACAAGTGAATCATCATCATCATTGCTAGTTGATGTTGAACTCAATGCCCGATCCTCTACTACATTGGGTCTGTATCTAAATGGATCATGTGGCTTCCTCTTCTCCCATATCTTCTCCCATCTCAGTGGGAAACCATCTTTCCATGTCTGTGATTAATACATGGTGCATCTAGATCTATTGAACATGCAATAAATTATTTTAGTATTCAAAAAAATTTAAACCTAAAAGTTAACAACAAAGCTTCAAACTTAACATATAGTATACCTAAGGTGTTTGCTTTTGTTCTTCTTTGTGTTTGTCATACATCGAGTTAAGACTCTTTAAATAACATGGAAAAGACATCCTTCTCTTCAAGGGGATTTGAGGGATATCTTTCATGTTCAAAATATGGATGGAATCCACACTGGCCTAAAATACAATTCATATATATATATTGAATCATTTATGACTCAAGAGTCATGAATTTGAGCTAACAAATTGCAATATAAGTTACAATTGGGGTGCAATGTGGGTTCCTTTGCTCTCCAACAACTTGAAATGAAAATGTGTACATTAGTTTTTCAAGTTGTTGTAGACTCAATATGTTCCTCTTCTTTGTGTGAAAGAACACCCACATAGTCCAATTCCTTTATGCTCTATCCGTACAATCTTATGGTAGAACATACAACGTTAATTTTTTCTGTGAAGAGGAATCATGACGATCTACATAGATAAGTGATGATTCAATCATAATAATGAGAAGGAGAATATATTTTTGAGGTTTGAACTTAAGTTTGACTATGGAGAAACTTGCTAGTAGAGGAGTACCAAGAGATATATTTCTAACCAACTAACCAACTAACCAACTAACCAACAAGGGAACCTTGGTTCTCTCTCAATCTTGCAGCTTGGTGTCCCAAAAACCTCTCCATGCATTGAAATTGCAAACACTCTTTCTACAATTGGGAATATAATGCTATATCTCCTTGGATCCATCGTCCCAAATATTCTATCCAGTTGTCCTCTAGATTCATGTTTGGACCTGAAGCCGCATATCTCCATAAAGGATGAAGTATATGAACAATTGCATGGATTGGCTTGTGAAACCAAGCCCATCTCTTGTGCACTCCTTCACACTACTCATGATGCTAGCAAAATGATCTTAAGTTTTAACAAACAAAAGAAACATTCATCATATCTGTATTATGCACAAAATTTGAATCATAATATATATGATATGGATAATGAAATAGATGACTTGCTTTGTTTTAGAAGGCTTGATACATTTGCAATGCAATCTTGTATACTCGTATATAAGTTCAAGTGTGCTTTCCTCCATGTCTTTGATACGAAGGGCGAAATATATTGGCTGAAGGGAAGCAATGAAAACCTTTGCTTTCAAACAAAAGGCATATCTCACACGATAAGTGATGAAAACCATACAAGCAAAGGATCTCCATCTTTGGGTTCACATATCTACTACTAGTCCTTTGCTATAATTGTACGAAGGAGACCTTTACACGGAACACCCTATCCAACACAATGAACATATAACAAAATTGCATGATGGATTACTTTTGAAGCATCAACTCGCTAAGTGAATGAAATATGTTGTGGACTTTGGGTCTAACTTCACTACGAATTTAGCTTTGCTAAGAATGATCTCAAGCCATGGCAACATCCCTATATCTTCCATCAACAGGTTTAAGCTATGACTCACATAAGGGATCCATGTGATTTTGGGTTGTATTGCTTCTAGCATAAGATCCATAGCCACATAGTTGGATCCATTGTCTGTAGCCACTTAAATGACATTCATTTGGATTCCCTTTCATCATCAACCGAAGAGTAGAAGCAAAACTTTCATAAGCATATGGAAGATCATTAAGAACAATAGGCATAAGTTGTTGGAATTTGGGGCCCCAAGATCTTCCAATACTAAAAACCTTTGAGCATACACACTTAATTAAACAAGATGATAAGTGAGAGATAGAGAGAGATTTTTGAGACAAGAGTAAGTAACGTAAGCAAATTGCTTACTCACTAATATAGATGGCCGAATTACAACATGGGAGTACTACTCAACTATTTAATTGTGCACTCACTAGATGGAAGAATAGACAAGAAGATGATGATGTACAGAATTCAGATTATGTTGTGAAGTAAATGGGAGTACTACTCAACCATTAATCTGAGCGTATGTGAAGTAAATGAGCAACGGAGTGAACCTAACCTCTCAAGAAAGTGCAACAAATCTGAAAATCAGCAAACCCTAATTCTGAAATTAGGGTTCAGAAACCCTAAAAACAGAAAATAGGATTAACTTACAAAGATAGCTGCCACAAACTTGTAGAAGACTCCTTGCTCCAAGAGAGTAGCCTCTCCTTCACCTCTCCTTAGCCTCCAAAGCTTCATAACTCCAAAATTGACACTATGTGTGTATCAACTCTAGCTTGAATTATCCAAAAGTGTGCACAATGTCTCTCTTAAAAAGGTTTTGATCCACCAAATAAAGCTAGGCGATAAAACTTCATGGAAGAAGCTATGAGAGTTATCAGCCGCATAGGCACTCCTTGAAAAGGACCGTCTCATAGAGTTCTACGCAAATGAATTCATGTTCTTCCATGTGAGAAAAGCCATAATAACCTTTGAGGAGTTAAGTCTTTGTTTTGCTATAGGAAGATTATTCTAGGCAGAACATGTCAATTATGCATGTTGCCTATCAAGTTTTCTTAGCGAGTGAAAAGGGCAAAGGTAAATGGAGCTCATCTACGAGTAAGCAAAAATTTGCTAATGTTGCACAGTCAAAGAAGAAAGACAAAGATAACAAGACAACAGAAAAGGAGAACCAATTTTGCAAATATTGTAAGGCAAATGATCATGTCATTAAGAGTTGTCGTAAGCTGGATGTAAAAGAGGCAAAGAAGAAAGAGGCACGAATGGTTGTTGCAAAGGCCTCTACACCTAAAACAAAGTATTCTAACCTTTTTCAAAATGAAGAATTTGCGATTACTACTCATTGCAGTTATGGCGGATCTTCACATGAGCAATGTATGTTTGTAGTTGACTCGGATGTTTGATACTTTGATAGTGGTGCAACCAAATATATTACCTCAGAAAACAATTTCTTCACTTCACTTGAGTCTTCTCTTACAAGGAATAATGTCTCCTCTTATTTTATCATGGAAGTTGGGAAGATCATTCTGACTAGTGCTGAAGGTAATTCTTTCACATTCTCAGATGCCTTATATGTGCCACAGATCTAGAAAAATCTGTTATCAGTTTCAACACTAGCCAAGGTTGGCTTGGTTGTTCAATTTGTTGATGACAAATGTACAATTCATATTCTCTTGAATGGTTAGGTTGTCATTGCTTCTTGCGTCTAAGGTCATAGATTATGCAAAATCTGAGAATGATTTAGCATGTGCAATTCATGAATCTCGGGCTATAATTTGAGATGCAAAACTTTGGCTCGCATGCTTTGGTCGTCTAAAATTGCTACTTTGCTTCACCCGCAAAAAATTGAAATGGTGTCCTCTCTGCCCAAACTTGAGGTACCGTCAAAACATGTTTGTGAAGGTTGTGAGGTATTCTAAGCATCTATGGGAGAGTTGTATAAGCGCATAGATTATGCGCAAAGTCTGAGAATGAGTAAGCATGTGCAATTCATCATTTTGAGGCTATTTTAGATGCAAAAATTTGGCATGCATGCTTTGGTCATCTGAATTTTTTTAGTTTGCTTTGCTTGCATAAATATGAAATGGTGTCCTCTCCATGGTTGACGTAGTTCGCGAACCTAACTCGTGAAAGGTTCCATTCGGTTCGGTTTGAATCAAACCTTATGAGTAGATGTGGTTCTTTGGCAATTTTCAGTACGATGAACTGAATCAGTTTGGTTCGGTTCCTTGTAAGGTTCGATTGGTGTGCTTAAGTTTTTTGGTTCGTTGACAAATAGCACACTTAACCTTTAGGGTACTTTGGTTCATGTGCATCTACTATCTTGTATTGTCGTCAGCTACCAACCTTTTTCGAGAGCAAAGCATTTCTTAAGCATTTTTGGTCACACACACATATCAAGAGTCACACACACACGTGTCACATACTATAGTGCACATACACACACACGTGCTATAGACACATGTAACATGTCACACACTCTCACTTGTCATACAAACACATCATACATGATTGATGTCACACGCATGCATAGCTCGTGGTCACACATGTCACACACACATCATACATGTCACATACCCATGCCATTGGTCATTGGTCACTCACACAGAGACAAATGATGTCAAAAGATTCCAGTGAGACACCTAAACACATGCATTATACATCATATAGATTTTGCAGACACATCTCATCAACAAGTGCATCGTGTAAATTTGCATCAGAAATGGAATGATCTCCATCATCATGTGGAACTTGTAAAGGTTGAGAAATTGCCTCATTTGGACCAGCACTAGACTATTCACCAGTAAAACGAGGCAACAAAGGGTAATACACATCTAACTTATGTCTGCGTAGTACATGAAAGTAATGGTTGAATTACATCTTCCACAAAAACAA
>CM035428.1:41032745-41035245 GCA_020310875.1 Ceratopteris richardii
CACACACACACATACATATATATATGTATACATATATACACATATACATATATATATGTTGGGTGTGTGTAGAAGTGCGAGACACACACAAGAAGCATACACAAGGAGCACAAGCGCAGCAAGAGACACAGAGAAGACGATGGCTGGAATAGATATCTCTATTGATTATGAACTGAACTGAAGTAAGAGCTGAATAATATCCCTAAGTACAAAGTACCACCACATATGAGTGAATCATGTAGGTGGTAACATGGGGAAAAACCCTCTAGCCAGCACTAGAGTAAAAAGTGTCCATGTATAGGGAAAAGGTTCACATCAAAGCTATTCGAGGAACACATAAGTGTAACAAACCCCCCTGGAGCGAAGGATGTGAACACATACAGGGAGTGACAGATCAGCCCCCAAAAGGTAATAAGCCTAAAGCTTTGTGAAAAGCTTCAAACTTTTCCCGTGGAAGAGCTTTGGTGAATATGTCTGCCACATTATCTTGTGTAGGCACATATATCAAATCAATATCTCCTGTATGAAGGTGCTCTCTCACATAGTGATAATGCACCTCAATATGTTTGGTCCGTGCATGAAACACTGGGTTTCGTGCAATAGCCAAAGCACTCTGACCATCAGTGAGAATATGCGTAGTAGCATCAATCTCCATGCAAAGATCCATCAATAGGCGTCTCAGCCATATACACTCCACTGTAGCTGTGAAAACTGCCCTGAACTCAGCTTCACAACTCGATGTTGCCACTGTAGGTTGCTTCTTGCTCAACCAAGATATGCATGAGTCTCCAAGGAAAAAGCAATTACCACTAGTGGACATGCGAGTATCATAACAACTAGCTCAATCACTATCTGTAAAAGCATGCAAGCATGGCTGAATATCTCTGCCATAAAAGAGACCTAAGCTCAAAGTGCCTCGGAGATATCTAAACACACGTTTCACCGCTTTCCAATGCTTAGTGCCAGGGCTATGCATGAATCGACTCAACTCAGAAACTGCATACTGTATATCCGGCCTTGTGTTGCATGCATATATAAGACATCCCACAGCTTGGTGATAAAGAGAAGTGTCAAATGCATCACTGGAATCCTGGAATGAGAACCTGAATCCTGTCTCAACTTGTGTGGAAACTGGCTTGCAATCCTCAAAGTCAAAACGTTGAAGTAGTTTTTCAACATACTTTGCTTGATGCATAACAATTCCCCCCTCAACGGATACAAACTGGATGCCAAGATAATAGCTCAAAAGACCAAGATAAGTGACATCAAAAGTATGCTGCAAATCAGCCATAAGAATGTCAAGTTTTGCATCACATGGCCCAATCAAGAGTATGTCATCGACATAAAGAACAAACACTATAAGATCAGCCCCATTTTTGCGTACATAGAGTGTGCTTTCAATCGGACTACATGCGAAGCCAAGAGCAATCAAGTGCTTATGTATTTTGTCATACCATGCACGTGGAGCTTGCTTGAGATCATACAAGGCTTTATGCAAGCGACAAACCATATGCGCTTTCCCTTTCATAGCAAATCAAGGAGGTTGCTTCACATAGACCTCTTCTTGCAAATCACCATTCAAGAAGGCTGTTTTTACGTCCAACTGATGCACTTTTCAACCTTGATGGGCAGCCAATGCAACCACGGTACGAATGGTAGTCATGCGTGAAGTAGGTGCAAAAGTTTCCTCATAGTCAATGCCATATTGTTGCGCATATCCTTTGGCAACCAATCTAGCTTTGTAGCGATCAATGCTACCATCAGATTTTCTCTTAATCTTGTAAACCCACTTTGTACCAATGGCATTCTTTCCTTTTGGCAATTCACATAACTTCCAAGTACCATTCCTATGTATGGAATCCATTTCTGATTGCATAGCACTCATCCATTGTGGATCGTCACATGCATCTTCAAAAGAAAGTGGCTCTTCATTACATGCTGTAGCAATAAGAGAATAATCCACAAAATTACTTGATGCATGGTGAGAGCTTGATCTTGTTCTACCAAGTAAAGGTGCACTCAATTTGCTGTCATGCAAAGTTTGTTTCAGCCACTTTGGCATAGTTTGTGCACTCTTGATAGACATGTGTTCATTATGTAATACATCTTCAACTTGTACATCATGCGTGGGCTGAATTTCATGCTCATTTTCAGCCATATGTTGATTCAAATGTTCAGCCATATGTGGTTGGAAATTTTCAGCAGTTTTGACAATTTTTTGTTGAAATTTTTCAGCCATGTTTGGCTGGAAATTCTCTTCATTTTCAGCCCTATTTGGCTTGAATTTTTTAGCCCTTTGAGCCTCATTTGGATTGTCTACATGGCCATAGTCAAGCGCACCATTTTGGAACAAAGGCATGAGTGTATCGAACACATCTTGTGAGCTAATTGTTGGCTGTTTTTTGCATTCGAGTAGAGGGAAAACTGAATTTTCAGCAAATACCACATCTCGACTCACAATAATTGTGTTCGTCAATGGATGGTACAAACGACATCCCTT
>CM035428.1:41042745-41072745 GCA_020310875.1 Ceratopteris richardii
TTGCATGCTTTTATCTTGTGCTTTGAAACTCATCAGTGTGTCTTTTTTTGTTCTCCCTATCCGGCTGTTTCTGCATGGGTTTTCAAGGATGCACTCACATTTGAAGCTCATCAACCCATCCATTCTTGTTCTCTTAGGCGTGACCTAGCGCGCGCACATGCACACATGTATGCCCTTGAGGGCTTCCCCCCCAAGTGGAATGTAATGTTTTGATGTACCTGATCGGTCCCATAGGTCGATTTCGGCCTCCCGTGGACGTTAATATATCTTTCTTTCTTTCTTTCTTTCTTTCTCTCTCTCTCTCTCACACACACACACACACACATACACATTGGAATCTGACACATCAAGAAAGTTATATAAAATAATGGAAAAATGTTGCAGATGTTTGAAACGAGAATGTGTTCTAGAAAACTGGCTTTCAAGATGAAGTTTTCTATACACAATACAAAAGGTTTATGTTTTGCATGCTTTTGTCTTGTGCTTTCAAACTTATCCCTGTGTGTTTATTTTTTCTCCCTATCCAGCTGTTTCTGCGTGGGTTTTCAAGGATGCACTCACATTTGAAGCTCATCAACCCGTCCATTCTCCTTCTCTTAGGCGTGACCTCTAGTTCAGACATGTGCAGGCTATGAGCTTACCCTATAGGCATGTACTAATGTTTGCACAGAGGAAAATACAGGAGTATGAGCTACCTCAATTTTTGTAAATGGTTCTTTCACTCCTCATATTCAGATGCATCACTGAATTAGGGAAGGTTGTCGTATTAGTACTTTTCTATCTGCCTTGGCTACTCATCCTTTTTTTGTAAAAAATTTGGCCCAATAAACAAGTGATCTTAATCCTCATACTTACCATGTTGGTTAACGATTCAATGTGAATCACATTGAATCGCAAATAATGACTACTTGGGACTTGGAAAATGGTTTGGTCTCAGATTGTCAAATCAAAAGCCATGGAATTATTCCTACTTTGTCAAGCCAGAATTATTTGGCGCATAATGACTCCTTTGGGGGGGGAGGGGGAGGTGGAGCGGGAGAGGGGCGAGAGGGATAGAGAGAGGGGCGAGAGAGAGAGAGAGAGGGAGGGAGGGAGGGAGGGGAGGGAGGGAAGTAGAGGGAGAGAGGGGAGGGAGAGAGGAGAAGGAGAGAGAAGGGGGTGGAAGGGTAGAAGGGAGGAAGATTTCTTGACTGTACTCTGTATTGCCCTTGGACCTTATTAGCCTATGAGTCTCTTCATGAGTTTTTCAGGAATATTTTTTACGCATTATTTTGGACCATTAATAGTCCAAAGTAGACTTATTCATTGCATATGTTATTCCCCCCCAAGAGAGTATGTTTGGCTTGGTGCATTTGAGCTTTGGGTATCGAATGTGTAAGATGTGTCCACTTATTTATGCATTTGTATAACTTTTTGGAAAACTCTCTCTCTTTATTTGTATGTATAAGGTATCAAGCACTTGTTAGAAAATGCTTAACGTACCTATAGCAAGCCTCAAAGAATTGTCATAGTTAAGTGTAAAACATGATATTTAAAATTTTAGCTCAAAACGTAAGGAGAGTTAGTGCCATCATACGTTGAGCATCATTCATGAAAAGGAAGAAAAAAGCAATTCACCCAAGAGATCACTTTAACAAATATCAAGAGATGCTCTCTTTCTCTCTAGAATGTATTATGTGGATTCGTGCTCAAGTGCAATAGTGCTTAATCTTGCCACAAAACATAGGCTAGGGTTTTGTCCATTGGCACTTAAGTCACTGATGTCTCTCAGCTTCTATAAAGCTCATTGAGGGTTTTGGTTGCAAGTACAAGTTGCCAAAGTTTTGCACGACATAAGGGAAGAACATCCATCATTTGGGATGTGGGCTTCAAAGGGATAAGGTTTAAGTCTTTAAGTAAGTTCCACGAATGAATGGTAATGTATAGCCACCTAGATAAGAGAGTGAGTTTCTCATCAGCAATGAAGTAGTGGACCTCTACCTTCATTTTTCTAGAAACCCTCATCCATGGTTGCCCTAGTTCATATATCGCATCTTAAGGTACTCTGATACGGTTCTGTACGGTTTGTTGCATCTGGTACTTCCGGTTCAAACATACTTCTGTTACGTTGGAATTAGGTTGAATGAAAATAAAGAGCAAGGTCTATGGGAAAATAGTGCTGCTAATGTTGGTTGTGGTAGAAGCAACACAAAAGACAATGCAGGGCAAAGAAATAGAAGTAAAAGCGAGGGAAAATCTGATATCTATTTGCTATCATTGTGACAAGAAAGGCCATAAAAAACAAGACCACAGATACCATAAAGAAAAGTTGGAACATAAGAAGCATGGAAGCAATAAGAGGAAGACTCAAGCTGCACCAGTCTATGTGTGCTGTCCAAAAACTTGAAAGAGTTGACTTACAAGTCAACTCATATAATAAAATGCAGCATATACCACTCAACAAAGCTCTCATATGCTTAACAGTGCTCTCAGAAAACTAATGCCTGCAATACTTGTTGTGGGTAAGCCTCATGGTTCAAAAAAAAAATTGGGGCAAACCAGAAACAACAGTACATTGGGGTAAGATGCATGCCATACTGAAATGAACTGCTAGATCCACAGATGTGTACAGCTGCAACATTGATAAATATTGGACAGGCATCTTCACAAGGATATAGGAAACATGAGCAAACTGAATGTGAGTAGCTTAAACAACTGTAAGTAGCTTCCATTCACATGAAAGTCAGCAACAAGATGATGGAGTTGAATGTTCTAGTGAAAGGTAATACTCAAAACTTTCCATCTGCCTTTCCATATTTTTCCATTGCCTTTCTTAACTCCTGAGTAAGTCAATCCTTCTTTCTTCCTTGATTTCGTTGTAATTATAAGGAGAGAAATTCACGTCATTTAGAGTTTGTAATGAAAAGACATGACAGACTGGTAAGACTTGAGGCTTCTAATATTCTCACACACACACACACACACACATACACCCTAACGTACCTTAAGAACCTCACCCTAGAGGTAAGAGTCGGTTCACATACCTTACCCGTACTGAACCTTACGAACCTTATGAACCTAACCACCTTGCCCTCATCAAGAACTCAAAAAATTATAACATATAAAGCTTACCATGGTGAGGGAAGAATTACTTATAAAAAGAATATAGAGATCCTTGTAGTGGGAGTCTTATTTGCTTTACGCAATAAAAAATTATAGTAGACAAAGCTTTCCATTTGAAAAAAATACTAATTAGATGCCCCAAAAAAAACAAACTAATTAGATGCAAAGCTTTCCACTAATTAGATACTAATTAGTGGGAGGAGTCACATTTGAAAAAAATCATACAATTAGATGCAAAACTGTAGTTTGCAAGTTAGAGACTAGGAAGAAGATATACATGGATTTAAGGGCATTGAGGCAAATAATGATACTTCCCCCTCCCCCAAGTCCAAAGAAAAAGGGAAAGACTATATTAGAAACAAGGGAATGAAAAGCAATATGAAAAAAAACCTTAAAAGATTAGGTGGTCGATGTGATAATTAGCAATACCAAAGTCAAGGTAGATACCATTTGCATGTCTGATTGGAGAATATACAAGTTGAAATTAGATAACTCATCCAGCCATAGGCTCACTTACAGCCATAGTGTAATAATTCGCGAATTTTTCGCAGAAAATAAAATTCTTTGAATTCGCATCGCGAATTAATTCTCATGGAGTGAATTTTATACACCTGGCACATCGAATTTTTTTTGGTTACATTGAGAATTATGCCCTTAGAATGAAACGGAGAGTTAATGTTATAACTTGTTATGAAAGTATTTTGCTAAGTTATAGCTCAATAAAATTCATGAATCTTACATGGGATTGAGATATACATATACTTTGTATGTAAAAAAATAAAATTCTCTTCAGATATAAAATTCCCGAATTTTATTTTTGGTCTAAACGTACTAAACGAATTAAATGAAAAATTCCCGAATTAATTCTCTCATTTGTACTATGCTTACAGCTTTCATTGCAAGCATCTCATGAGTGTGAAAGCTTGAGAAGGGGTCTAATGCATGGATGATGGAAGGAGATCCTTTTAGAGAATGGGAGCACGGACCAAGCGGCACATGAAAAACATGAAGAAGAAGAAGTCAGTGATTGTGTTGCAGAAAATGAGACTTTCCACTTGGATTCGCCATTGTCATTACATTTATGTTCTAGTTATATGTAGTTTTTGTTGATCCATGGTATGATGTAACCTCTTTTTTGTTCTCATGATAATGCTATATCATATACGTGGGATGATCATTGACTCTTGTCTTAACTCTACTTATCTATATGAAATTTTGATATGATGATAACGATGATGTAGAGGCTTTTTTTTGACATGATGAAATACATATGACTTGTCACTTATCGCTTTTGGAATCAACTCTGAATGTTCAACATGCATGTTTCTACTTAGAAATCACATTTTTTCTTTGGTTTTGCTGTTTTTGGTCACTTCTTACGTTAACAGATTCATTATACATGACTTTCATTTGATTATTTTGGAAAAGTCAGTATTTTTTTAGTGCCGAAGGGGATGCCTCCCTAGGACACCCTTGTTGAAAGTTATGGAACTTGTGCAAGCTTCAATTGTGAGGCTTGGCACAGCCTTTTAAAGGACAAATGACATATTACAGCAGAATATCTTATCATGATGGATCTAATGGTGTCTCTTTTTTATTGTAATTTAACACCTATTTGGTTAATATTTTTTATTCTTAACAACAAAAACAAAATGTACAACTGAAGATGTTATGTTCGAAAGAGTCAATGAGAACTATGCTGGGCAAAAATAAGGTCTATGAGTTACCTCAGGGACATCGTTCTTTATGCTTTAAAAGGAAGTCACCAGAATTCTGAAATCTATCCAAAGTGAACATGCAATCTGTATCGTGGAGTGTGGGTAGTTTGAGGGGATTAATACATAAAGTGGGGAAGAATACATTCCATAGCACACAGAGGGGTAGTAAGGAGTCCAAAAAATGTCCAATGTTGGTTGCTGGATGATCCTCCATATCCTTCATGGTCATTACTCTGTTGGAGAGAGCAGCAAGAATCTCTGAATGATAAGAATTTTTATTGTAGCATGCAAAACTTGTTTTTATTTTTGTTTCTCACGCCTCTGTAATGTCTCAGGTATTGTTTCTTCTTTAGTCTGGATGCTGCATTCTGAACTGCATGACGCCAAGGTTATGAAGTCTTTCGAATACATATCAAGCATGAACATTTCAATAGAGCAATTGAAGGCAGCAGTGAGGCAGACTGATAAGAGTTTACAAATGGTTGCAAATAAATGTTTCAGTGAAGGAATACTCACACTTAGACACAAACGCCGGAATGGCAGAGTTCGTGAACAGGTACTGAATACACTAAAGTTCAATGTTATAAGCGAAGGGTTTAACTATGTGAGGATTCTAATGTTCTTCACTATTGTCCTATGAAATTTCAGGTTGAGAAGTTTGAGGTTCATGGATCCACGATGACTTTTTCGAAGACAGAAGGCACAGAAGCTGCTAAAGTGATTGTTCCACAGGTAAACATCTGGTTGTTGCACCTTTAAGGGATTGCTGTAGGCAGTTTCATCCATCAACTATACTGAATGGTGTTATGACATCTTGGTCAACAATCTTTCAGTCAAATTGGATGCTTGTTCATTGTCCTGATATTTGTGACCAATTTTGTGTGTGTGAGGGGATACGAGATGGGGAGGTTATGTGGTTTTCTACAGACTCGTAAAAATTGGGATTGTAAGGGGCCATAATATTAACATGATGTGTCCCACTTAGTAAAAGGATCCAAGGAACTTGACCTTTAAGGACTGGATGGAAAGAGCAGAAAGGAAGACTGGCCATAGTTACCTTCTAAAGATATTGATCCTTCACATGCAAGTCATTATCTGATCCCCCTTTTCATATTGCTTGACAATATGAATATGGCAGTTCCTTCTTTGGCATATGCTGTAATGCTGTTACATTTCTACACAAGATTTCTGCTATCAAATTAAGTTTAGTATCTAATACATTTGATGTTCTTGCCACAGCCTCTCTTTTGAATCAAAGTACAGTTTCTATCCCCTTCATTAGATCACTTTATACATTCCTGCTTAGCCTGTTTCTGCCTTAGCTTTTTTTTAATCCTTTAATTTGTTATTTCTAGTACTTGTATTTTTTTAATTGAAACATTTTTCATCATAGCTATCAATGAAAGAACACCAAATATCCATGTAGAACTACAGAAGATTGCATGCACAAATATGATGTGATGATTGAGATTGTCTGTGATGATGTGTTCAAAGCTGGAGCAATGCAAGATGAAAAATGGTCTAGTATGCCAGGGTGCAGGTAAAGAGTTCATGACAATCTCACATGCTTGGCTGGGAATAATACGCCTGGTTGAAGAAACTTGCAGTTCTGTCAGTGGCACTCGTGGAAGGGAGTTTGTGTTCATTGCATTGCTTTCTGCGTTACTATGTGCGAATCCAGAATATGTGTGATCTAGAGAATTATTCTATGGATGACAAATTTGGAAAGGATTTTGGAGTTCAACTCCATCTTGTGTTAAGAGCACCTAATGTATGACTAATTATGATGCATTGTATTATGAGGCATATTGACTTACCTAACTGTCCAGTCTCCTTGGCAGGTTCAATTCAGATTGCAGTTGACTGATAAGGAACGACAGGAAAGAGCTAAAGTCATTCTTCCATTTGAGCACCAAGGTGAGATAAGAGTTTATATCCTGCCAGTAAAAGGATCTGTTTACAAGATGTAGCAACTCAAGGGGACGAAACAAAATGCAATTTTCCAAGTGATAAATTCAGTGTGTACTGAAAGATTGATTAAAGTGAAGTGTTATATTTCCCTTCATGAAAGCAGGAAATGGCAAAGAGACACTGATATATGATGGTCGACCAGAAGCCAGATCAGATATATCTACCATTGATTTGACAAAGAAGGATCTACAAAAGGTTACTATTGATGACATCAAGCCGGGACAGGTGGAATACTTGAGGGATTCAGATGATGAAAGGCCAGATTCTGATGAAGATCCTGATGATGACTTGGATATTTGATTACCTAAGAATAAAACAATAAAAGAATGCACTTCTTGAAGCCCTTTCTGCGCTTAGTGCTCTTCATCATTGCATGCCATTTTTTTGTTTGGAGCCAACGGGTAGCTCTCTCTCTACCACCACCACACCACACACACACACCCCCCTCCCCCCCCCCCCCCCCCCCCCCCCCCCCCCCCCGCAAGGCTTCAAATATACCATATGCCATGAGTCTTAGATCCAGAGGATTAGGCTAGGAGATACTCTCGAAGCTACCACACACATACCTCACTAAATATCTTGCCCAGGATGGAGTTAGGACTAGCTATAGACATGTACTCATTGTATCTCTGTATCTTTTAGTTTCACTCTCTCCATCTTGCCATTATGTATGTTAATGACAATCATTTTTAATCCACATGTTATTTTCAATTTGTACTTGCTTCTATCTCTCTTCTTGAGGACAGTTCTATACCCGTTTTGATCGTAAGATGAATCTCATGGACCAGTTTTAGCTCTAGTAGACATTGATACATTTTCTTTCTCCTTATGTATTCAAATATGTACAAATATATAAATACACACCCCATACATATATGTATGTATACGTTCACACACGTGCACGTGCACCACGCACGCACGCACGCACGCATGTATATATGTACACACACACACACACACACACATATATATATATATATATATATATATATATATATATATATATATATATATATATATATATATATATATATATATATATATATATATATATATATAGAGAGAGAGAGAGAGAGAGAGAGAGAGAGAGAGAGAGAGAGAGAGAGAGAGAGAGAGAGAGAGAGAGAGAGAGAGAGAGAGAGAGACATCCTCACGCACGTACGCACGTGTATGTATGTATGTATATGTGTGTGTGTGTATATATATATATATATATATATATATATATATATATATATATATATATATATATATATATATATATATATATATTTATATATTTATATATGTGTTGGGGGATTCTTGGACAAGAAGGGATTTGAGTGTTTGTAGGAGAAAAGGGAAAGACAAGAAGAAAGATACACACTGGAAGCCTTTGTCGATTGATTATAATAAGACAAATACAATGGTGATGCATAATACAATCCAATGCTTCTGTGCAAAATCCCAGAGTGCTCAATTACAAAATACCAAATGCCAAGGTCTTGTTGCTGCCGGCCTTCTCTGCACCAGACCTCCACCTTCTCCAAGCCTGCACTTGTGCACACCTTGCACCAAGCTTCCAATAAGGGGGAGGGATTGAACACCTTCTCTCGGCACGCTCACAGTGCAATGTGACCTTGGGATCCTTGGGGGAAATAGCTTAACACTTCTCTGCACACTTCTTAGTCACTCTTCATGCACACATTGCACTTCACTTCTCTACGTCAAACACTTTGTCTCTTGCACCTTTCTCTCTTGCATAGCTTAGACTATGCTCACCTTTCTTAGTCTTGCTTACACTTGCTTGCTCGAAGAATAGTCCTTGTCTTGATTTTAGTGTCGATTCACGTACGCTCCTAATTGCAAGAGTATCTTGGTGCTCACTTTGATGTCCCAAGATTGTCTTTACAAGTGGTAGTCAACGAATCCCTGTTTTGTCTTGTAGTGACTTTAGCCGAAAACAAAATTTTTAATTAGGGGGGCATACTTTCACCTTTGCGTATTCTGCCGCTTCAAATACCTTCACATTTTCCTTTCAAGTCTTCACTTGTGCACTTAAAAGAGGGTTCACCTGAACCTTCCAAAACACTTTAAAAACACTTTGAACTTTAGGGAAATTAGAGAAATACCTCTGCAACCTGCAACCCACTTTCTCCAATTTATCCGTTGTGGACAATTAATTGTGCACTACCTGTGCACCTTGACACCTGCACTTCCAGCACTTTGACTTTGGCCTTGTTGACTTTGATTTTGACTTGTTGACTTTGACTAGTTTGACTTTGATCCTTTGACTTTGATTGTGGTTGACTTTGATTGCAATTGATTTTGATCAGTATGACTTTTATGGGCTCAACAGTTTCCCACCACCTAATGTGCTCTCCGTCCTAGAGAGCTACAACCAAAACGTTGAGCATAGATTACACCATGATTATTGTGCTGCAAAATCTGCAAAAGGACACTTGAGCAGCTACCAAGTCCACTTGGAGCAAGAGAGAACAAGCATCAGAGAAGAACCAAAATTTGGAATTTGTGCATGGAAAAGCCAAGGGAGGGTAGAAAGGATTGGGAGGGAAGGGTTGAGGGGGCTGAGATGGAATGGCAGGGAGGGGTAAGGATTTGGCTGGGAAGAAGGGTAAGGGGAGGGTGAGGGAGTAGGATTATGGGATCTGGATAGGGTCAAAATGATCAAACAGTAAAGCTACAGAGGGTGCATATGGAAAATTGTGAAACAAAAGGTAAAACAAAGTGAGAATAGACCATGTAGACCATGCGGTAAAATAAAAATATGTGAGAAATGTGCTCAAAACATTTGGGTTTTGACCAAAAGTCAGAGAAAAGGTGGGAATTTGAAAAAACTAAGTCAAAAAATGAATCCAGAGGTGCCAAAATACATGTAAATGACTCCAAGTTTGAAAAAAATGGCCATCTGAGGCACGATCCAGAGCCAAAAGGTTTGAACTATTGGAAATAAAAATATATATATAATTTTTTGAAATAAATATATATATATATATATATATATATATATATATATATATATATATATATATATATATATATATATATATATATATATATATATATATATATATATATATATATATATATATATATTGAACACACGAAGTGGATTATAAAACGAAAAATGAAAATAATAAATAAATATAAAATAATAATAAAAAAAATAAGAAAATAAAAATCAAAACAATAAAATAAATATAAAAATAAAAAAGAAAAAAATCGGGGCAAAGGGGATGGGGGGCGGGGGGAGGGGGAGAGAGAGAGAGAGAGAGAGAGAGAGAGAGAGAGAGAGAGAGAGAGAGAGAGAGAGAGAGAGAGAGAGAGAGACTTTTTAACGTCTATTAGAGGCCAAAATCGGCCTATGAGACAAAACATATACATCAGTATGATCCAATCCATTGTGATCCAAAACGAAAATAAAGTGTGAGTACTGCAAACGGGTATAAAAGGAGGGATAGTAGCTGGCATCAAGGGTGTGGGGTGCTATGGGTATGCACTCTATATGCTCAATGGGTGAGATACAAACATGATATGCATAGGGAGGGGAGGCTCGATGGTGTCACAACCCCCTAAATGCCTGGAGTGGGTGTAGGATATTATGCATCGGTGGGTAAGGCATCATGGCGATCCTCAAAATGCTCTGGGCGTCCAAATCGATAGGGGTGCGCTGCTGATGTCTCTGTATCTCCATGTCATGGCGTGCATGAATCGCCTGAATCTCTCTTTGATGTGGACGAGCTCTCCGGACAAGGGGTCTCGGTCGTCGACGCTGTCGTCTAAGCTCCTTTGCTCTGTGTAATGTGACACCCCGCATCGAGCTTGGCCCTCGAGTGTATGTGGGTCTGAAAAAAATCTGTAATGAGTCTGAGGGGGGGGGGCCAGGTGTATCTCCATCTGCTTCTGGAGGAGTGATGCGCGGTGGTGCTGGAGCTCTACTAGGAAACGACCTAGAGGGCGCTGGTCCTCTGTCCCCAATAAAGCCCTGATCTCTCTAGGCCCCCTGAAGAGCTGTGGGTAGCGGTCTCTGATGTCCTCATATGCCTGGCATCTACATGTGTAGTGCTCCTCGTCCTCCACCTCCTATCTACATATCCTGCATAATCGCTCATCCCTGGGGGTATGTGTGGCTCGCCCAATCTCAATCTCGAGCTGGTGTGATGATACTCTGAGTTGCCCAATGGCCACTCTCTCAGCTGGTGCCATATATGTATCCATGTATCGTGGTCTCTGAATGAAACCATCCGCTGTCACAGTTAGGAAGTGCTCTCTGTAGTGTTGCCTCTTTGTGGGAAGAGGCTCCCGTGGTGCTATCCATGTCTCCCTGACGTGTATCTGTAGTAGGTCCTGACGGATGATCCTATTCCTCTCTGAACGAGAGAGGGTAATGTGGGGGGAAGAGAGGTCATACTGAAAAGGGGGGAGATCCGTGATGCTCATGCCATGGTCTGCTAACCATCGGTAAGTCTGTGCATACCATACTCTCTCATGCCCTGTCTCTGCCAAATGTCTAGAGCTCTCAAATGCCAGCCTGGTGAGTCGGCTAGTGGGGAGCTCTCTGACTCAGAATAAAGGTCACCAACTGGAAGAGGGCCTCCACTAGCATCGGTGGTGTGCCAAGCTCAGCTCATATAATGTCATGTGGAACGGAGGGCTTGCTGCACAGCAAGCGTGATATCATGGTGATCTGGGGCCTCTCAATCTGCGTCCACATCGCCTCTGTGATCCCTGGTGCCCATACTGCTGCTGCGTACATCAATGCGGGTGTCACTAGAGTGTCAAAGAGCCACCCCTTAGTCCGAGGCTCCTAAAAATGTGTCTGAAAGCAGTGTCTCTCCAATCCTGCAAGTGCCGCATAACCTCGCGTCAATCTATCTCTCGCAGCCTGTGCCATGGAGAATACCCCTGTGCTGCCCGAGAAGGTGATACCTAGGTAGACGTAGGAGTCCACTACCTCTATCTGTCCTCCAGCTGCTGTGAAAGAGGCGCGATGGCGTACTGTCCTGGAGGTATGGAAGATCATGACCTTGGTCTTGCCAAGGTTCACTATGAGTCCTCTCTCCATGCAAAAGGTATCGAGCGCTTGTAAATGTGACTGCAACCCCTCTTGTGACTCTGAGAGTAGGACAATGTCATCAGCATATAATAGGATATGTACTGGCATACCTCCGATGTCTCCTCCTCTCCCTCCTGCTCGCTGTATATACTCCGTGATCTCGTCGATGTAGAGACCGAAGAGAGTGGGTGAGAGGGGGCAACCTTGTTTCACACCAATGGTGCTAACAAGGCTGTCTGATAGACCGCCGGGGCAGCGTACCCTGCCTGTGACTCGTGCATACAAAGCGTGGATGGCCCATAGCATGTCTGATGGAAGCTGTAACTCCTGGAGCCTCCGTAGTAGTCTGTCTCGAGGAACCATGTCGAAGGCTTTGCAGAAATCCACAAAGCAACAGTATAGTCTCTGCTTCCTCGCCTTCACGCTCTCAATCAAGCAACGAAGCACGAAGATGTGGTCGATGGTGGAGAAAGTGCGGCGGAAGCCTGCCTGGCCGGGTGCTCTGATCCCCGCTGCCTCAGCGTGTGTACTGAGCTCTGCCTCTAGTACTGCCCCATAGATCTTGGCCAGGATATGGCCTATCATAATAGTCCTGTAGTTCCCTGGGTCCATCATATCGCCGGACTTATGGATAGGCGTAATGGTATGCATAGTCCATGAGTCGGGTAATCCCTCAACCAAAGCACGGTTGAAGAGATGGGCGATCAAGTGGGAAACTACATCTGTTGCGTATATAAAGTGCTCTCCCTGTAGCCCCGTGTGGTCTGCTGAACGGCCATGCTGTAGCCTATGGATGGCCTGTCGTACCATGCCTGCTGTGAAGAGGGTGGATATCACCGGACGCGCTGTGGAAGGAATCGGTAATGGTGGCTGTCCTGGGACGTCATATAACCTCTGGGCGTAGGTGTGCCAAGTCGAAGGATCGGCTATGGGTGTAGGTGGACGTGGCTCACGTAGTGCCCTCCACGCGGTGGCACAATCCCTACTCATGAGAAGGTCGATCAACTCTGCCTCCTGTCGCTCCTCGAAAGCTCGCCGCTTCCGGCGTGTGAGGGCTCGCATCTGTCGTCGTGCCTCCCTCTCTGTGATGGATCCCAAGATACTCTGTGCTCTAAGATGTCGGTATAGTCGCCTACACTCCTCATCGTACCATCTATTCTAGGGTGTATGCCCCAGTCGTGTCGGATGTGCAGTGCTGTGGGTGGTGTATGGGAAGCTGAGAGTAGCAGATGTATGGAGGATCGAGGAGAAGTGGGCGGTGAGGGTGTCCAAGGAGGCAGAGGGATCAAGGGAGTAGATGCGCTCTCGAACATGGGAGCTATAGATATGTGCTAGCTCATGTCTAAAGTGAATGGTGGTACGGGCTCGTGGCTGTGTGGTGACGGGGTGGGGTATGCATGGTGAGCCGCGAATGGATAGGGCAAGATATGCGTGATCAGCTCCAATCGGTAAGGGTGGGATAGTGAATGAGGTGATCAGATGTGTCGCCTCCGGGGGTCCGATAACATAGTCTACCACACTGCCCCCCTGTGGTGTCGTGGGTGGAATGCAGGTGAGACCGCGCGAGGTGGGCCAGCTCCCCATCCCATTATATATAACGAGACGGTGTGCTGCTCCCATCTGGAGTAAGTGTCGGCCATATAAGGTGGGTGTGGCGGTGTCGGCTGAGGCTCTGAGTGTAGGCATGTCCTCTATGGTACAAAGCATCTCAGGGTCGTCAAAGTCGTAGATATCACACTGGTGGCTCTGAGTGCGGGCATTGAAGTCTCCTACAAGGAAGACTTCACCCATCCCGGTATACTCCATAATCGTGTCACTGAGGCAGTCATATGGCGATGTGCTGTCTGGTCCCTCCCCTCCTGATGGCTGCTCAGGGGAATGTGTGAAGCGTGAACCAATGGGTGCAATATAGCATACGACGAAGTACGCTGCTCTCTCCTCTGATAGCTGCAAGCGTATCCACATGAAACGTGCCTCTGGGTCTCTGGCTACCACCTGTACCCTGTGCTGTAACGACTGTTTATAGAGCACGGCTACTCCTCCTGATCCTCGTGTGGTGTGCTGTCTCATCTGACGATGGTGAGCTGACTCCCACATATAGCCCTCAATCCTCGGTAGGCTCCTCCCCGGGCTCTCGTGTGTCTCTGTCAAGAAGATAATGTCTCTTCCCTCCATCACCTCCTCGAGGCGCCCTGGATGTGTCCATAAAGATCCATTGCAGTTCCAGACTGCAATGTGCACCTCCTGCTCTACTGTCTCATAGGCCGCGAATCCCTAGTCAATGGGCCGCGAGAGAGAGAGAGAGAGAGAGAGAGAGAGAGAGAGAGAGAGAGAGAGAGAGAGAGAGAGAGATTTTTTTTCTTTTTTTTAATAATCCAAAAAATCTAGGGGGGTCTTTTTTTTTTTTTGAAAAAATAGCCAGAATGGAAGAAAAATTCCTAAAAAAATTCCAAAAAAATCTAGAAAAATTCTCAAAAAATTCCCTACAGGTCTAGGCCAATTTCCCCACTCAAAACCACAGAGAGCTTCATTTATTCCTCCAATTTGGCAAGAAAATGATATCGGAAAATGATAAAAAATGCTAAAAAAATTCTAAAAATGCTTGAAAAATTCCCAAAAATCTCCAAAAATTGTACTTATGCAAAGTCTATCAAATGGTTGCTAAATGTGCTAAAAACTCAAGGAAGAAGCATGAAATGGATAAAGAAAACCACTAAAACTTAAGCAAAATGAAATGAGAAGGCTATGTACAACTTAGACAAATTTTGTAGGTTCGAGGTGATCCATAAATTTTCACTTTTGTTGATGATAGGCCTTGAGCCTTGATATGTTGACTCAGAAAAACTCCTCCATAAACTCCAATTATACTGCACTTCATTGGTTTTGTCTTCTTGTTGGGCACACTAGTCATCTGAGAGGGGTACCCTAAATCCTTCAGCAAAATATTATCTCCTCCATATTGCAACTTTTGTATCTTTGTGTGAGCAACTTTATAACTTAATCTGCAAAATTTCATTTCCACTATTCCAACTTCTTCATCAAATAGACCTCTCTGTTTCCAAAGACTTGCAGGTACTCATTCCACATTCTTGTAAAGCCATGCACTTGTTATCATAAAAATTGACATAACAGATGATATCCATACCAATATCCATAAAAAAGTGGCCATTGACATATGATTTGAAGTAACTTAATCACTGCTGCATTGAATGGCTTTTCTTTTCTTCTCTCTGCTATGGCCTTTGATTGAGACTGTTTCACTCAAATCTGTAACCTGAATGATGTCCTCTTTTTCTTCATATGCTTCCTCTCCACTTGAGTTTGGAAAAATTCCACAGCAGGAAGATGGGTCTTCTGCATGGAGCCAAGCCAACATGTTTTCATCTTCATATAAATCTGCTCCTTCAAATAGATCTTCTTCTGGGTTGTCCAACAATTCTTCTTCCATATAAATACCAATTGTCTGCATCATGCTGGTATTTCTCTGATTGTCTGGTCCTTCTTCTAAAATTATCTGCTGCAAATCTTTTCCCTCTTGCTTTACCCACATTGTGTCCTTGCCCGAGTCATGCAGCACATTGGCATGCCTTAACCAAGGTCACCCAATTAACAGGGGGAAACTTCCTTCTACCTGTGGCATCCTTAAAACAACAAAGTCCAAGTTAAAGATAGTACCTTGTATCTTGAATGGGACTCCAGGGACCACTCCCATAGGCTTTACTATGCTTTGGTCTGCCAGTGTTACAGTGAAGTTGGCAGGCTTAGAAGGGTATAGTCCAATCTTTTTCATGGTATATTCAGGCATCAAGTTAATGCCAAAACCACCATCCACAATAACTCCTTGAAACTCATGACCTTTAATAGAGACTGTTAGCCGAGGGCTCTTGTAATCTGTGAGGGGTGCTTCCCCTACACTTTTATCTTTATGCATAACAGCAGCCTTTGCCACTAAACTTGTTGTGGACATTTCATCAATTATCTGCAAGAGTTCTGACTTGAATTTCCCATCCATCTTTATTAAATAAAAAATACTGACCTCCTTTTTCATGGACTTGAGTAGTCTTGAGGCTTCTGATTCCTTAAGAGCATGGGCTCCATTTGACTTATCAAACTCCTCATGAGCCCTGTTGAAAGCGTGTCCAATGGCATCCAGTGGTATCTATGAAATTTTCTTTTTGCTTTATATCTGCACCTGTGTTGGCTTTGTCTTCAAATGCAACTTTGTCTTTGTGCAATCCATTAATCATTGATTCTTGACCTATGTCCACTTGAGCCTTCCCCTTGCTTCTTGTCTGCACTGTAAAAGATTCAATTTCTTCTAAATGCACCACCCTGGTAGATGGTGATGGCACTGTGGCTTGCTTTACCATTTCTTCTTTGCACACAGAAATCATTTGAATGTGGGGCTCAAATGAAGATTCTTGGTTCTTAGGACAACAATTAGTATAGTGGTCTCTAGCCTCTGGGCAGTTCTTGTAAGGAGGGGCATTTTTTGGGAGAGTGCACCTACTTTGATAGTGCCCACATTCTCCACATCGTAAACAAATAATTGGCCTCCTAGGCCCATTTCCAAAGTTATTCCTCTCTCTAGGATCATAATTGTTACCTTGATTGGGTGCAGCCGCCATCACATTTGCTGGTGGTAAGGGTCCTCCTTGTGTCCAATATGTTGTTGCAGGCATTCCTCTTGATTGACATTCTTTGGCCTCATGACCAACTTTCCTGCATAATTGGCAAGCCACACTTAACAAAGGACATTCACTTACTATATGACCTTGCTTGCTGCACATGGTACACCAAAGTCCACTCTTGATGCCACCCCCTTTGAGTTCCTGCAACTCCTATCGCAGCTGAGCCAATTCCTCTGCTTTGGCTTCCTCCTCCTTTTGGAGATTTAATGCCTCAATCTCCCTCCTCAACTGAGTAACAATATTCTCCTCCTCTTTGTGGGGCTTATTCCTTTTTAATCCCTCCAGCTTCTTCCTTAGTTGGATTACTGGATCCTCCATTTCTGTAGAATATGGTAATTGAGGAGAAATTGCTCCATACTGTTGCCTTATCTGCTCCAGTCATGTAGCTGTGTTAATGAATTCCTCTATGGAGGCTGTAGGCAACACTAATTCCTTGATTTTACATTGGTTGGTCATTGGAAGTGTCTTAGCTAACCATTTCTTAACAAAAACGTCATGTGGAGGATCTGGCAACTTAGCCATTAGTTCCTTAGCCCTAGTTACAAACTGTGGAAATTTCTCACCTAGACCTAATCTCAAGTTTTCTAATTCCTCTATGATAATCTCTGCAGTATTTCCATGCTGGAATTGATTGCATCTTTCATTAAGTCCCAAGTTGTAAAATGGTTCTCAGCAAATTGGCTGAACCATTTATTTGCTAATCCTTCTAATATGGCAGGGAAGAGTATCAAAAAGGCATCCTCCCTGCCCGTTAAGCCTCTAGTTTTGCAAAGTTCCAAAAATCTTTTAATATGCTCGTTCGAATCTTCCTGAGCTAGGCCTTTGAAAGAAGGAAATTTTATATTTAATCTTGATAGTAAGGTATCCAAGTCTACCTGTCCCGCCATGCTCTTTACTGATGAGGTTGAAGATAGTGGACTAGAGGATCTTCTAACAGCCTTTCTTCTTGTTTGCTTGCAGGTGACCCTCAATGTTTGGGACCGGGTTGCGGTCATGGGCTTTTCATAGTCCTTTTAGTATGAGATAATTGATAAGAATATTTACCTCTTAGTCCACTGAAGTAGTATTGTCGGCACTTGAACTCTTCTACCCCTTTGCACTTGGCTTCTCCTATGCTCAAATCTCCTTGGAGTCCCACCGGGCGTGCCAAATTTTGTTGGGGGATTCTTGGACAATAAGGGATTTGAGTGGTTGTAGGAGAAACGGGAAAGACAGGAAGAAATATACACACTCGAAGCCTTTATCGATTGATTATAATAAGACAAATACAATGGTAATGCACAATACAATCCAATGCTTCTGTGCAAAATCCCACAGACTGCTCAATTACAAAATACCAAATACCAAGGTCTTGTTGCTGTCGGCCTCCTCTGCACCAGACCTCCACCTTCTCCAAGCCTGCACTTGTGCACACCTTGGACCAAGCTTCCAATAAGGGGGAGGGATTGGACACCTTCTGTCGGCACGCGCACACTACAATGTGACCTTGGGATCCTTGGGGGGAATAGCTTAACACTTCTCTGCACACTTCTTAGTCACTCTTCATGCACACCTTGCACTTCACTTCTCTGCGTCGCACACTCTGTGTCTCTTGCACCTCTCTCTCTTGCCAAGCTTACACTATGCTCACCTTGCTTAGTCTTGCTTACACTTGCTTGCTCCAAGAATAGTCCTTGCCTTGATTTTAGTGTCGATTCACGTACGCTCCTAACTGCAAGAGTATCTTGGTGCTCACTTTGATGTCCCAAGATTGTCTTTACAAGTGGCAACCAACAAATCCCTGTTTTGTCCTGTAGTGACTTTAGCATAAAACAAAATTTTTAATTGAGGAGACATAATTTCACGTTTGCATATGCTGCCGCTTCACATACCTTCACATTTTCTTTCAAGTCTTCACTTGTGCACTTAAGAGAGGGTTCACCTGAACCTTCCAAAACACTTTAAAACACACTTTGAACCTTATGGAAATTAGAGAAATACCTCTGCAACCTGCAACCCACTTTCTCTAATTTATCCTTTATGGACAATTAATTGTGCACTACCTATGCACCTTGACACCTACACTTCCAACACTTTGACTTTGCCCCTATTGACTTTGACCTTGACTTGTTGACTTTGATCGGTTTGACTTTGATCTTTTGAGTTTGACTACAATTGACTTTGAGCAGTATGACTTTTATGGGCTCAACAATATATATATATATATATATATATATATATATATATATATATATATATATATATATATATATATATATATATATATATATATATATATATATATATATATATATATATATATATATATATATATATGTGTGTGTCCCAAGATTGTCTTTACAAGTTGTTGAAGCTCAAGATCAAGGACAAAGAATGGAAGTGCATCAAGGAAGTGGACACACAAGAAGAAGGAGCAAGTAGGGAGCTCCAAGAAGCACCTGTCAAATTTTCAGAAGAAATCCCTACAAAAATAGTGATTTTTATCACTAAAAACCATTGTAAATACCATTTTCCATTTTTGTAACTCCATTTTGTTCAAGCCGAGGAGTGCTCGAGCTTGAGGAGTATTAGAACTACCATCCTACCAATTTTCATAATTTTTAGACTCCGTTTGAGCCCCCAAATAAGCCCGGGAACCTATTTTTTAACTAGGCCGGACACTAGGTCTGGACAGGGCCAAAACCACTCAAAAACTATAAAAAGGGCTGGAGAGCTCATTTTTGAGGTTATCTTGTTGTAGATTTCAGCTTTGTAAGAGAGCTCTTGTAGAATCGAAGATCTTCCATTGTTCCACTCCTTGCTCTTACTTTGTGCGCGTGTGTGTGTATGTGTGTGCATGCTTGTGTGCTTTCACTCACACACTTGTGCCATCACTTGCTCACGGTCTTCATACCGGTCCTCACGTCTCCACGGATTGACATTTATGAGGTGTATCTCCTCACGTTGGTACTCACCATTGTGCTAGAGTGACACCAAATTTGGCGCCGGTGCCGGGGAGAGAGCTTGGAGGACGAGCGTGTGACGGTAAGACGTAGAGTAGCGACGTTGGAAGATAAAAAATCACCACTTTTAGTTTAGTTTCTGAGTTTTTTCTTCTTCTTCATCTTCACCTTCATCATCATCTTCTTCCCTCTTCATATTCTCTGATTTTCTCCATTTTCGCCTATATCTTCACCTCGTTTTTCACTTGTGGCTATGAGGAACAAGTGCGGAGGCTGTTCAGAGCAGAAACGCTGAAGAAACATTCTTGGAAAACCTCTCAAAACTCCAAAAATTTGATTCAGTATCGCGCGGGCTGAAGCGACCTGCGTTTGGTATCGCGACGGTGGTAGTGTGACTTTGGAGCTAGATTTTGCATCTACACTCTGATAGAAGTGACAAGGAGGAAATAAGGTACACATATTTGCAAAAATTTTTGAATTTGGGTGTGAAAATCTCCAAGTATCGTGTCCGGTTGAGTTTTGGTATCGCGATACCAGAATTCCCGTGTATCGCGATACTTGTCGAGGTATCGTATCGTGCAAGCCCCACTTGAGGTATCGCGATACCATTTTGATATCGTATTGTCAAGTGTTGGTATCGCGATCACGGTCGCCCCGATGGTATCGTATCGTGGTTCACCTGGTATCGTATCGTGTTAGTCTTCGTATCGTATCGCCTCCAATTTCAGTATCGTATCGTCGGCCTAGTTGGTATCGTATCGTATCGTATCGTGCAAATTAGAGATATCGTATCGTGACCACTTTCAGTATCGTATTGTCTAAGAGAGCAGTATCGTATCGTGAGGTTGGTATCGCGATCGCAGTTATCCTAGTGGTATCGTATTGTCTGAAGGGGTATCGTGTAAGACAAGGTATCGTATCGCGAGGTTAAGTAGTATCGTATCATGCAAATTAGAGATATCGTATCGTGACCACTTTCAGTATCGTATCGTCTAAGAGAGCAGTATCGTATCGTGAGGTTGGTATCGCGATCGCAGTTATCCTAGTGGTATCGTATCGTCTATTTGGTATCGTCTGAAGGGGTATCGTGTAAGACAAGGTATCGTATCGTGGAAAATTTGGTATCGTGTTGCCTGTCGTGAGTTCCCAGAGAGACCCTGTTTCCCTGTTTTAACCCCCAAAACCCTGAACTGGCATAACTTTCTCATACGAATCCGTTTGCTGTGATTTTGGTTTTGTTGACCCTCAGGAAAACTGGAAAACCAAGGTGTTCCAAAGGATTTTGAGCAATAGAAGAGAACTTTGGGACTAGAAGCCAAGGCTTATGAACCTGAGATCTGGCAGACACTTAGGAAGGATAGACAAAACATTAGGTCATCTGAGGCTAGTGTCAACCATACATCCAAGTCTTGGGCTCAACAGCTTAGTGGTTATCCTTGCACACGAAGTTCAGGAACCAGTGACTCAGAAATGTCTTTTAGCATGGAAAGACCCACACGTTGCTCAGGCACTGCTTATTTACAGACACCAGAAGGTCCTTATAAGACCCAATTGGAGTATATCAGGACCAACCAATTAGGTGCTCGCATCTATGAGGATGGTCTAAGACGGTCAGTGGTTCAACTCAAGAATCCTGACCAACCCTTTGGACTTGAACACCCAGTGGTCAAGTTTGAAGAGGGTGCTTACATTGATAAGGAAGGAACCATGTATGTGGTTACCAACTTACCAGATAGGACAGATGAGTTTGGAAATATCATTCCCGAGAATGAGATAGGAGACCTAGAGCAAGGAGACCTAGGAGGAGAACGCAAGACCCCTAGAGGTAAGTCAGTCTTAACCAGAGTGCTCACTCCAGAATGGATTCCTCAAGATAATAAAAGCATAGAACTATTCATGAATAGAGAAACGGAGGAAGCCTTTTGGAGATTTAGGCCAGATCAACCCAGCCCAGTAGTCACCATCTATGAATTCAAACCCAGAGACACCAGGGAAAGCTGTCTATCTAGATCACACATCTCAGAAATTATTCTTAGTATCAGATCATGACAGACATGCTTACACTTGGCAAGGTGAATCAATTTTCCCTCCACCAAGATCTAATGTTTCCCAGGGCCTCCAAGGAGCCGGATCATCCAAGGGTCATGAAATCCACAGGGAAAGAACTAGAGAGAGACCGGAGGTAAGCTTTGCAGACACTATGGGCAGAGACAGATCAGGATATGGAATGGAAAGACCTGAAAGGGAGAGACATAGAGCTCATAGGCACCAAAGAGATGAACATGATTTTCCATTGCCTAGACCACGAGAGCACTCAAGAACACTTAGACCCTCTCAAGTGGTTAAGACAATGAAGAACTACTTTGATGGATTTGGAGATCCTTATGATCATGTGGCGGAGTTCAAACAAGTGCTAAGAGCTGAACAGGTTGAAGACTTATTCACCCAGTTCGAGGCATTTGGTTTGACTCTTAAGGGTACTGCCTTAGCTTGGTTTCAACCTCTAAACAGTCGCAACTATAGAGAGATAGGTCAGTTGCTAGAAGAATTCATTGTGGAATTTTCCAAAAGCGGTATCAGGCATAACACATCATCCTTGATCCACAGCTTCAAGCAGACACCCCAAGAAACAGTGCGACTCGCAGGAAGAAGGTTTAGACAGTACTTGGAAAGATGCCCTGTACGAGAATTACCCACATCAGCCAAACAGGTGGCACTATTTTTAGATGGCCTATTGAGCACAAAATTAAGGTCATATGTATACTTGAAAGAGCCTAGATCCATAGAAGAGTGTGTACGGATATGCATTGACATAGAAGACAACTTGGGTGAGGAGTTAGGACTATCCAAACTCTATAAGGACTCTGATAGTTCTACAAGTAATACCTCTAGAACCTCCACTGAGATAGATGAGATAGCTGAGCAAGTGGCCAAAAAGCTAGGAGTTCAAAATAGACAAATGCCAAGGGTCACTTCAGTGAAGCGATGTTATACATGTGGACGAGATCACATGGCTAATGTTTGCCCGTTAACGACTCAACCCCAAGGAAACCCTAATGCTCTATATTGCACCATTGAGAGGAAATATACAAATCATACGACCCAAGATTGTCCCTATAACAGGCAGGTTGTTAGACAAAATTATCAGCAACCTTACCAGCAGGGTAGGTATCAGAATCAGTACCAACAGCCATATTATAGGCCACAACAATATCAACCTCAATACCAGCAGCAATATCAGGCACCATATAGGCCACAACCAGTCCTAGGAAACCAACCGCCAGCTCCTGCCAATGTGATCCCAGTTAAATATACGATGGCGGAGGAGAACCATAATAGAGCATTGGTGCCACTAACCCCATTGGTCTCAGAAAATGATTCTCACGCTCATGGTTCAGACTACTTCCATGAAGATAGTCCACATGCTTATTATATAGAGTCACCTGAGCAAAGTGAGACTTCTCAGTGTCAATATGAGACACCACCTATGGAACAAAATTGGGAGCCAGAATACTCCAATGTCATGTATACGAATCCAAATCCTAGGCCCCAATTGAGACAAGTAAGACCACAAGCCCCTAGAGGACCATGCTTTAGATGCCAGGGCGACCATTTCATTCGTGAATGCCCCCACCAACCAGCTCTGGGACAAGGGCAAAACATTACAATACAAGGCTTTTGTCCTGAGTGTGGCCAGGAACATCTTCCTAGAGAGTGTCCGAGAAACCCCTCTAGTGCACCCAAGGTTACACCCATCAATGTGGTAGGCTTAGTGGCAGATTCAAGTTCAAGTAGTAGTAATGTGGCTCTTGTACAGACAGTTACTAGGGCACAGGCTGCACAACAAGTAAAACCATCCGAGCAATCGGAGTCAAGTGAATCAGGAGAGCCTAGTAAGAGGAAACCAAGAACATGGAAGGATACCAGAGAGAAGGCTAATCGCAAGTGGAACAAAAAGCTATCCGAGCTAGAAGAAAGCCTAAGGGATACCAAAACAAAAATAGAAGACATTGCATCTCAAAGCCCCATGCTGAAGCTCCATCCACTTCGCTTCATCCCACCCCACCACCCATTGTAAATAACCCACAACCAGGGTCTGTTCTTGTAGATCCAACCCCAGAAGGCTTGGACATGATGTTCAAGGCCTACCAGGCTCGTCTTCAAGAAGGGCCAACAACTGCAAACTTGGACAAGAGTTACCCGAGAGTAGATTTAGAGATTGAACGGATGAAAATGTGCATGAAAATGGTAGAACAAGCTCAAGCCATACTTGAGACTAGTCAAAAGTTCAATCAGACCAACTCTGTCAAACCGGATTTGCATTTCTAGGGCTTACTAGAAAGATTAGAGCAGTTGGTAAACAAACCACAAGTTTCTTTACCTCCACAGGCTCAACCAGTTATTGAGAGAGGAAGCTCACCACCAATGGGAGCTTATGTTCCTAATTCCACGGATGCTAGAATACCTCCTTCAATTCAACAGTATTCTCAAGAGTTCTTGCGGGAAATACAAGAAGAGAAATGGGCCAAGGAGAAGGGTAACTCCCCTCCTATTCCTGAGATTGATGATCTTCATGATCAATTTTCCCAAGACATCCCATCTATCTATGGAGATCAAACAGAGCAACAAGAGGATGAGAGATTAGATTTTGAATCTAATTCTTTACAAGTGTTGCCTCATTTCACAGGCCCATGGGAATCTGAATCTCTCCAGATCAGAGCTCCCACAATATTGGTAAGAAATGAAGACTGAGTGATTCCAAGAAACACTGATGTTGTGAAGAACACTAAGGTTCAATGTCATCTCACTGTGGAAGAGCTACTCAAAGCAAAACCTGAGCTCTGGAATCATGTGAAGGATCAGGTTCCAGAACTTGAATCCAATTTGCCAAAAGTAGGCTCTAAGCAAAAAGTTCCAGAGATACCTCTCGACAAGATAGGAGACATGAGCGAAGGTGAAGAAGGTAACACTTATCTTCCGATCACCTATCAAGGTTACACAACCAAAGCAATTGTAGATTCGGGTGCGGGTGTTGCTATTGCGACCACCTCCTTGTGGAAGCGATGGGGCAAACCCACATTACGACCAACAAGAATGAAGCTTCAAATGGCAGATGGTCATTTTGAAAGACCTCTAGGATTGCTCGAAGGGATAACTCTAACCACTTGTGGTGTAGAGTTTGAACATACATTTGCTATATGTGACTTTGAAAAAAATAATGTCTACGAGATGATCCTAGGAAGACCGTTCCTACGACAATTGCAAATAGTACAGGATTGGGGAACCAACTCCTTGTACTTACAGCACTTAGGGGTCACCACCAAGGTCAATCTGAAGGATTACACCTTCAGAGATGTACCACCCCTACAGTGGAATCCTATCCACAAAGCAAAAGAAGATTCAATCTCTGTGCATTCTGGAAGTTCACCTGATCCATCCTGGCTGCATGAAGATACTCACTTGTGGATGTGCAAGGTCGCGGAGGAAGAGGAAAAGCATCTAAAAGCAAGAGAAGAAGGAACTTCCCCAGGAGATAGACCAATAAAAGACCCAGCCTATACACCGATGATATTTCCAGATGAGGAATTTGAGCCTCATGGTTGGGTAGAAATCTTAGCTACCATGGACATTGCAGTCAATGAAGAACAATGGACACCTCATTGTGATGAGGAGGGTTATGATATTTCAGTGTTCATGTGTCAGCCCCTGTTGGAAGAGTGTGATCCTAGTGAGTTCATAGAAGAAGAAGACAATGACGATGATCTAGAATCCATTGTGATGGATACTTACTTTGACTCAGAGGAACACTATTTAGAAGACATAGGAGTGTTAACCCAAAAAGAAGAAGAACCCCTCACGAGTATTAAAACGATAAATTCAAAGGAAGGAAGTGAAGGAGGTCAAAAGAAAAAGAAAAGAAAAGCAGTGAAACAAGAAGAGGAAGAATCATTGTTTGAAGTACCAAAAAATTTCAAGAAATATGAAGTGGAAGACCGAAAAATTTTGGTACGGATGCCTAAGAGAGAGGCCACTATAGGAGAAGCATATGACAATAAAGAAAAGACCAAAAAAATTGTAGTGACCATTGAAGGGGAACGAAGAACGATGTACGTACATAGGTGATGACCTAAGTGCAAAAGAAGAAGCAGAGCTTGTAGCTCTATTAAGGGAATATAGGGATGTGTTCGCATGGCACTATAGAGACTTGAAAGGAGTAGATCCAAAGATTTGCTCTCATACAATTCCGATGACCGCTGATGCCAAGCCCACCAAACAAAAGCCCTACACATATAATGACAATTATGCAGCCAAAATAAAGGAGGAAATTGACAGGCTGATTGAAGCTGGATTCATCTATGAGATTGAGCATACGGAATGGGTGTCCCCCATTGTAGTGGTGCCCAAGAAGAACGGAAAGTTGTGAGTGTGTATTAACCTTAAAAAAGTTAATGCCGCTACGATCAGAGATAGCTATCCACTTCCAATCACTGAACATTTATTGGAGCGTGTTGCAGGCAAGGAAGTTTATAGCTTCCTTGATGGATTTTCAGGTTACAACCAAGTGGCCATTGCTCCTGAAGATCAACACAAAACGGCTTTTGCCACCGAGTGGGGAATCTTTGCATTCCACGTGATGCCATTTGGGCTCACTAATGCACCTGCAACATTCCAAAGGCTCATGTGTCATGTCTTCAAAGAGTTCTTGCGAAAGAGCTTAGAAGTATATGTGGATGATTTATGCGCTCATTCCCAAGAAAGAAGTTACCACATCCCTGAGCTCAGACAGATCTTCAACAAGTGTAGAGAATATCGAGTGTGTCTGAACCCAGAGAAGTGTGTGTTCATGGTACGACAAGGTAAGATCTTAGGTCACATTGTTTCTAAGAATGGAATTTCAACAGATGAAGACAATGTAAGAGCAATAGCAGAGTTGCCAAGACCAAGGAATGTTAAAGAGGTACAAGCCTTTATGGGCCATTGTGGATATTACCGTAGGTTTATCCACATGTATGCCATCATAGCTAAACCTCTTTATGGGTTGTTAACAAATTTTGAGTGGAACGAGGAATGCGAGAATTCCTTCAATGAGCTGAAAAGACGTTTGTGCACAGCACCAATATTGACTACTCCGGATTGGAGCAAACCCTTTCATGTCCATGTAGATGCCTCCAATCATGCAATAGGATGTGTGCTAGCACAACCAACAGGTGAAGGAAACCTAGATTTGCCGATAGCATATGCTAGTAGGCAATTAAATGCAGCTGAACGAAATTATACCACAACGGAGAGAGAAGGCTTAGGCATGGTATACGCTGTGAAAAAGTTTAGACACTATTTATTGGCCAATAAGTTCAAGTTTTTCACTGATCATCAAGCTTTACTATATTTGGTCAATAAACCTTGCAATACAGGCCGCTTGGTGAGATGGTTCCTCTTACTCATGGAATACGAATTTGAAGTTGTTGTCAGGAAAGGTAGAACCCATCTTAGGGCAGACCATCTTTCTCGTATCACTTCAGGAGAGCCACCGTAAGGAGTGTCTGATGAATTGCCCGATGCTTATCTGTTCAATTTAGAAGTTGTTCCTAAATGGGCAAATAAGTTGGTACCATTCCTAACCTTTGGGCCTGCAAATAAAAATGTGAAAACAAGCAAAGAAGAAATTGTAAGATCACAAAAGTATCAAATATTGGCCGGAAGCATGTACAAACAAGATCCTGAGGGCGTACTAGCTTGTTGTGTTGAGGACGACGAACATACTAGTTGGCTGCAACAAGCCCATGAGGGACTGCTAGGAAATCACTACTCTAAACAACGAACATTGCAGAATCTAAAACGTTTAGGAGTGTATTGGCCTAGCATGGACAAAGAAATACAAGAGTGGATCCAGAATTGTCCAGTGTGCCAGAAGAGACCCCCAGTGGAGCATGCCACTCTTTATCATGTGTCATTAATCCCAGATTGGAGTGCTCCATTGGTTGAGTTCATGAGATCGGGAACATTACCCAATCAGGCTAGTCTTGCAAGAAAACGGAGCATGGAGCAAGAGGCTCAAGACTATGCCTTAGTAGGAGACAACATATATCGAAGAGGCAAGGATGGTTACCTAAGACTGTGCGTTCATGAATCAGACTATTTGAAAGTCTTAGAAACTGCACACAGCGGTGCTGCAGGTGGACATTTTGGGCCTGACCGAGTAATCAAGACCATTCTATTCTCAGGACTTTGGTGGCCCACTCTTCATATGGATGCACATACTTATGTGAAGAAATGTGACACATGCCAACGTGCCCAATATCCGATAAGAAAAGATGAGATGCCTTTGAGACCAATGATGGGAGGGCGCACGTTCTCGAAGTGGGGTATAGACTTTGTTGGCCCTATTAACCCCCCAGCTAAAAGCTCCCATGCGGAATACATTATTGTAGCCACTGATTACCTTATCAAATGGGTAGAAGTAAAAGCCACAACAAGGAATGATGCTCAAACAACGGCTAAGTTCTTATTCGAAAATGTGTTCACTAGATATGGGTTACCAATAGAGTTGGTTAGTGATAGAGGTACGCACTTCTTGAATGAGGTCATTGAAAATCTCCTTCAAAAATTCATGGTGATACATAAGAAGTCTGCCCCCTATCACCCACAAGCTAACGGACAAGCCGAGAGCACGAATAAGATCCTATGTAACGTATTGACGAAACTTGTAAATAATAAACGCTCTGATTGGGACAAACAACTTCATCATGCTGTTTGGGCATACCGAGTTGCCTACAAAACGGTACTCAATGCTACCCCATTTCAGATGGTCTTTGGACAGAATGCCGTGCTACCATTGGACTTCCTAATCCCAGCCTTGAAAGTAGCACAAGAGCATGAGTGGAATGGACATGAGTTGTCTTCCAGGATCTTTGATCTAGAACGCTTAGGTGAGACGAGGCTACGGGCAGCAGCAGGCATTTATGCTGCAAAGAAAAGGCAAAAGGCATACTTTGATGCCCATGTAAAGGATAAAGGATTGAAGGAAGGAGATCTAGTGCTGGTTTATACGCTAAAGCAACATGCCTGCAAATTGGAGAAACGAGGATATGGACCCATGATCATTAATAGACTCTCCACTAGCGGTGCAGTTCAATTGGCCACTTTAGAAGGTGATATCCTACCAAACTATATTAGTGGATGCCGAGTCAAGTTATATCAAGAACCTCTTACAGAGGAAATGCTCATGAGACTCAACACTGCTAAGAAGCGAAAAGAAGAGGAGTTAAGGGTTAGAGAAGAAGCACAAGCAGAGGCGAGAGAGCGCATCAGAAGAAATAAGCTACGGCAGCTAGGCCTAGATATCAACACAAAAGCTCCAAAATATCACATGGACATGTGCCAAAAATTGAGCATAACTACTTCTCAAATAATTGATCGACGGCCCTTTGTGACTATAGAGGTAGGACAAGGAAAGAGTGTAAAGACTGTGAGAGCATTAGTTGATTCAGGTGCAGCAACTAGTGCAGTTCGACTTTCATACTGCCAAGACCTGCAATTGGACATCAAGCCCATAGAAGCCTATCTCATAGGATTGGGAGGCGTGGAAACCCCTTGTTTGGGAGAGGTGGAACTTCCCATCTACCTTCATGATGTTCCAATAAAAGTCAAAATGCTAGTGTGTCATGATGAGGACCTCACAGAGCCACTTGTCTTGGGTCAAGATTGGATTTACGACCATGCTGTCAACTTGAACCTAAGAAGTCAACTTCTTCATGTTTGGGCACATGAACAATGCATTACATTAGAATTGGAGAATTGCATGGCCACTGACCAAGACACCACACACTCTCTTCTTTCCTCTAAGGCTATTCTTCTCGAACAAGATGTTGTAAATGTCAAAGGACCTATGATCCAGACGGGCACAATCATGGAAGGGCAGTCGCAAAGGCAAGAAGAACCTTCTTCTTTTTCAAAGAGTAAAGCATCCACATTAGTCCAACCTCAGAAGCAAACAAAACAGTGCAAGATAGCCAGTCTATCAAATAGACAAAGAGCCTTCAAGAAGAAAGAAGTTATGGGCATGAAGCAGATCTGGGTAAAGAAAGGAGTGCAACCATCGATGTTGCCTCAAAGATTCCCACCCAACCAGATCGACCATGAAAAAAGAAGGACCAAGCACCTACGACAGGCTCAAGCACGAAGAATCCAACAAATTTGGGTACCGAAGCTATCCAAGAAGGTCGACCACAATCATGTACAAATTTGGGTGCCTAAAAAATTAGCTACAGCTCAACACGGGCGATTACAGATGTGGGTACCCAAGAAGCTCTTACATACACAACGGCCTATGCTCCCCACCAGGCAAAAGGTCTCAACAAAGAAGCCAAGGAAAGCAAAGGGTAAGAACAAAACACAAAGAACAAACGAAGATAAACTCAACCCTTCTGCAAAAGAAAGCAGGCAATCATCAAGGATATGGGTTTGGAAGCCAAAAGCACCAACAACATCCACAGAACCAAAAGGCCAACCACACGGGATAC
>CM035428.1:41080245-41235245 GCA_020310875.1 Ceratopteris richardii
AAGCATAAAATTCAAAAAATTGGATGGTTGTTATGCAATCTGAATATGATGCAATAATGAAGAATGGTACTTGGTCATTATGTGAGTTGCCTGCTAGCAAGAATTCCATTGGCACTAAGTGGGTATACAAGCTGAAGCGTAAACCTGATGGTACATTTGACAGGTACAAGGATAGGCTTCTTGCAAAGGGTTATGCATAAGAAAGAGGCATTGATTTTGATGAGACCTTTGCCCCTACATGCCATATGACTACTGTTCAGAGCATCTGTGCACTTGCAGCCCATCATGGTTGGAATGTACATCAGTTGGACATTAAAACTGCATTTCTGAATGGTGACTTGCATGAAGAAGTGTATGTTTTTCAGCCCCGTGGCTTTGTGCAGAAAGGGCATGAGAACCAGGTGTGCAAATTAAAGAAGGCATTATATGGTTTAAAGCAAGCACCACATGCTTGGTATGAGAAGATACATGCCTATCTGATTGCACATGGTTTTGAGAACAGTCCAACTGAAAGCACCTTATATGTTAAGTGTGCTAATGATGTACTTCAAGGCTGATTTGCATGCCTCATTTGCGATGTCTGATTTGGGGCATTTGCATCATTATTTGGGCATTCACTTTATGCACGTTGATGGTGGAATGGCTTTGTGTCAAACGAAATATATTGACACATTGTTGCAGCGTTTTGGCCTTGAAGACTGTAAGCCTACTGCTACTCCTATGGAGACAGGTTTACGATTGATTCTTCATGATGCGGAGATGCATTTGATGTTGTTCTCTATCAGCAGGTTGTTGGATGCTTGATTTACTTATGCATTACTCGTCCAGATATTCAGTTTGCTGTCTCACTAATGAGCAGGCTTATGCATTGCCCAAGAGTCAAGCATTGGCAGGCAGTTAAGCACATCTTTTGCTATTTGAGTGGTACTCGGCTACTTGGGTTGTTTTATCCCAAGGGGGGATCACTAATGCCAGATTTGCATGCTTTTTTTTACTCTGATTGGGCTGGTTGCTATGACACTCGTGTGTCCATTAGTGGCTTTTGCTTCATGCTTGGTAGCTCATGTATATCTTGGTTGAGAAAGAAGCAGCCTACTGTGGCCACTTCCAGTTGTGAGGCTGAGTATAGGGCTCTTTCACAGTGACTATTGAGTGTGTGTGGCTCAGATGCCTTATGGCTGATTTGGGTGTTGGTCAGACTTCTGCCACCACCATCTTCACTGATAGTCAGAGCGCATTGGCAGTTGCAAGGAACCCTATGTTCCATGCTCGCACTAAGCACATTGAGGTGCATTATCACTATGTTAGGGAGAGGTTCTCTGCTGGGGAGATGAGCTTGGCATATGTGCCCACGCAGGAGAACATTGCAGACCTTTTCACGAAGGCTCTGCCTAGGGAGAAGTTTGAAGCTTTTCGCAAAGCTTTGGGCTTACTTCCTTCTGAGGAGTGATTTCCACATAGCTTGGCACTTCCTTATACATGAGTGCTAGCTACTTGTTCACCACATCACTCCCAGGGGGGATTTGTTGATATATTTAGGTACTGATGTGTGTGAACACTCTAGGACCGTCGGGGCACTTTTTTTCCCTCTTTAGAAGGTTATTTTTCCCCCGGCTTGTATATATGCCTATTGCCCTAATAGGCTACTTATCTTTGTACATTCTCTAGTAATACATTCAGTATTGTGTGTTGTGCTCCAAGCTTCTTCTTCTTCCTTGTGCTGTTTGCGTGCTTCCACAGACGTCTAACTCCAACAGCAACCAACTTTGTATTGGGCTCCATGGGCTAAGAGAGTGGCTTACAACCACTCATACCAAACTTGTATAGAACATCCAACAAGTATTTTATTTGAATCAAGAAGATGCCATTGTGTGCATATAGTACCTCTATTCCCAAGAAGTACTTTAGTGTTCCAAGATCAGATATCTTGAATTCCTTTCCTAGCTTTGATTTGATAACTTTAATACCTGTAATATCACTTCATCTGATGATCAAACTATCCACATAGATGCATATGTATATCGTCTTTTCTCCTTGCTTCTTCATGTAGAGTGATGGATTTGCAACACTTTCTTTTTATCCACAACTTGATAAATAATTCACTAACCTATGATTCCAAGCCCTTGGGGCTTGCTTTAGTCCATATAATGCTTTCTTTAGCTTGCAAACATGATTTGGGTACCTCATACTAGCAAATCCTTGCGGTTAGCTCATGTAGACTACTTCTTCAAGCTCTCCATTGAGGAAGGCATTCTTCACATCCAACTCATATAAGCTCCATTTCTTTGATGCAGCCACTGCAATCAAAGTCCTAATTTTTGGCATCTTGGCTACGGGGCAAAAAGTTTCATTGTAATCTATACCATAGCTTTGGGAGCTTTGTACCTAGCAATGGAACCATCTGAATTTATTTTAATTTTGTAAGCCCACTTATTACCTATCACCTTCATGCCTTCTTGAGATGGTACCAAGCTCCAATTATGGCTCTCATCAAGTGCCTTGAGTTGTTCCTTCATTGCCTCTTTCCATTCCTTGCAATCCTTAGCTTCTTCATAACTAGTCGGTTCTTTGTCCTTGATTACATGAGTCCATGATGAGGGTATCCTTGTGTTGGATGGGTTGCTTGGACCACTTAAATCCATGCTTTCTTGAACTTTATCATCATTCTTCTTATTTGTCTCGCCTATCTGTTCAACATGCAATGGACTCATGCATGCATACCAAGCTTTAAATCATCAAAGGCAACATCCCTAATTACCTTTAGCTCCTTGGTGATGGGATTATAACATTGATACCCCTTTTGTTCCATAGAATATCCCAGCAAGCTACATCTTTCAGATTTGGCATCTAACTTTGACCTCAACTCTTAAGGTACATGTACATAGCATATACAACCAAAGATTCTAAGATGCGAAATGCAAGGTTTTCTTTCACTCCATGCGTCCTAAGGGATTATATTATGTATGCCTGATGTAGGACATCTATTCATGATGTATCTGGTTGTATATGTAGCCTCTTTCCAATAACAATGCGGCATATTCATTTCATTGAGCATACACCTTGCTACCTCTACTATGTGTCTGTTCTTTCTCTCTGTTGCCCATTTTGTTGAGGGGTATACCTGCATGTAAATTTTCTTTTGATACCATTGACATGCAAAAAATCAGAAAATTCATGGGAGAAGTACTATCCCCCTTCATCGGATCTCAAAGTTTTGATAAACTTGCCAGACTCCTTCTCCACCTGTGCTTTAAATTTCTTGAAGTAGTGGAACACATCTTATTTGGTTCTACTGCAATAAAATCATACTTTTCTTGAAAATTCATCAACGAAGGTTACAAAATACCTATTTTTAGCAAGGGATGATTCTCTTTTTGGACCCCAAACATCCATGTGAATGAGATCTAAAACATTCGCACTCACATAGGTACTCTTCTTAAAGGGAAGCCTTGATTGTTTTCCTTGTTGCCAAGCTACACAAATTTCATGCAACATTTTAGATGTGAAATTTGGTAGGCCTCTTGGCCAAGCTCCTTTGCATTTCCTTGAGCTTTTATAGGTTGATGTGACCTATTCATTTATGCCATAGGTCCAAATATGATATCTTCTTGTCTCCATATGTGACATATGTTGAATGATATGGCTGATTTATATCCATTGTGAACATTGTCCCTTGCTTTTTTCCTTTTGCAATGAGCTTGAAATTTACCCTTGGATCCTCAACAAAACATCCTTTTTCATTGAACCTAACTTGATAGCCTTTTTCTACCATTTGTCCTACCAAGATCAAGTTTTTGGTAATAGTACAAACATGTAATACCTCTGATAAGAACTTTGCCCTTTGATTTCCTTCCAAACTAATATCTCCCACATGTTGATTGGTATGCTTTGCATTGTCACACCATGAGAGTGACTAGTGTTGGAGTTAGACATCTGCAGAAGCACGCGAACAACACAAGGAAGAAGAAGAAGCTTGGAGCACAACACACAATACTGAATGTATTACTAGAGAATATACAAACGATAACTAGCCCATTAGAGCAATAGGCATATATACAAGCCGCGGGAAAAAAACCTCCTAAAGAGGGAAAAAAGTGCCCCGACGGTCCTAGAGTGTTCACACACATCACTACCTAAATATATCAACAAATCCCCCCTGGGAGTGATGTGGTGAACAAGTAGCTGGCACTCATGTATAAGGAAGTGCCAAGCTATGTGGAAATCACTCCACAAAAGGAAGTAAGCCCAAAGCTTTGCAGAAACCTTCAAACTTCTCCCTAGGTAGAGCCTTCGTGAAACATATGCAATGTTCTCCTTCATGGGCACATATGCCAAGCTGATCTCCCCAGCAGAGAACCTCTCCCTGACATAATGATAATGCACCTCAATGTGCTTAGTGTGAGCATGGAACACAGGGTTCCTCGCAACTGCCAATGCGCTCTAACTGTCAGTGAAGATGGTGGTGGTAGAAGACTGACCAACACCCAAATCAGCCATAAGGTGTATGAGCCACACACACTCAACAGTAGCTGTGAAAGTTGCCCTATACTCAGCCTCACAATTGGAAGTGGCCACAGTACGCTGCTTCTTGCTCAACCAAGATATACATGAGCTACCAAGCATGAAGCAAAAGCCACTAGTGGACACACGAGTGTCCCAATATGAGTCAAAAAAAGCATGCAAATCTGGTGGTAGTGATCCCCCCTTGGGATAAAACAACCCAAGTAGTCGAGTACCACTCAAGTAGCGAAAGATGCGCTTAATTGCCTGCCAATGCTTGACACCTGGGCAATGCATAAATCTGCTTATATGTGAGATAGCAAATTGAATATCTGGCCGAGTAATGCATAAGTAAATCGGGCATCCAACAGCCTGCTGATAGAGGACAGCATCAAATGCATCTCCAGCATCATGAAGACTCAATCGTAAACCTGTCTCCATAGGAGTGGCAATAGGCTTAGAGTCTTCAAGGCCAAAATGCTGCAATAGTGTGTCAATATATTTCGTTTGACACAAAGCCATTCCACCATCAACTTGCATAAACTGAATGCCCAAATAGTGATGCAAATGCCCCAAATTAGACATCTCAAATGAGGCATGCAAATCAGCCTTAAAATCAACAATATGCGTCTCAATAGGACCAGTGAGCAGCATGTCATCAACATAGACAACAATGATCAGAAGCACATCATTAGCACGCTTAACATATAAGGTGCTTTCAGTTGGACTATTCTCAAAACCATGTGCAATCAGATAGGCATGTATCTTCTCATACCAAGCACGTGGTGCTTGCTTTAAACCATATAATGCCTTCTTTAACCTGCACACCTGGTTTTCATGCCCTTTTTGCACAAAGCCACGGGGATGAAAAACATGCACTACTTCATGCAAGTCACCATTCAAAAATGCAACTTTAATGTCCAACTGATGTACATTCCAACCATGATGGGCTGCAAGTGCACAAATGCTCTGAATAGTAGTATACGGCATGTAGGTGCTAAGGTCTCATCAAAATCAATGCCTCTTTCTTGCGCATAACCCTTTGCAACAAGCCTAGCCTTATACCTGTCAACTGTACCATCAGGTTTACGCTTCAGCTTGTATACCCACTTAGTGCCAATGGCCTTCTTGCCAGGTGGCAAGTCACATAAAGACCAAGTACCATTCTTCATTATTGCATCATATTCAGATTGCATAGTAGCCATCCAATTTTCTGAATTTTGTGCTTCATCAAACGAAACAGGCTCATTCTCGTCGCAGAGACTAGATGCAGCCATAGCATAGCAATCTGATGCAAAAGACGCACTATGAGAGCCTGATCGAGTACGATATGACTGAGGTGCATCTAATTTGTTGTCATACAAGGTCTGCACCAACCATTTTGGCATAGTTCTTGCCTTCTCAATATCAGCTCTCTCATCAATAAGTGCATCATGTACATCTGCATCAGAAATGAAATTATCTGCATCATCACATGAAACCTGCAAAGGCTGAGAAGTTGCCTCATTAGGACCAACACTAGACTGTCCACCTGTAAAAAGAGGCAGGAAAGTATCATACATATCTTTGGAGCTAACAGATGTCTCCTTAGTACATGAAAGCAATGGCTGAATAGCATCGTCCACAGAAACAACATCACGGCTAATCAGAATGCGTTTAGTCTGTGGATGATACAGACGATAGCCTTTACTTTCAGAACTGTACCCAACAAAAATACATTTTACTACTTTATCATCCAATTTTCTGCATTGTTGTTCAGGCACTAATGCATATGCCAAACAACCAAAAACACGCAGATGAGAAACAGATGGCTTGCGGTCATGCCAAGCCTCATATGGAGTGATAGACCGCAGCGCTTTAGTGGGACACCTGTTTAGCACATGGTGTTTTATCCCACATTCATGACACATTTTCAGCCAAAACCAAAAGCTGTTTGAAGCACATGAACACTTTCGACTTTGCCTTCAATGGATATACCCATGCATGCTTGGAAAAATCATCCATGAAAGTCACGAAGTAAAGATAATTCCCAAAAGAAGGGGTCTGCATAGGATCACAGACATCACTATGTACAAGCTGCAATTTCTGAGTAGCCCGACCTGAAACATCTTTTGGAAAGGACGAATGCTTCATTTTGCCCAAAATACATCCTTCACAAACATGTTTTCCAGGTGCCTCTAGTTTGGGCAAAGAGGACACCATTTCAGATTTCTGCCGGCGTAGCAAACTAGCAAAATTCAGATGACCAAAGCGTGCATGCCAAAGCTTTGCATCTGACATAGCCTGAGAATTATTTACTGCACATGCCAAATCATTTACAGATCTTTCATAGTCTATGAGCTTATACAGCCCACGACATAAAATGCTAGAAGCAATAATCACATTGCCATTTGACAGATCATGAACTGTACACTTGTCATCAACAAATTTCACAACCAAGCCAATCTTGGCTAATGCAGAAACTGATAACAGGTTCTTCTTGATCCTTGGCACAAATAAAGCATCTGACAAAGTGAAAGAACTACCATCAGTAGTAGTCTAAATGATCTTACCAACTCCCATAACAGGATAAGAGGAGTTGTTGGCGCATGTAACAGTATTCCGTGTAGGGGTAGGCTCGAGTGAAGAGAAGAAACTGCGCTGCGAGGTAATATGTTTGGTTGCCCCACTGTCAAAATACCAAACATCTGAGTCTACTACAGACATGCACTGATCATGAGAAGATGGGTCAAAATTGCAGACAGTAGTAAACGATCATTCTTCTTCCTGCAGAAGATTAACAGACTCTGTTTTTGGTGTAGAGGCCTCTGCAACAACCATTCCAGCCTCTTTCTTCTTTGCCTCTTTAGCAGCCAGTTTTGGACAGTTCTTTATGATATGATCATTCCCTGTACAGTACTTACAAAACAATTTCTGCTTTTTTGATTTCTTCTCATCTTTATCTTCCTTCTTCGAATATGGAGAATTAGCAGATTTCTGCTTACTAGTTGAAGAGCTGCATTTTCCTTTGCCCTTCTGACTAGCCAGGAAAGCTTGATCTGCAACTCGCATAATGGACCTGTTCTTCCTAGACTAATCTTCCTGCAACAGAACAGAGACTAACTCCTCAAATGATAAGGCATTTGGATTGCCTTTCATCATCAACCGAAGAGTAGAAGCAAAACTCTTATATGAATCAGGAAGACCATTCATAACGGTCTGCACAAGTGAGCTATCTGGTATAACCTCATCAACAGAAATGAATTGTTCCTTCAAGTCTTTGATCTTCATTAGGAAACTGTCCATAGAATCACCTTCATTCATGTGCTCAATCTCCAACTGTTTTCGGAGGTAAGCAACACGAGCCTCATTCCTAGCTTGGTACAATGTGGTAAGTGTATCCCAAGCATCCTTAGTTGTTCTACAAGAGCGAATGTGAGGAATAATGGCACATTTGATAGACAAAGCTTTCAATGCATGTGCTTGGGCATCTCTGCCATCCCAGCGAATCTGCTTTGCAATAGGTGCAGCAGAAACCAAAGCACGAACAAGAATATGCAGAATATCATCATTTTCAACAGCTTCTGCATCAGCTTCAGTACTTGCAGTTGTAACAATTGCAGGTGTCATAGGACGTTTTTCGACACCCTGCACAATGTTCCACAGTCCTTTTGCAACCAACACATGTCGCATCATATAAGCCCATAATAGGTAGTTTGTACCATCCAACTTATCCTCAACAGCCAACATACGGAATACATCACTGCTTTCAGCCATGGCCAGTGACTAAAATACCTTGATGCAGAAAATTGATTGTATCTCAAAAAGTTGAACAGAACTGCCGAGACGAATTCCGCTAGACCTGTAGCAGACTTCAGATGCTTATACTGGCAAACAAAAACTGGTATATACCTTTGGCACAGAAAGACAAAATAGCTTGTACAAGTGTTGTGATAGTGCAATCATCTTCAAGCCTCTTAGCCATCCTGCCTCGTGCCATGTCCAATGTTTGGGATGCACACACCATTAGCCATGCTTTGACTAGTGGTTCAAGTGCATCTGGGTCTAGTACACGGAGATGGACACGCAAGCATTGTGGTAGGTATTTTTCCACTACTAGGATGCACCTTACAAGTCATGTATCTGGTGTAGGAGGAGGCATCTGTGCATGTGAGAAGGTGCTTTCTGAAATAGCAAAGGCTATATAAAATGAGCATCATGTTGCTCAACAAGGAAAGGAAGCACATCGTCGTGAGATGGAAGCCACATATGTTCAGCTCATGGATTATGTGGATCCTTCTCCTAGTCAAGCAACACGAAGGGCTTGTACAATCTCTCAATGAGATAGCGGATGTGTCCACATCCCCTTCTTTTCATCCTCCTCCTATACAAAAGACCTAGGCAGGGGGCTTACATTCTTTTATTTTGTCCTCAACTTTGCAAAAGCAATGACAAAAACTTGTTGAAATAGAGACTGAACAATGCATTCTTCAATGCAACTTGTCATTCAATGTAGTGAGGAGAGATGCTTAGAGAAGAATGGTGAAAGCTATAGCCCAGGTACTTGTGATGATTGGCATGGGGTGGAATATAATAGACTTTGTGGACCTATATTAGATGTAGAGAAGGACCGGATAGAAGTACAACTAGAGCTATTTAAATTGGGGTGGAAGACCTATGGTTGCTCAATTATATCTAATGGATGGAAGGACCCTAGGAGATGCCACATCATCAATGTATTGTTATCTAGTTTTCTTGATACATATTTCCTATGAGCCATTGATGCTAGTCGTGCAGGAGTCCACATCGTTGGGGACTTTATTTTTGAGCACATAAAGGTTGTTGTTCTTGAGATTGGCACTGAGAATGTGGTACAAGTTATCGCAGACAATGCCTCCAATTACAAAAGAATTGGGGAAACGGTAGAGAAAGAGTTTCCTAGTATTATCTAGGCTCCATGTGCAGCACGTTGCCTTGATCTTCTTTTTGAAGACATAGGCAAATTGTCTTGGCTTGCATGGTTAGTGAGTGATGCAAAGAGGATTGTGACTTTTATACGCAAAAATCATCTGACACTTGCTATTTTTTGTTGTCATACTTCAATGGATATGATTCATTCTACATACACCTGCTTCACATATATATGCATGGTTTTTTAGAGACTTCAGGTAGTCAGTGATGCTTTGTGCATATCCACGATTGATTGTCAATCGGCTTCCATGCATACAACAAACAGTGATCTTGCATGTTATGTGTAACCCAAAGTGTTGGAGGACATCTTTTGGGTTGATATTGTGGCCATAGTACCCATGCTGAGATGCATATGCATTGTGCCATGTATTGTGGACAAAGAAGGATCTACTCTCAGTCTTGTATACCGCATGTACATGATTGTGTGTATGTATGGTATGTATGTATGTATGCATGCATGCATGCATGCGATATATATATATATATATATATATATATATATATATATATATATATATATATATATATATATATATATATATATATATATATATATATATATATATATATATATAAGTGTTGGCATACGAGTCATATAAGGAGCATACCAGCACAAAGGAGTAGTCATGCACAATGTGGCAACTAGGCCCAATCATTTTTCTCATAAACAATTTCCAACTTTAGTGATTTTCATCACTCCACACACATTGTAAATCCTATTTTTGGTAGAATAGACTCCATTTTGTTTAAGCCAAGGAGTCCTTGAGCTTGAGGAGTATTAGAATTAGCTACATACCAATTTTCATAATTTTTAGAGTCCGTTTGAGCCCCAAATAAGCTCTAGAACCTAATTTTTAACTAGGCCGGACACTAGGTCTGGACAAGGCCAAAGCTAGTCAAAAAACTATAAAAAGAGCTAGAGAGCTCATTTTAGGGGTTAGATTGTTTGTGAATTGAGCTTATGTAAGAGACTTTTTGACTAATGCAAAGAACTCCATTGTTCCTCTCCTTGATCTTGCCTTGTGTGCGCGTGTGTGTGTATGTGTGTGCATATTTGTGTGCTTCTCACTCACACACTTGTGCCATCACTTGCTCATAGTCTTCATACTAGTCCTCACGTCTCCACGGATTGACAATTATGAGGTGGACCTCCTCACATTGGTACTCACCATTGTGCTAGAGTGACACCAAATCTGGCGCCGTTGCCGAGGAGAGAGCTTCGAGGACGAGTGTGTGATGGTAAGACGTAGAGTTGAGACATTGGAGTCATAGGTAATATCCTTTCTTTTCCTTATTTTTCTTCAATTTTTCTTGTTTTTGCATCACCATCATCACCATCATCATCATCCTCACCATCTCCCACCTCCATCTCCATCTTCACAAAAATTTTAGTTTTTGGTCATATTCCACTCCCCACCTCATTTCCCTCATTTCACTTGTGAGAGAGAGCGAGAGAGAGCTTGCATGCTATTAGTTTTTGTGTGTTTTTTGAGCTTTTACTGCAGGATCGAGCTGTACCACCATCTCTAGCAGCTTGTGCAGGTACGACAGACTCTACACAAGTCCAGGACGACGACCTCTGTCTATCGCGACAGACAGAAAAACTTAATATTTTCTAATGCATGTGTGGCACGATAACCTACGCCATGAGAGCACTCCAAATCACTAAAAAGTTCTAAAAAAATTGCGCTTTTTCAGTCTCTCGCGACAGACACAGTCTATCGCGACAGATAGCATACCACGACAGCCTCAGTCTATCGCGACAGACACCGTCTATCATGACCGACAGCGACGACAGACGATAGACCCCGTCTATCGCGATAGACACCCGTCTATCACTACAAACAGAGACCCACGATAGAGACCGTCTATCGCGACAGACATCGTCTATCGCGATAGACCAAAAGGCACGACAGACGACAACCTCAGTATATCGAGACAGACACCGTCTATCGCGACAGACAGGCCCATGACAGACGATAGACCCTGTCTATCGCGACAGACACCAGTCTATCACGACAGACAGAGACCCACGATAGACACCGTCTATCGTGACAGACCAAAAGGCACGACAGACGACAGCCTCAGTCTATCGCGACAGACACTGTCTATCGCGACAGACAAGCCCACGACAGACGACAGACAGTGTCTATCGCGACAGACACCCGTCTATCGTGACAGACAGAGACCCACGATAGACACCGTCTATCACGTCAGACACCATATTGCGATAGACAGGCCCACGTGACAGTCAGTGTCTATCGCGACAGACACCGTCTATCGCGATAGACAGGCATTTTCAGCAAAAAAAATAAAGGGGTATTTTTTTGAAAATTTAGGCTAAATTTTGGGCGTATTTGCATACTCAATTACTCATGCGAATACGAAGGCCTTAGAAAAATGCACTAAACTCTTGAAAGGATCCGTTTGTCTGAAAGGATCCGTTTGTCTAAAGAAAATTTTTTGGCAATAGAAAAAGGGGGAGCTAGGGTCTTTAAAAGTGTCTGAGATAAATTGTCTGTCAATTGAAGGATCAAATTGGAGCTAAACTTGGGATTTTTTACAGGATTATCGAGAGCTTTTCGAGAAAGCAGAGCAAGTGCCATTGTGTGCAGGCTTGGGAACATGCTTCCTGAGTAGACAAGCATAGCAAGGAGGAGCGACTTGAGGTTGGAACATCTCTTAACCCCCTCAATCCATTCTTAGCATAGGCTAAGTGCGAGTAGTGGTCCAAATTGACTAGGGATATGATAGGAATACTCAAGTTTGAAGAGCCTTTAATTTCTCAAGCCCAAGAATAGGCTAAATTGCAGTCAAGGGACAACTTAAAGGAAAAGAATTTAAACTAAGTGGACGAGGAACATTAAGTGCGACACACTTAAGTGCTCCTGACGACGCTTAATTAAAGACAAGAAGACACATACAAAGGGAGTTAAAAAGGAACAAGTGATTGGTATCAAAGAATCAACAACGTACAAAGGGCATATGAACCTTAGATCAGGAAGACACTTAAGGAGAGACCGTCAGAGTATTAGATCATCTGAGGCTAGCATCAACCATACAGCTAGATCGTGGGCCCAGCAGTTGAGTGATTACCCCTACGCCTTAGACTCAGAAACTAGTGACTCTGAGATGTCTTATAACATGGAAAGACCTATAGGTAGCTCAGGAGTGGCATACCTAGAAAGACCTGAAGGACCCTACAAAACTCAATTGGAGTACATTAGGACCAACCGCTTAGGTGCACACATCTATGAGGATGGTCTACAAAAATCTGTTGTCTTAATTAAAAACCCGGATCAGCCCATTGGATTAGAACACCCTGTCGTCAAGTTCAAAAATGGCTCCTACATGGACAAAGAAGGAGCAATATACGTGGTCACTAGTCAACCATATAGAACATATGAATTTGGCTACATAATCCCAAAGGTTGAGGTAGGAGACATAGAGCAAGGGAACTTAGGAAAGGAGCCAAAAACCCCTCGAGGCAAGTCGGTTCTGACGAGAATAATCACGCCAGAGTGGGTTCCCCAGGACAATAGGAGCATAGATCTGCTTGTGAATTGAGAGACGGATGAGGCTTTTTGGAGATATAAGCTTGAGAATCCTAATGAAGTGGGAGCCCTCACCATCTATGATTTCAAAGATCCTGATAGCCCAGGCAAAGTGACCTATTTAGATGAGGCTTCGGAGAGGATCTTTGTGGTCTCAGAGCATGGAAGACACGCATACACTTGGAAGGGTGAATTTGTTTTTCCCCAACTTCGATCCACTGTGTCTTATGGTCACCAAGGAGCTGGAACATCTCAGGCTCATGGAACACAAAGAGAGAGGAGTAGAGATAGACCCGAGGTGAGCTTTGCTAATCCACTTGGAAGAGAGAGAACAAGGATTGAAACTGATAGGATGGACAGGGAGAGACATAGGGACCCACAGAATCCAAGAAATACAGATGAATTCCAACTCCCAAGGCCTAGAGAACATGCTAGAACCTTAAGGCCTACACAATTGGTTAAGTCCATGAAGAATTGCTTCGATGGCACAGGAGACCCGTATGACCATGTAGCAGAGTTTAGGCAAGTTTTGAGAGCCGAACAAGTGGAAGACTTGTTCACTCAATACAATGCTTTTGGCCTAACACTCAAGAACACTGCATTGACTTGGTTTCAACCACTTCACCAAGATCAGTATAGAAGCATAGACCCACTTCTTGAAGCATTCATAACAGAGTTTTCCAAAAGTGGCATTAGGCATAACACATCTTCCTTGATATACAGCTTCAAGCAAAGACCTCAAGAGACAGTGAGGCTCGTAGGAAGAAGGTTCAGGCAATACCTAGAGAGATGCCCTGCTCCAGAGCTACCCACTCCGGCCAAACAAGTGGCCTTATTTCTTGACGGATTGTTAAGTACCAAACTGAGATCATACGTGTACTTAAAGGACCCTAGATCCATAGAAGAGTATGTACGCATGTGCATAGACATTGAGGATAATCTAGGGGAGGAATTAGAGCTCTCAACGATCTATAAAGATTTAGATAGTTCTAGTAGCCTCATTTCCTCACAATCCACATAAATTGAGGATCTAGCAGAAAAGGTAGCTCAGAAATTAGGTGTCTCTAGCAAGCAGACTCCTAGATTTGCCCCAGGAAAACGATGCTATACCTGTGGAGGATACCATATGGCTAATGTGTGCCCTATCATGGCCCAACCCCAAGTGAACCCTAACAGCCAATACTGCACCATAGAAAGGTGATACACCAACCACACTGCACAAGACTGCCCATATAACAAACAAGCTGTTAGGCAAAATTATCCTCAGACTTATCCACAGCAAGGAGAATACCCTAATCACTACCCACAACAACAGTATGCTAGGCCCCAGCAAACCTATCAACCACCCTATCAAGGGCAACAAAGACCGCAACAAGTCCTAGCGCAGCAACCCCCTCCTCCAGCCAACGTAATCCCAGTGAAGTATGCAGCTGCAGAAGAAAATCTAAATAGAGCTTTAGTGCCAGTGACACCCTCACTTTCAGAAAGTGACCCAAGTGATCATAGTTTTGACTCTACCCATATTGATAGCCCACAGGCTTACTACATGCAATCACCCGAGCATAATGAGTCATATTATTATGAAGAACCGAGTGAGTCCAGTTGGGAGCCAGAATATGCAAATGTCATGTACACAAACCCCAACTCTAGACCTCAACCTACGCAGATAAGACCTCCATTTCCTAGAGGACCATGCTTCCGATGTCAGGGAGATCACCTCATTCGTGATTGCCCTCTACCTGCACGTACACAAACCTAGTCTGTGACAATTCAAGGCTTTTGTCCGGATTGTGGGAAGGAGCACTTGATACGCGAGTGTCCCACGAACCACAGCAATATGCCAAAAATTGCTCCTATCAATGCTATTGGCTTAGTGGTAGACTCCATGGGAAGTGTGACTTCCACAGCCCCAGTGCAAGTCATCACGAGAGGTCAGGCACTTAAGCAAAACCAAGACTTAGACCAAGAAAAGAATGTGGAGGTTAGCGAGACTGAGAGCCAAAATAAGAAGAGAACAGGAGCTAGAGATAGCCGTGAACGTATGAAAAGGCAATGGGCAAGAAAGATGAGTGAACTTGAGGAAAGTCTACGAGAGACCAAAGCCAAGATCATAGAAATCACATCTCAAACGCACTCTCACACATCACCCCCACTACCATCCCCATCACTTTCCATCCCTCAACATTCTAATTCACCACACGCAACCCACCCACCACCCCGAGTAGGATCAGTCTTAGCAGATCCCACTCCTGAGGACATAGACATGATGCTTAGGGCATATCAGGCCAAAATCCAGGCAGGGCCAAATGTAACGGATCATGAAAAATGTTACCCTAGAGCTGACCTAGAGCTTGAACGAACCAAGTTGTGTGCCAAGATGGTGGAATTGGCTCAAGCCATGTTTGAGGTCAGTCGCCTCTTCAATTGCTCTAGCTCCACTAGAACACCATTGCATTTTGATGGTCTATTGGATAGATTGGAGACGATAATTGCAAAGTCTGGAAAAGGAGCCAACTCCCAGGCTAAAGAGAAGGCAAGTGATAGAATAAGCATTCCTCCCAAGGAAGCTTATGTGCCTAACTCCACTGAACCAGACACCTCTTCTTCTATGAACCGATACTCACCAGAATTCTTGTGAGAGATTCAAGAAGAGAAATGGGCTAAAGAGAGTAAAGTTCCTCCTCCCATCGAACTTGTGGATGACACACACGATCAATTCGCACAAGACCTTCCTTCCATTTATGGAGAGCAGGAGAGTGCCCAATCTCAAGAGAGATTAGACTTCGAGTCTAATTCTTTACAAGAACTATCCCATTTCACAGGCCCATGGGAAGCAAAGTCCACTTGTATGAGAGCACCGACGGTCATGATAAGATACGAAGACTCAATCATACCTAGGAACACAAAGGTAGTAAAGAATACTAAAGTGAAATGCAATCTCACTTTAGAAGAGCTACTCAAGGTCAAGCCTGAATTGTGGAAACATGTAGCCAAGCAAGTGCCAGACATGTCAAAACCTAGTTCCCAGGTAGGATCTCATAGAACAGTACCGAAAATACCTTTGGACAAGATAGGAGACATGAGCGAAGGAGAAGAAGGAAACACCTATCTCCCCATCACTCATCAGGGTTACACAACCAAGGCCATTTTGGACTCAGGTGCAGGAGTCACAATTGCTACCACTTCCTTATGGAAACGTTGGGGCAAGCCAGCACTCAGGCCAACAAGAATGAAGTTGCAAATGGCTGATGTTCACATAGAAAGACCCATTGGACTACTAGAGGGAATAACTCTTACCACTTGTGGTGTAGAGTTTGAACATACTTTTGCTATATGTGAATTTAGCAAGAATCATGCCTACGAGATGATTATGGGGAGACCCTTCTTGAGGCAGTTGCAAGTGGTACAAGATTGGGGAACCAATTCTTTGTATTTGCAACACTTGGGTGTCACTACCAAAGTGAATCTCAAAGATTTCTCTCATAGAGATGTGCCCCCTATTCAATGGAATCCCGTCCATAGAGCTAAAGATGATACTGAGTCAGTGCATTATAGGATCAGGATCCTCATGGATGATGGGGGAAGTAACTCAACCCCTAAGCAACGACGAAGCGTGAATGACCTCCACAGGTATCCTTCTTTGACCTCTGCACACCAAAAATGCTCTTACTCAGAGCTTATGTAGAGAACTCCAGTGAGCTTTTGTAGACCTGTAGTAGACACCAAGAGCTCTCCAACAAAACAAATTTCACTTCAAATGGATGCTTACAAAAGGAGAAACAATGTCTACAACATGAGCTAGTTGAATGCTCACAACTGCCAGTCAAGCAGATACCTCACTTCACTCCAGCAAGCTTTTCTCAGAGATTATACAGAGAATGAATCTCAAACTTGGGTCAACTTTAGAGGACTCTAATAGCTACCCAATGACACCAAAATCATAGCAAATGGATACATAGAGAAGGAGAACCAGCCCTTACAACAGAGAGCAAAATATTTCCAACAAAGCCTACACACCAAGAGAGATATCAATCACACAGCTTCACTAAAATGAATGTTGCTCCCACATTACTCAGAGAATGATCCAGAGACTTTGTGAGCATAAAATAGACTCTAATAGCTATCCAATGAGACAAGAATTACATCAAATGGATACAATATGATGGAGAACCAATGCTAACAACTCAGGGGTAGAGAGTTGCAACACTGCCTGCGCACACACATAGATATGCCTACTAAAAGAAAACAAACAAGCAAGCAAGGGGCTAGCTTAAGCAAGGGGCTTGCTTATCACAACTCCAGCACTTAGTGCTCACTTTACATGAGCTAAAACTCCAAGAAGATGGCCCAAAAGAAGTCGGGATACATGCTCCTTTTATAGTGAGAAGTGTGCCCCTAAAATCTAAGAACTACCTTTCCAAATCAGCCTCCTAACTTGGAGGAATTAGTTGAGATGACTTGGGGAGTGGTTGAGTGACTTTTCTTGATGGAATCTCGTGGCTTTTGGCTTCCTTTGATTGCTCCAACATGTCCATAAAAGATTCCCCACGAATTTGTGGCTTGAAACTTGACTTTTAACACTCCCCCTCAAGCTTCAATTCTTCGTCCTCATCCAAGCTCCTTCATGTTGATGCATTGCTTGAATTTTGAAATCTTCATCCCATCCAAAGCCTTTGTAAACATGTCTGCAACTTGGTCCTTGGTACCAATATGATGTACTGAAACTTCCTTGGATATCACCTTTTCCCTTATGAAGTGATAGTGCACTTCAATATGCTTGGTTCTAGCATGATAGATAGGATTCGATGCTAGATGAATGCTACTCATGTTGTCACAAAAAATTGGATATGTGTCAACCTGCAAATTAAGCTCCATAAATAACTTCTTAATCCACATTAGCTCACATGTGACTTGAGCCAAAGCTCTATACTCAGCCTCCGTGGAAGATAATGCCACCGTGGGTTGCTTCTTTGAAATCCATGAGATGATCTTGCTACCTAGCATGACTAGGTAACCACTTGTACTTCTTCTATCCTCCTTGGAACCGGCCCAATCGGCATCAGAATAAGCTTTGACCTGCATATCATCATCAAATGAATAGAACAATCCTTCATTTATAGTGGCCTTGAGATATCGTAACATTCTTCTTGCAGCTTGCAAGTGTGTAGTCCTTGGACTATGCATAAATTGTGATAACACTCCAACTCCATATGTTATGTCGGGCCTAGTTATTGTGGCATAATTGAAAGATCCTACAATAGATCGATACAAGGTTACATCCTCTAATGGCTCTCCATCAATGGAGCTTAGCTTTACATTAACTTCCATGGGATTTGAAATAGGCTTGCAATGTAGCATCCCAAACCTCTCAAGTAGGTCTAGAATATACTTCCTTTGTATGAGCATAATACCTTCTTCTTTGTATACAACTTCAATGCCAAGAAAATACCTAAGATCTCCAAGATCAAAGATCCTAAATTCCTTTCCAAGCTTTGCCTTGATCTCCTCAATGCCCTTTGTATCATTACCTGTAATGATAAGATCATCTACATACACGCACATGTAGACTACAAGTTCTCCTCTTTGTTTGATGAAGAGAGATGGATCCGCCTTGCATTGATTGTAACCACATTTGATCAAATAGTCCACCAATCTTTGGTTCCAAGCCCTTGGAGCTTGTTTTAGGCCATAAAGTGCCTTCTTCAACCTACAAACATGATGTGGAAACTCTTTATGAACAAAACCTAGTGGTTGCTCCATGTATACCTCTTCTTCCAAGTCTCCATTGAGAAAGGCATTCTTGATATCCAATTGGAAAAGCTTCCATCCTTTGCTAGCAGCCATTGCAATGAGTGTCCTAATGGTGCTCATCTTTGCCACGGGGTTGAATGTCTCTTCAAAGTCCACTCCATAGGTTTGTGCAAAACCCTTGACCACCAATCTTGCTTTGAACCTAGAAATAGATCCATCTGAATTCCTCTTTACTTTATACACCCACTTATTACCTATTACCTTCATGTTCTCCTTCTTGGGAACTAGAGTCCATGTTTGATTTTCCTCAAGTGCGTCGATCTCTTCTTGCATTGCCTCTTTCCATTCGGTGTACCTGCTTGCATCTTCATAGCAATCTGGCTCATGATCTTCTACTACTTTGTTCATATATGCATAATGTGTTGCCATGTATGAATCATAAGTAAACCTTTGAGTTGGATACTTAACTCTAGAAGACTTCCTTTCTTCACCTTTTGGAGGAATAAACCTCCTTTGCCTTGGGAACTTGATCTCTTTCTTTGACGTGGCTTCTTTCTCCATCATGTGTCCTTCATCATCTTCAACTTCATTACCTTCTTCATCCAACTCCACCAATGTTGCTTTGCCTTTGTTGATTGATTGTGCTTCATAGCTTGATGAAGATCTCCCCCTCCATGGTGAGTTCATGCTTGAACTATCTTCATTGATGGAACACCTTGGGCCGCTTAGCTCTAGGTCGATTTGGTCTTCATCATGTCCATGCTTTTCTTCTTCATAGTCCTGCATACAATCATACTTCTTATACCAAGGTAGGCCCTTAGGCTCATGTCACAGGTCCATGGTTCCATAGTTCCATTCATGTACAACATTAATTCCAGCAATCTTCCATATTGACAAAACATGAACATACCACAACTTAATCATACAGATGATGAGATAAAGATAGAGAAAGAATAGACGACATGTGTAAGGTGTTACGTAAGCCATCGCTTACTCATATTATCATATATACCAATGTTCAATGTACAATGTGGGAGCAAAACTCTCAACCACTCTATGTGATGAGAAATAGATGTATGAGTGAATGTACAATGTAACAAACATATTCAGATGTATGGGCAGTAATCTGAATATACATGAGATGTGTGACCTTATAGGTTATAGAAGAGTGAATATGAGTGACTGAATGAGGAAGGATCAGTGTGAAACAGATGGTCAACAAACCTACATCTAAACTTAGGCTATGGAAGACCCTAAGTTAGATACGTGTGTGAAAAGATCGCATACTTATAAAGTAGCATAGAATGCTAACAAGTTTGCTGCAGGAAATCCTCAAACTCATGTGAACACACCTTCTCAAACACCTCATCAAAATATGCATAAAGCATATACGTACTGTTTCTCGTGTACCTATGCTGAATAGGACTCCTCCTGATATGAACGCCACGGCCTCCATAAACTTCAAGTAGTACCTGTGTGCATAAAGAGAATATGTACCTGAATACTTAACATAAGATGTGAATCTTATGTTAATCACCATCTAATGTCTTTGAAGTAGCCCGAAATCTTCTGTGTGGAAGACAATCTTCAACCTAATATCTTCCTGTAGAAGATAATCTTCAAAATCATGTAGATGGTCCCATCCAATGTCTTTGAAGTAGCCAGACATCTTCTTGTAGAAGATAATCTTCAACCTAACATCTTCTTGTAGAAGATGATCTTCAAATGCATCATGTAGATGGGCGATCCTCACCTTCAAGCTGCTAATGACCAAGTCTTCTTGCCATGAACAAGAGATAACCTCCTCTCCATGAGGTAGAGTGTGAGCACACCCTTCATCTTCTCCAAGAAGAATCACCAAGAAGAACTCCATAGCTGCTCCTCAACATGCTTCAAGTTAGCACCATGGCTGCCCCATGTGCTAGAAGAAACACCACCTCTACTGAGGTCCAAGCTCTAGAAAGCTTGTGTTGATCCTAGGTGAAGGATACATGAATAATGAGCCATGCTCTCATTATATAGTAGTGTATGTACTTCAAAGGCTCTTCCAAAAGCTTAAAACACTCGCCAACGCTACGATCGTTAAAGCTTCAATAAAGCACGATCATAAGAAAGCATGTTCGTAGTTTCGGCACTGTCCGTTCGTGAATATAAAAGGAAAAGCTAAAATTAAATCTAACTTATGTGTTGCACCGTTGCTGGACACGGGGTTTGAACCCACGCCTTACGTATGAGAGTCGGTTGACTTATCCAAGGTGCCCGTCGTGGTTTGTTGTACAAGGGAGTGAATACAACTTGTACACATGCTTTAAACAGTGGATAAATTTGACCAATCCTTGACCAATGGGACATTGTTTTCCAACAATCCCCCCTGCAATGTCATATTGGTACAACCTGGACTGAATCTGCAAACTTCATAAGCTGCAAACTATTACAAGCTTCAAATAGCTTGTCACAAGCTTCAAGCTTGTACTCCCGAACTTCAGAACTTTTCTTCAAAAAGTCTTCTTCAAAACTGAATTTGACTTTCCTTCAAAAAACCTGAACTTGCTGAATATGAACCATAATACTTGAGAAAATATGCAAACTAGATATCCAATAGTGTACACATCAAGCACTCACTGCTTGACAACAAATATATCCTGGACCTATGGAACCATGGACCTGTGACATGAGCCTAAGGGCCTACCTCACTTCCAACATTTGGTATCAAAGCTTTAGGGATTTGGTATCAGAGCACTAAGGTTTTGGTTACAGAACTTTAGATCTTTGGCATCAATGAATTAAGGCTCATTCATATCTCAGGTTCCCACAATTCCAGATTTACAACATATGATTTGAAAGCATCTTCTAATATTTGACATTTGACATACACACTTAATCTAGATGAGTAGAGATTTGAGAATTAGACATTTCAGTTACATGTGTATTCATCAGTGTGGAGTATGAATTTGATGATCTGTTAGCAGCCGAATATTTTTGAAGAGTATGCAAATACTTTACAAAAGTATTGTTTGAAGACCCAGACTTGATGAAGAGAAGACTACTTCAAATTCAAGGAAGAACAATGGTTTAGAGAAGATGAAGGAATCAGATCAACATCAAATCACAGGTATCAGTTTCTACTATCAAATTATCATTTGCAGGTCATATCTTAGAAGAGTAGTTATGAAGAGATTTGAAGAAATTCAAGGAGTACTTTTATACACTTTCATTATTTGAAAGTTAAAGGCTACATCAAAACAGGTATCTAGAGGTTTTTCTAGAAAGTTTTGAGAGATCTCTTTCATGGCAAGAAGGCTCATCTAAGAAGACAAATGTGAAGATGGCATGAGTTTTTTGTTTTCAGCCAATTTTTTGTTGTAAGTTGGTTGGATATCAAGGTACAAATGTATCTAGAGTAGGTAACTCTAGAAGGGTAATTCATCATTCAGACAACGATTGGTGAGATTAGCCATTTCAGACATTTGAAGCAGAATTTTGATTCAGAGATATGAGGAGATGATAAAACATGTTTCTATATTCAACTTCCATTTATATACCATGTTTGTTTTATCTCTTACTCTTAGCATTAGAGGAAGAGAAAAGTTCAGTTGAAGAAGTCAAGAGTGTTTGCTACTTCAAGATGAAGAGAACAAAAGGTATGGAAGAGAAGTTCGAAAATGTTGACATCATCAAGTGGAAGAAAGATGCAGAAAAAGAAAGTCCATCATTTCCAAAAGAAAAGTAAGGCTTCCTTTTCTCATATATTTTCCATATATTTTTCCTATTTTATCCTCTACATCCAAAGACAACTCTACGAGAACATCTTGTTTAAAGAAGAAGCAGTTTCTTGTTTTGCATTACACTTGGTCATGATTTAGTAGATTTGACAAAGAATTGCATTGAGAAAAACAAAAGCACTCATATATGTATGAGTTATGTTGAAGCTTTTTAAGCGGGTAGCTTATATGTTCCCTCAAAGAATTCTTGGAGTGTCAATACAGAGCTACTTGGTATATGACAAGTTGCAGAGAAGTATATTTCTTCTTTATCTAACTCTTAAGGTAAAAGAGTTTTTTGTAGCAGATGTTGGAGACTTGGGTTGAGGTTTTATGTTTGGAAAAGGTTACCTCATATTCAATATTTTCAGAAAACTTCATAAAATTCAGAATCTTGTTGATGTACAAGTCAATGAAGAATCTGCTTTCTATGATTGTCTAGACTTTTGGATACATGTTTGTATTCAAAAGGTGTTCCATCATATCCTATCACTTGATTAAGAAGTGGAGTTAGCCAAAAGAAAGTCAAGCAGGTACTATCACATTTCACCCGGGTAAAATATGAAAGTTATGAACGGACGAACGGACAGCGTCGAAACTACGAACATGCTTTCTTATGATCGTGATTTATTGAAGCTTTAACGATCGTAGCGTTGGTGAGTGTTTTAAGCTTTTGGAAGAGATTTTGAAGTACATACACTACTATATAATGAGAGCATGGCTCATTATTCATGTATCCTTCACCTAGGATCAACACAAGCTTTCTAGAGCTTGGACCTCAATAGAGGTGGTGTTTCTTCTAGCACATGGGGCAGCCATGGTGCTAACTTGAAGCAAGTTGAGGAGCAGCTATGGAGTTCTTCTTGGTGATTCTTCTTGGAGAAGATGAAGGGTGTGCTCACACTCTACCTCATAGAGAGGAGGTTATCTCTTGTTCATGGCAAGAAGACTTGGTCATTAGCAGCTTGAAGGTGAGGATCGCCCATCTACATAATGTATTTGAAGATTGTCTTCTACAGGAAGATATTAGGTTGAAGATTGTCTTCTACAAGAAGCTGTCTGGCTACTTCAAAGACATTGGATGGGACCATCTACATGGCATATTTGAAGATCATCTTCTACAAGAAGATGTTAGGTTGAAGATTGTCTTCTACAAGAAGATATCTGGCTACTTCAAAGACATTAGATGGAGTTTAACATAAGATTCACAACTTATGTTAAGTATTCAGGTACATATTCTCTTTATGCACACAGGTACTACTTGAAGTTTATGGAGGCCATGGCGTTCATATCAGAAGGAGTCCTATTCGGCATAGGTACAAGAGAATCAGTACTTATATGCTTTATGCATATTTTTATGAGGTGTTTGAGAAGGTGTGTTCACATGAGTTTGAGGATTTCCGGCAACAATCTTGTTAGCATTCTATGCTACTTTATAAGTATGTGATCTTTTCACACACGTATCTGACTTAGGGTCTTCCATAGCCTAAGTTTAGATGTAGGTTTGTTGACCATCAGTTTCACACTGATCCTTCCTCATTCAGTCACTCATATTCACTCTTCTATAACCTATTAGGTCACATATCTCATGTATATTCAGATTACTGCCCACACATCTGAATATGTTTGTTACATTGTACATTCACTCATGCATCTATTTCTCATCACATAGAATGGTTGAGAATTTTGCTCCCACATTGTACATTGAACATTGGTATATATGATACTATGAGTAAGCGATGGTTTACGTAACACCTTACACATGTCGTCTATCTTTATCTCATCATCTGTATGATTAAGTTGTGGTATGTTCATGTTTTGTCAATATGGAAGATTGCTGGAATTAATGTTGTACATGAATGGAACTATGGAACCATGGACCTGTGACATGAGCCTAAGGGCCTACCTCACTTCCAACAAGTAGCTCATCAAATGCTACATCCCTTGATATCCTCAAGTCCTTTGTGTTTGGGTTGAAGCACCTGTAACCTTTATGATCATTTGAATATCCTAGAAACACACACTTTTCTGCCTTTGGTTGTAGCTTGTGCCTCAATTCACTTGGCACATCTACATAACAAGTACATCCAAATATCAAGTGGGAAAGATCAGGTTTCTTACCATAATAGGCTTGATATGGTGTCAAGCAATGGATCCCTGAGGTAGGAGCCCTATTCATAAGATACACGGCGGTATTTGCTACATCACTCCAAAACATGTTAGGTACATTCATCTCATTAAGCATTGCTCTAGCGATCTCGGCAATGTATCTATTCTTTCTCTCTGCTACTCCATTTTGTTGGGGTGTGTACCTGCATACTTGCCTCTTGATGCCTTGATCCATTAAAAAATCAGAAAACTCATTGGAGAAATATTCTCCCCCTCCATCGGACCTTAGCTTCTTGATATATGTACCTATTTCCTTCTCTACCATTGCCTTGAATGCTTTGAAACATGTAAACACATCTGATTTGTTTTTGATGAAATAAACCCAAACCATCCTTGTGCAATCATCTATAAAAGTGACAAAGTACTTGTTACCTCCAATGGATTGCTCTTTGGTTGGCCCCCACACATCTATATGTATCAACTCCAATGGATGTTGGCTTATGTAGCCACTCTTCTTGAATGGAAGTCTCGCTTGCTTCCCTAGTTGACAAGATTCACATAAATGCTTCATACCTTGTCCTTGGAAGTTGGGAAGACCTTCAACCAGCCTCTTGAATTGCATTTCCTTCATTCTTTGTATGTTGATGTGACCTATCCTCTTGTGCCACAAGTCCAACTCCGAAATCCTCTTGTTTCCATATGTGAAGTAGACATGTTGAGTGGAATGAGAATTTACCTCCAAAGTGAAGAGTCTCCCTTGATTCTTTCCTCTTGCTATGACCTTGTAACCTTGCTTAGGGTTCTCCACAAAGCATCCACCTTTGTTGAACCTTACTTGATAGCCTCTTTCAACCATTTGCCCAACGGACACCAAGTTCTTTGTGATAGTAGGTACATGCAAGACATCCTTGAGACATCTTCCTTCCTCCTTGTCATCCAAAGCTACATCTCCAACATGGGAGATCTCATGGGTTGTATCACCACTTGTTTCTACATGTCCTTTACCTTTGGGAACATGTAGATTAGTAAACCCAGAAGCATTGCAACTCATATGGTTGCTACATCCACTATCAATATACCAAGTGTTATCTACTTTGCTTGAATTCCCATTCATGTGCATCATCAAGAGATTGTCATTTTCTGAACTTGTAGAAGCATAATTACCTTGGCCTTTGTATGAAGAACCTTGATTATAGCTCCTTTGGTTTCCTCCTTGGTAGCAATCTCTAGCATAGTGGCCAAACTTGCCACATATGTAACATCCTTCACCATCTTGATTCCTGTTTTGTTGATGTCGTCCTCCTCTTCCTCTTGTTCTTCCTCTCCCTCTTTGTGATGAGGTGCCTTGGTCATGTCCTTGATTGCTTGAGTGGCCTTGCCTTCCTCCAAACCTTCCTTTGCCCCTTCCTTGTCCTTGTCTTCCTTTGCACCTTTGATTACCTGCATAGAAAACTTGTGCATCCTTGCTTTTAGTTGAACTTCCACCTATGTTCATTTCTTCGGTGACCATGAGAGCAACCAATTTCTCAAAATCGGGAAGATTATCCCTTACATAAACTGAAGTGGTAAAGGGTTTCCACTTCTCATCATCTCTCAAACCATTGAGAGTATAAGCCACAAGATCGCCATCGTCTATTTGGCTTCCAATGGATCCCAATGCATCTGATAACTCCTTGACCTTAAGTATGTAGTCATTTATGCTACTCCCTGAGCTCTTCCTAAGGTTGTTGAGCTCATTCTTGAGTTGGATCTTCCTTGCTTTGGTGCTTGTTGAATAAATCCTTTCAAGTGTCTCCCATACCTTCATGCTTGAATCCAAGTCTTGGATATGGCCGATCATGCTATTGCTAATGTGTTGGGAAAGAATAAAGATAACCCTCTTGTCTCTTTCATTCCATTCCCTAAAGGCCCTTCTCTGGTCATTGGTTGGATTCTCATCCAACCTAGGTCTTGGTTCACTTCCACTAATCAACCCCCAAAGGCCCTTGCCCATAAGATAGTTGGAGACCCTAAATCTCCATGGTTGATAGTTCCCTTTGTCTAGCTTTTCAATTTGAGTGTTGAAGTCTCCCATATCTAGTCTTTGATACTTGACCTAGCCCTTGGCTAATGCTCCAATGTGTGTAAAATGAAAATGAGGCTCTGAGGTTACCTCAATCCAAAGCTTTCCTTAGATGGACACCTTGTGCTCTTGAAACTTTGAGTAGAATAGCTCCCCCTTGATGTGAGCTACCTCCAAGAAGCTTTTGTTGATGCAAATCTTCAACCACCAACTCCAAGAGGTCTTTTTGCTTGTATGTGATACCTCCAAGATGCCCAAATGCTCTGATACCACTGATGGGGGAAGTAACTCAACCCTTAAGCAACGATGAAGCGTGAATGACCTCCATAGGTATCCTTTTTTGACCTCTGCACACCAAAAATGCTCTTACTCAGAGCTTATGCAGAGAACTCCAGTGAGCTTTTGTAGACCTGTAGTAGACACCAAGAGCTCTCCAACAAAACAAATTTCACTTCAAATGGATGCTTACACAAGGAGAAACAATGTCTACAACATGAGCTAGTTGAATGTTCACAACTGCCAGTCAAGCAGATACCTCACTTCACTCCAGCAAGCTTTTCTCAGAGATTATACAGAGAATGAAACTCAAACTTGGGTCAACTTTAGAGGACTCTAATAGCTACCCAATGACACCAAAATCATAGCAAATGGATACATAGAGAAGGAGAACCAACCCTTACAACAGAGAGCAAAATATTTCCAACAAAGCCTACACACCAAGAGAGATATCAATCACACTTCACTAAAATGAATGTTGCTCTCAGATTACTGAGAGAATGATCTAGAGACTTTGTGAGCATAAAATAGACTCTAATAGCTATCCAATGAGACAAGAATTATATCAAATGGATACAATATGAGGGAGAACCGATGCTAACAACTCAGGGGTAGAGACTTGCAACACTGCCTGCGCACACACATAGATATGCCTACTAAAAGAAAACAAACAAGCAAGCAAGGGGCTAGCTTAAGCAAGGGGCTTGCTTATCACAACTCCAGCACTTAGTGCTCACTTTACATGAGCTAAAACTCCAAGAAGATGGCCCAAAAGAAGTCGGGATACATGCTCCTTTTATAGTGAGAAGTGTGCCCCTAAAATCTAGGAACTACCTTTCCAAATCAGCCTCCTAACTTGGAGGAATTAGTTGAGATGACTTGGGGAGTGGTTGAGTGATTTTTTTTTATGGAATCTCGTGGCTTTTGGCTTCCTTTGATTGCTCCACATGTCCATAAAAGATTCCCCACGAATTTGTAGCTTGAAGCTTGACTTTTAACAATGGATGCATGAAGACACTCACCTGTGGATGTGTAAGGTAGCAGTAGAAGAAGAGAAGAGAGAAAAAGCCAGAGAGATAGGTGCGAAGGAAACCCATAGATCAATTCAAGACCCAGCCTATGCACCTGTCGTTTTTCCTCACGAAGAATTTGAACCTCACGGTTGGGCAGAAATTTTAGCAACAATGGATGTAGCCATCAATGAAGAGCAGTGGACACCCCATTGTGACGAGGATGGCTACGACATCTCAATCTTCACAATAGAGCCAATCATGGGAGACTCGGTTCTGGAAGAATGTGAACCTAGCACTGATGCATTCGAGGATGCAAGTGACTCTGATTTAGACTCAATCATCATGGATCCACCATTTGCATCCGATGAAGAATACTTCTATGAGGTAGAAGTTTACCCTTAGAGACATGAAGAGCTCACTAATGATGTGAGATTAACCACACAAGCGACCACCAAGAGTGAAGGAAAGAGAAGGAAAAAGAAAGAAGCCACACCAGAGGAGGAAGAATCCTTGTTCGAGGTCCCAGAAAACTTTAAGAAGTATGAAATAGAAGACAAGAGAATCATGATAAGAATGCCAAAACGTGATGCACAAGCAAGAGAGGCCTATGATAACAAAGAAACCACCAAGAAAATAGTGGTAGCCATAGAAGAAGGAGAGGAGAGATGCACGTACATTGGACATGACCTTACTGAAGAAGAGGAGCAGGAGTTGATAGCCTTATTACGAGAATATAGGGATGTGTTTGCATGGAGTTACAAGGACTTGAAAGGTGTAGACCCTGATATATGCTCACACACGATCCCCATGACCTCAGAGGCCAGACCCTCTAAACAAAAGCCATACACATACAATGACAACTATACGGCCAAGATCAAAGAAGAGATAGATCGCTTGGTGGAAGCTGGATTTATCTATGAAATCGAGCACACTGAATGGGTGTCCCCCATTGTAGTGGTGCCCAAAAAGAATGGCAAACTACGTGTATGCATTAACTTGAAGAAGGTTAATGCAGCCACTATCAGAGATAGTTATCCGCTTCCTATCACTGAGCATCTATTAGAAAGGGTAGCCGGCAAGGAAGTGTACAGCTGTCGTTCTCTGGTTACAATCAAGTAGCCATAGCACCAGAAGATCAGCATAAGACGGCTTTTGCCACGGAGTGGGGTATATTTGCTTTTCGGGTAATGCCATTTGGGCTTACCAATGCTCCTGCAACCTTTCAAAGACTAATGTGCCATGTATTCAAAGAGTTCTTGAGGAAGAATTTGGAAGTCTATGTTGATGATCTCTGCGCTCATTCCAACATTAGACAAACACATATACCTGAACTCAAGAAAACCTTTGACAAATGTAGAGAATATCAAGTCTGCTTGAACCCAAAAAAGTGTGTTTTCATGGTCAGGCAAGGCAAGATTCTAGGACACATAGTGTCAAAGAATGGCATATCCACTGATGAGGAGAAAGTGAGAGCTATCGCAGAACTACCTAGGCCAAAGAATGTCAAGGAAGTGCAAGCTTTCATGGGGCATTGTGGCCATTATCGACGTTTCATACACATGTATGCCATCATTGCAAAACCTCTGTACGGACTTTTGACAAACTTTGAGTGGACTGATGAATGTGACAACTCTTTCAATGAGCTTAAACGGCGATTATGCTCGGCACCAATCTTGACTACACCAGATTGGAATAAGCCCTTCCATGTGCATGTGGATGCATCCAATTATGCCATTGGATGTGTGCTAGCACAACCTACTGGTGAAGGTAATATGGATCTTCCAATTGCCTATGCTAGTAGACAGTTAAATGCAGCTGAACGGAACTATACCACCACCGGCTTAGGCATGGTATATGCGGTCAAAAAGTTTAGACATTATTTGCTTGCAAATAAGTTTAAATTTTTTACTGATCATCAAGCTCTACTATACTTGGTAAACAAGCCATGCAATACCGGTAGATTGGTGAGATGGTTCCTCTTGTTAATGGAATACGACTTTGAGGTTGTGGTGAGGAAAGGAAAGACTCACTTAAGAGCAGACCATCTCTCTAGGCTCACATCTGGAGAAGCCCCACAAGGAGTATCGGATGACCTTCTTGATGCTTACTTGTTTAATTTGGAAGTCGTGCCGCAGTGGGCTAAGACATTAGCGCCAGTATTGACATACGGACCTAATCACCCAGTCATAAGCACTCAAGATAGAGAGGTAGTAAAGGCCCAAAAGTACCACATCATGGCAGGAAGTATGTACAAGCATACAGATTAAGGGATATTGGCTTGTTGTGTGGAAGAGGATGAGTATGCTAAATGGTTGCAATTAGCACATGTAGGTGCATTAGAGCAACACTACTCAAAGCAAAGAACCTTATAGACATTAAGGAGACTTGGAGTGCATTGGCCGATTATGGAAGCAGATGTCCATAAGTTGTGTAAGGAATGCCCAGTCTGTAGCACTAAACCACCAGTCGAACATGCCACTCTTTATCGAGTGTCTTTAGTGCCAGATTGCAGTGAACCAATAGTAGCCTTTCTGAGGACAAAAACATTCCCTCCAGACATGACTCTGGCTAGGAGGAGAAGTTTAGAACAAGAAGCCCTAGACTACTCACTCATTGGAGATAATTTATACAAGCGTGGCAAAGATGGTTACCTTAGACTATGTGTCCATGAGAGCGAAAATCTTAAAATCTTGGAAACTGCTCACCAAGGTGTAGCAGGAGGACACTTTGGTGCAGATCGGGTGATCAAGGCAATACTATTTGCAGGATTTTGGTGGCCCACCCTTCACATGGATGCACATACCTATGTGAAGAGGTGTGAGGTTTGTCGAACTCAGTATCCTATATGCAAGGATGAGATGCCATTGAAACCTATGATGGGTGGACGTGCATTCTCTAAGTGGGGAATAGACTTTGTTGGTCCTATTAATCCCCCAGCTAAGGGTTCACATGCTGAGTAGATCATTGTGGCCACAGACTATCTAACCAAGTGGGTGGAAGTGAAAGCCACAACGAAGAATGATGCTCAAACGACATCTAAGTTCCTATTTGAGAATGTGTTTACCAGATACAGTCTACCTATAGAACTAGTTAGTGATAGAGGCACTCACTTCTTGAATGAAGTTATTGAAAATCTTCTCCAAGAGTTCTTAGTGATACACAAGAAGTCTGCCCCCTATCACCCACAAGCTAATGGCCAAGCCGAAAGCACAAAATAAGATCCTATGCAATGTGCTGACTAAATTGGTGAATAATAAACGCTCTGATTCGAACAAACAACTACACCACGTTGTTTGGGCATACCGGGTTGCCTATAAAACGGTACTCCAAGCCACACCCTTTCAGATGGTGTTTGGTCAAAATGCAGTGATTCCAATGGACTTCTTGATACCAACTCTAAGGGTAGCACAAGAGCATGAGTGGACGGGTCATGAACTCTCTTTAAGAACTTTTGACCTGGAACGACTAGGTGAAACAAGACTAAGAGTTGCCGCAGGGATATATGCAGCTAAGAAAAGCCAGGAAGCGTACTTCGATGCCCACGTAAAGGATAAGGGCTTGAAAGCGGGAGACCTAGTTTTAGTCTACATTTTGAAGCAACATGTGAGAAAATTAGAGAAGTGTGGCTATGGACCTATGATCATAAATAGGATTTCAACTAGTGGGGCAGTACAACTAGCCACTTTAGAAGGCGATATTCTCCCTAGCTACATAAGCGGATGTAGAGTCAAGTTATATCAAGAACCTCTGACTGAAGAGATGCTAAATTGGCTCAACACTGCCAAGAAACGTAAAGAAGAGGAAAAACGAATTCGAGAAGAAGCAAAGGCAGAAGCTTTAGAACGCATCCGACGAATGAAATTGAGGAGACAAGGTAGAGATCAACCTATGCCTGACACTCAAGAATATCTAGGCTATCACATGGCCATGTGCAAGGCTTCAGGTGAACGTTCCCATAGGATAGTCGATCGGCGACCTTTTGTGACCCTAGAAGTAGGACAAGGACAGAGTGCAAGGACCGTGAGAGCTTTAATTGACTCAGGAGCAGCGACTGGTGCAGTTCAACTTTCTTACTGCCAAGAATTGCAATTGAAGATCAATCCTATAGAGGCATATCTCATAGGATTGGGAGGTGTGGAAGCCCCTTGCATGGGTGAGGTGGAACTTCCCCTCTACATTCAAGAGGTTCTAATGGTAGTCAAAGCGCTAGTATGTGAAGATGAGGATCTTACCGAGCCTCTTGTCTTGGGCCAAGACTGGATGTATGATCATGCAGTCAACCTCAACCTAAGAAGTGGACTTCTTCAAGCTTGGGTAGGCCAAAACCGCATCACGATTGGACTACAAAATCAAGCACTCAGGCCACTAGAAGAGGCACCAAATCCTGGTCCCTCCAGGAACACACATGAAGATAACAATGCTATTCTTGTCCAAAGTTCTATGGTGCAGAAGATTGTCACTCTTGACGGAGGTGCAGAAGTCAACGAGGAGTTCCCTTCTTTTCCAAAGAGGATTCGAGGCAAGCAAGCCAGGCAACACACGACACAAAGGAGGTTGATGATCAAGAAGTATGAGCACCAACCTGTACAGTATAGAGTACCTCGTGGCATGAAGCAGATCTGGGTACGCAAGGGTGAAAAATGACCTAACCCGTCGAGGATCACAACGAAAGAATACCCTAGGCCACACTCTAGACAAACCATTTCTATTTGGGTTCCAAAGGAGTCAACGAAGGCTTTCCCAAATGCTAGATAGATATGAGTGCCCAAGACCTGCTTACGAGCTCAAATAGTTTCACCCCCCATTCACAAGCTTGAATCAATACTCACAAGCACCCTTGGTACAAATCCCAGGGCAAACATCTACACTCCACACAACTACATCTTTGGTCACACCTAGGAATGTTGGGAAATGGGTACCCAAAAGGTCCCAAATCCAACATAATCCTGTCCACAAACCTTCACATGTCATCATCACTAAAAGCTACACTCCCACAATCCAAATTTGGAGACTTAAACCTCGTATCAAACCGCCTGACCCAAAAATCAGTCCCCTGTAATGTAGGTGCATTCTAAGTACATTGCATATCCAAAGTATGCATCTAGGATGAACACTAACCACTAACCAACATTCTCACACATCACCAAACACTCCCACCCACTAACCCCTAACCACTTGAAATGTCATGTTAGTATTGTGGAGGGAGCACCATAACATCCTGTTTCCTATGCAATGCTAATGTGCTTCTCTTCTTCCAACAGATAAGCAAGAACAGATATAAGCAGTCTCATGGCAGAAGCAACAGGTCCGAGCTCACAGGCAGGAGTAAGTATTGTAGGGATTGATGTGGACAGCCTACCTATTGATGCGCCACCAACTGAACGACCTGTAGAGCTTCAACACCTCCAACAAATACCTGTACCAGATCCTCTCATAGGAATCACAGAGAGAGTCCATGCCAATTCTCATTGGTTCATTGGCATGCCAGGATCCTTAGGAGAGGCCAAGTATATTTGGGAGTCCAAGTGTGAGCATGATAAGCAATGGGCCAAATTCCAGTTCTTTTCCAAGGAGTTTGAGACTCTCCAAAACACACAAGATCTGCACACCATATGGGAGCATGCAGGGCTGGCCGAATACTTTGCAGCACCTTTACCCAAACCGGATCTCCTACGATGTTACAACTTGGTCTCAAACCAGGATCATTTGTCATTCCTTCCTTATTGAACAACAATGAGTTGAAAAGGTTCGAACTCACTTTGGAATTGGTGAGCTCTACATTCAACATGCACGGCACGCATGTGCCCTCTGAGAAGGATCCTCTTATTCCTCCTAACATGAAGAATTGGAAGCTACAAAAGTTGAAAGAGATGGCGGCACTCACACCGAATGTGTCAATTCCTCTTCGCATGTGCATGCAAAATTTTGCGTTTCCCGGTCAAGATCGGTTCACTCAACCCCACAAGTGGATTTGATTCGCTCTTTACTTGGCAGAGACAGGTGCCTTACCGATTAAACTTCCTGTATGGATTATAGAGCAGCTATATGAAGCAAAAATAAAAGGGCACATAGGAAGCTAGTGGTGAATGGGTGTTGTGCAATCACGCGCATCATCTACAAGTGCTTAGCGTATGATGTACCTATTGAATGTGCCTTAACTTGGTCGCAATTACAAATGTTCAAGAGACTCAAATCCGCCACACATCAATCCAAGTGCATGAGGGGTTCGATCCCTTGTGTTCAAACACGTGAAGTTTTGACGACTCCGGAAGTGTCACCACGAGGGGATGCCACTGTGCCTCCCTTTACCATTCGCATACCAAGGTCTGGGTCTGAAGGCACATCACAAGTTGCCCCCCTCGGCTCCTCCTGTTCCTCCTGAATTCAAATTTCCTGCGACTGGAGACGCTGAAGAGATGAGTACCTTCGACTTTGAATCATTCTTGCAGAATACACAACTCTCTGATGTAGAGTTCTATTCAGATACAGAAGAACAGGGCACATCTTCCCAAAGAAGGAGGAAATCCACAGAAGGCCGCCATGTACATTGGAATGACGATCAACAGGGTCAACAAACAGGACACCCAATAGAAGAAGAAGAAGAAGACAAAGAAACCACTGGAGCCCCAGCTTATACAGCGAAACTCCGGAGGCTATATCAAATAATGGAACGAGTGCGGTCGCAACAATTGCTCACCAAACAGAGCAGTCAGGTGCTCATGGCTCAGCCATTGGAAGAAGCCGGAGTCGACTCAGAATACAGTGAAGGTCTCTTCTTGATGGCGGAAACATATGGGGTAGTAGAAGCAGTTCGAATAGCGATTAAGAGGCCATCGGTTCAATATGATCCAGGAAGATTCCAAACAAGACCACGGTCTAGTAAAAACATCCAGATTCCCATTACTACAGGGGAAGGACCTATTAATACATCTGAACCCATTGAGACAACCTCCCAAACAGCAGGAACCACTGGCCAAGAGATCCCTGTCACCCAAGATGAGTCAACCGAACCACTACCACCGACCCCTCCCCCATCACCTCCTCGAACGGAAGCTGTAAATATCATCTCGACTACCCAACCCACAGAGCAAGCCTTCATCTTCCGTAGTCCAACATCTAGTTCTACCTTGTTCTCCTCCTTTGAAAACCCCATATATAACACCGCCACGATCATAACTGAGTCCTTCATAGAGCCTGCCCTAGGACAACCATCCCACATGACCTCAGCCATAGGCCATCCTGACTCTAGATTCATTTTCTTCGGATTCCCAGCCACCACATCCCCTTTTATGGCTTTCTCGCGTCCAAGTTCTCATCTTCCACCTCCCATACCACCATTCCTTCAACCGGCCCACGATTACTTTTGTATAATGTATCAAGCCACCGCCCCACCCTCCTCATCAATCCCATCCCCACCATCCACACAACACTTATTCACTACTCTCACACACACACCACCTACCATTCCAATATACATGGTAGACACCACACTTGCATCCACTCCTGAAAGTATGGACATTTGGCCACCCACAGCACCTCCCCCACCCCCCACACTTCCACCTTCTCCCATTCCCCCTCCACCAATTTCACCCACTCACACATCTCCAATAGACACATCATTCACTCTTCCCATTCCCCAATCCCCTCCCGGTGCATCTTCCATTGTACAAACCACACCCTCATCCATAGGCAATGCATTGGACACCATGCCCGCATGTATATCACAGTTACGGACAGAGTACAATCAGTTCCAGCAACATAACATATGACTGCAAGAGCACTCGGAGGTGCTACAACATCGTCTTGCTGCACTAGAAGAGGAGAATGCTCGCCTCCATACACAATTCCAAACTTTACAAGAGGCTCATAGCATGTTGGAAGTACAATTACAGAACACAGACCAGGAAGCAATACAAGTGGTAGAAGGCCATCTGCAGTCACAGCTGGAACGCAACTCTAAGCTTCAGCGAAATATGGCCCTACTCAAGCGACACCTTACAGCCGCTCATGAAGAGAATCGATGCTTGCAACTTTAGAATCAGGAAAACCTAGAAGCAGCTATTGAAAGCACGCCTGGGGCACCCATCAGTCTCTCAAAGTTCCAAGTTGTGACCCTCGACAATATCAAGATCATCTTGGAAGACTATGCTACTCTACTCGAGGCACATGACCAGTTATCAAAGGAACTGGGTCAATTGAAACTGACAAGACAAAAAGAAATGCTAGCAGGTTCCCAAGCCACTGCCTCAACCGCTTCACTTGTCACTGACTCGGAGGCACTACAAGATCTCCAAAAACAGGTCACAGAGTTGCAAGCACGCCTACTACAATACGAAAGACCACCTTCTCCACCTGAGGCTCCCACTGATGAAGAAACAGTACAAATTCCGGTGGAACAAACGTTTGAAGAAGAATATGACCCACAACCCTTCCCAGGAGAACAACAAACGAAAGAAGGTTAGGATACGTTCGAAGCACCACAACCTCCATGGCTACGACAAGTGGAAGAGATGGGTGGTTCCCATGAAGAGCGCACAGTAGTGCAAAATCAGGCCATGAGAGTCATAGAAGAAACTGTGTTACAATCTGATTACTTCAAGAACCTGTCATCCAGATGCCTTATCCTCTCATCAGAACTCCAATACAGGCCTTACTATGTTATTCTAGCCGATTACAATGCAGAAATACAGAGGGTCACAGGCAAGATCCCTTCCTTTGCTACCCAATTTCAACCCAAAGACCTTCCTCCAGAGGTGCAAAAAGGCAAAATCCGTCAACCCACATGGCGGCAAAAACTTCTTGAAACATATCCTGAAATGTTGCGCACCTGGAACAATGCGCCTTTACATCTACTGTACAATCCATGCTATGGCCCTGTTCCACGACGCCGATCATGGGGTGCGCTGCAAGATATAGAGAGCTCATATTGTCTCCATGTATAATTGGTATACCTTGATCAATACCCATGCTTTTGAGCAAGGTTTGCATCCATATTACTTCTTTCGCTGCTTCTACGAGTCCTTTGTATTCGGCTTCTGTTGATGATAACGCTATTGTGTGTTGCTTCTTTGAACACCAGCTTACCAGCTTATCTCCTAGGTATATCATATACCCATGTGTCGATCTTCTGTCATCTTGACTTCCTGCCCAATCTGAGTCACTGAATGCTCTCAGCTTTATATCTGATGTAAAAGGATAATATAATCCTTCCTTTATAGTTTTTTTTATATATCTAAGAACTCTTTGTCCTGCAACCCAATGTTGATCTGTCGGACAATGCATAAACTGTGAAAGAACTCCCACCGAATAGCTGAGATCCGGTCTCGTTAGCATAGCGTAAATTAAGCTTCCTACTAACGACTGATACTTCTTCATATCTTTGAACTCTGTACCATCATATTTACTGAGTTTATGATTTACTTCAAGCGGTGTTGAAGCTTCTCTGCAATTCTCCATATTAAACTTCTTCAGTAAGTTTAGGAGATACCCTTTTTGCGTAACATATACACCGTGATCTGTATATGTGATTTCCATACCTAGAAAGTATGATAACCTTCCCAGGTCACTGATTTTGAATTCCTTTTCGAGCAGTTTCTTCACCTCTGATATTCCTGCATCTGAGGTACCTATAATTATTATGTCATCTACATAAATACAAATGTAGATCATTCCTTCTTCTCTTCTTTTGATGAGTAGACTTGCATCTGCCTTCGAACTTTGGTATCCAAGTTCATTGAGATACTTCACAAGTCTGTAGTTCCAAGCTCTTGGAGCTTGCTTCAGTCCATAAAGTGCTTTTCTTAGTCTGCACACATGTTCTGGGTATCTGGAATTTACGAAACCTTCTGGTTGTTCCATGTAGACTTCGTCTGATATATATCCATTCAAGAATGCATTCTTTATATCTAGTTGACTTAGCTTCCATCCTTTTGATGCTGCTATAGCAATCACTGTCCTTATGGTTGACATCTTTGCCACCGGACTAAACGTCTCGTCATAGTCTATGCCATGCGTCTGAGCATAGCCCTTGATAACCAGTCTCGCTTTATGTCTCGCTATCCTTCCATCTGCAAGTTTCTTAACTTTGAAAACCCATTTATTTCCGATTACTTTCTTACCATTTGGTTTCGGAACAAGTTCCCATGTCTTGTTCTCCTCCAGTGCGCTGAATTCTTCTTCCATTGCTTCTTCCCATTGCTTCTTGCCTTTAGCTTCATCATAGCTCTGAGGTTCATCATCATCTTTGACCATATATGCATAATCTTTTTGAGTTATATAAGATGTATCATACGAGTACCTTTCCGGTTGTCTTCTTACTCTGTTTGACCTCCTTAGCTCATATTCTTCATGTGTATCTGAATACATGTCTTCACCTTCGTTTCTCATGCCTGATCCGGTCCTGGGCGTACTTGCCTGCGTATAATCTTCATCTTTATTCACCTGCACGATTGATTTACCTTTCTCTTTTCTTTTTATTTCTTCTTCAAATTCTTCAGCTGTATGACTCTGATCTGCATACCAGCTTTTCTGTTCATCAAATGTTACATCTCTGGAAATAGTAAATTGTTTGGTTAGAGGATTCCATAACCTGTAACCCATCTGCTTTTCATCATATCCGACGAACACATATTTTTCTGCTTTCGGTTCAAGCTTATGTCTGAGTTGTGACGGTACATAAGCATACGCTAGTGATCCAAACACTTTGCAATGATCAAGTGTTGGCTTCTTTCCCCACCAGGCTTCATAAGGGGTCATTCCTTCTAACGCTATACATGGTAATCTGTTTACCAAGTATGTAGCTGTATTTACAGCTTCAGCCCAAAGATAATCTGGACAATTCTTTTCTTTCAGCATAGCTCGTGCAAACTTGACTAGAGTTCGGTTCCTTCTTTCTGCTACACCGTTTTGTTGTGGTGTATACCTACAGGTTATTTCTCTCTTGATACCTGCATTCCAAAGATAGTCATTGAACTCTCGGGAGAAGTATTCTCCACCTCCATCAGACCTCAGTCTTTTAAGCTTTCGACCTGTGAGTCTTTCAGCATATGAATGAAAATGTCTAAAAGTTTCAAACACTTCTGATTTCTCTTTCAAAACATAAAGATTTATCCATCTTGTTGCATCATCAATGAAAAGGACATAATATCTTGATCCGCTAATAGATCCTTCCCTTGTCGGTCCCCATACATCTGTATGTATGAGTTCTAGCACACCATCATGTTTGAATCCTTTCTTCTGGAAAGGTAACCTGTGGGCTTTTCCCATCTGACAAGCTTCGCATTTGTGAATCATATGTTGGTTCTGTACGTTCGGTAATCCCAGTACAGACTGATTCGCTATCATAGCTTTGATTCCTTTTTCATTGAAATGACCTAATCTCTTGTGCCAGAGATCAAGTTCTGTAATCACCTTTTCATCATGTGTGAGCAACACTTGGCCAATGTTCCCTTGTACTCTTAAAGTAAAGAGTCTACCTTCTTTCTTACCAGAGACGATCTGATTATATCTGTTCTCGGGATCTTCTACAAATACTCCTTTGTTTGTAAATCTGACCTGAAATCCTTTCTCAACTATCTGTCCCACACTAATCAGATTGTTTGGTATTGTCGGAACATACAAAACATTGGTTAGCAAATCTGCTCCACTCTTACACTTCACTTTTCCAATTGAATGTACGCTATGTCTTGTATTGTCACCTGTTTGAACAGTATGACTCAAACTTCCTTTTTCCAGTTCTGACATCAGTTCTATGTTTCCTGACAAGTGATTAGAACATCCAGAGTCAATGTAAAATACCTTTAGATCTTCGTTATCAGATGTGCTAATTGAGTTCATCACCAATGATGTATGATTTTCATTCTGTGTGTCATTTGCGTAGTTGTTGTAGGTGGTGTTGTAGGATTGGCCCTGTCCCCAACTTCTTGTTCCACCTCTACAGTAGCCTCCTCTTTGATTATGTCTACCCTTTTGGAAGTTACCTTGATATCTTCCGCTTCTGCCTCTGCTATTACTGTTCTGATTTTGATTTGATCCCTGTTGGTTGTGCCAACAATCATGCGCCAGATGATTACTTAGTCCACAAATCGAGCAAGCTTTCTTGTTGGTATTCTGACTACGTCTTCCTCTTCCAAAGCCTCTTGCTTTGCTGGTGCCTTTACCTCTAGCATAATAAGCCTGAGCGCTTGACTCTTCTTCATCTTTTGACTTACCTTTGTCTTTCTTCTTGTTCTTCATGTACATTGCAGAGCTTTGTCCTTTATCTCCATCTCCTTTCAGATCTTGCTCATATGTGAGCATCAAACCAAGCAACTGATTTAAATCTGGTACAAAGTGATTTAAGGAAAGTTCAGTTGAGAGTACGAAAGGTTTCCACCTTTCATTTCCTCTTAACCCTGTTAGCATTTGCGCTATCAATCTATGATTTTCGATATCTTCATTTATGGATCCAAGACTATCTACTAGATCCTTCATTTTATTGACGTAGTCACTAATGCTTTGACTCGGCTTCTTTTTGAACGTTGTGAACTCGGACCATAAGCTAGCCTTTCTAGCTTTCGTAGTATTTTGGAAGTGGTCTTCCAATGCGCTCCATATGTCCTCCGCTTTCTCCAGACCTCTAATGTGCGGTAGTAGATGATCTGAAACAGTGTTGTAAATGTAGGCTCTTGCCGTTGCATCTTTCTTCTGCCACAGCTTCAAAGCTTATAACTCTTCTTTTTTTGGTTGGCTATCATCTTCGAAGGTCGGCTTCTTTTCTTCTCCGGTCACATACATCATTAAGTCCTTACTCATAAGTAAGGCTTCCATACGCATTACCCACGCGGGATAATTATCTCTGTCCAGCTTATCAATTTGGACATGATCTTCCATGATCTTCTTGTTTGCTTTAGGTTGCCTTTGAGAGTCTTTTGGCTCTGATGCCGCTCGTGGAACTAACCGGCTCTGATACCACTTGTGGGCGATTAAGTTTCGCTCTGATGATGGTCGTCACGGCAAAGGCTTGAACCTTGTCAGGCCTGCGGAAATTGCCACGCCACCGAATAGAGAGCTAAGCTAGAGTGATATAGAACACCTCTGTAATCAACAGTAGCTTAGCAGGATTACTGTCACTTAACTGAGTTAAACTGCGACTTGAATTCCACCGGAACTTCACCAGACTGTCACTGGCACGTCACCGAAATTTTACCAGAATATCACCGGAATGAGCTTCGATTCTGCTCGTGATTACTTCAAATGAATTTATGTGAAGTAAGGAAGTGATACGTGAGCTTCCTACACTGAATGAACTTCTTCTTGAAGTTTTATAGAAAACTTCACAGTTCTGAAGTGCCACTTTCCGGTTAGACTTTGTACTGTGTGTACATATCCATTTCACCGGAAATTGTGATCAGCTTAAAGTAGAGACGTCTAGCTACAAGATGAGCTATCTCTCATACAAAGCTTCAAATTCTACTACGAGATATACTTCGTTGTTCTACCGAAAAACTCGCTTTCTGAGAAAACTATAACAGACCGAAAATGCGTTTACTGAGATATCTTTGACCGAGACATTCGTTTACTGAGAGAGTACCGAGGGACACGTTTAGTAATGAACTGTAACTATTAATGGTTAACGAACTTTCTACTATAACACGAAAAACTCAGATTCTTCACATGCAAACAGTGCGCGCAAACTTCCACATGAACATGTGTTTTCTATTAGAGAAGATGTGTACAAATTAGCTTGGCCTCTTCTTGCTCAAGGTGTAGAAACTCTCCTATACTGAGTAGTTTCTTATTACCATCCCTCTCAGATGAATACCTGACATTCCAGGGTTCTGTTATTCATCTATACATACGCGATCTATGGCTTCTTCTGAGAACTTCTCACTCTCTCTTCACTCATACGCGATCTCTCATCATCCCTTTCTTCTCATCTCATCTCTTCCTTAGCATCATCCGAGTCCTTCAATCCTCGGTGTATATATACACTTTTTCTTCTGCGCTCTTCCACGCTCCCATTCTTTAATTCACGTTATGCGTGCATTATGCGCACACCGCGGTTTATTGCTCTGTTACTCGTACAATTCTTGATTCTGGTTAACGGACTGATTCCGCACGCTGTACAACTGAGGCTTTTGATTTTCTGAAGATTCCGCTTCCTTTTTTTTTTTTCTTTTATGTCTATCTGTATGTCAAATTCGTGAGTGATTCCTCAACAAGAGAGCCATAAAGGAAATGTCAAGGAATGATGTGGTGCTTGGTTTGCCAAAAGTTGAAGGGCAACACATGGTGTACAAGTGTGAAGCTTGTCAATTAGGTAAAGCACACAAAAGTTCATACAATAAATCAGGGTACAAGTATTCAAATATGCTTGAATTGATTCATACAGATGTGTGGGGTCCTTCAAGGGATTATAGCATAAATGGATCCAGATATTATGTATTGTTTGTTGATGATGCAACCAGATGGATTCTTTATATGTAATCAAGGACAAATCAGAAGTCTTCAAGACATTCAAGCATTATCATGCTTATGCAGAAAGGATTACAGGACAAAAGCTCAAGAGGTTGAGATCAGATGGAGGGGGAGAGTATTTCTCTAAAGAGTTTGATGATTATTTGTGGAATGCAAGTATAAAGAGAGAAGGAACTAGCAGGTACTGTCCTCAACAGAATGGAATTGCAGAAAGAAGAAATAGAACTCTTGTAGAGTTTGCAAGAGCAATGATGAAGAAAAAGAATTGTCCAAACTACTTATGGGCAGAAGCACACTGCAACATACCTTGTGAATAGGTTACCTTGTAAAGCTTTGGATGGAAGAACTCCTTATGAAGCATAGTGGGGTAAGAGACCTACTCTTGATCATTGTAAAGTATTTGGATGTTTAGCATATGCTTATGTTCCTTCACAATTGAGACATAAGCTAGAACCCAAAGCAGAGAAGTATGTGTTTATTGGGTATGATGAAAGACAGATGGGTTACAGATTGTGGAGTCCATCCACAAAGCAATTTCTTGTTACCAAAGATGTTACATTTGATGAGCAAAGCACATGGTATACAGGATCAACAAATCATTATGCAGGTGTTGAAGAAATACAAAGGAAAGGGAAGACAAAAGTAAGTGTGTATGAAGAAGATATTGATGATGTTGATTATAAAAGTAAATTGCAGGACAACGTTGAAGATGGGCCAAGATTTGATCCAGAATCAAATGTAGCTTAAACTTCAAGAAGTGCAGAGGTCAGAAGATCTTTAAGAGAAAGGAAAGAGCCTATCAGGTATAGCTATGATACATCTTTCCTAACAACAAAAGATTATGCTTACATTGTGAAGACAGAAGAGGATCCAATCACATATGAAGAAGCTAAAGGTAAACAGAATTGGGAGAAGGCAATGCAAGAAGAGTATGATGCTCTACTTGAAAATGAAACATGGGAGTTGGTGCCAAGACCAAAGAATCAAAAAGTCATTGGATGTAAGTGGGTGTATAAAACAAAAAGGTTTGCAGATGGTAAGGTGTCTAGATACAAGGCTAGACTTGTGGTCAAAGGTTATGCTCAAGCTTATGGGGTAGATTATGATGAAACCTTTAGTCCTGTTGCTAAGATGTCTACAATTAGATCATTGATTGCTATTGCTGCTTGTAAAGGATGGAAGTTATCACAATTAGATGTGAAGAATGCATTCCTGAATGGATACATTGTAGATGAAGTATATATGGAGCAACCAGAAGGCTTCATGGATTCAATTGGATCAGATTATGTGTGTAAGCTCAAGAGAGCTTTGTATGGCCTGAAGCAAGCCCCAAGAGCATGGAATTACAGGCTTGTTAAGTTCTTGAATGAATGTGGATTTCAGGCATCAAAGGCAGATAGTAGCTTGCTAGTGAAGGCAAGTGAAAATGGATACATATACATGTGTATTTATGTTGATGATATTATTGTCACAGGTACAGATGCTTAAGGAATCAATGAGCTTAAGAAACAAATAGAGAAGGAGTTTAAGATAAGTGATTTGGGAAACTTATCTTATTTCTTAGGAATGCAGATTGTATATACTCAACATGGAGTATATGTTACACAAGAGAGATACTTGAAGAATCTTCTGATCAAGTTCAACATGGAGGATTGCAAGTCTTCAAGCACACCATTGGAGGTAAACCATAAATTGAGCAGGTATGGAGGTGAAGAATTCAATGACATGAAGAAATATCAGAGTTTGGTAGGTAATTTAATCTATGCTACCTTGACAAGGCCAGATCTATCATATGCAGTAGGTGTGTTATCACAATTCATGCATTGTCCAAAGAAGACTCATTGGATTGCAGCTCAAAGGGTACTTAGATATATCAAAGGAACTCTAAGTGAAGGTCTGTATTATGGATTTACTTCTGATACAAGAATCAAAGTGTTTAGTGATGCAGATTGGGCAGGTGATTCAGATGATAGAAGGTCTACTCATGGGTATCTCTGTTATATTGGAGATAAACTAGTTTCTTGGTGCTCAAAGAAGCAACATACAGTTGCTTTGTCATCTACAGAAGGTGAGTATAAAGGAATGGTAGAGGCTGCAAAAGAAGTGATATGGTTAAAGACCTTATTGAAGAGTTTGGAACTGATCAGAGTACTCCAATTATTTTTGGAGACAATATGAGTTCATTGTATTTGGTAGCTAACCCTGTTTTTCATGCCAGGACTAAGCATATAGAGATTTAGTATCATTTCTTGAGAGAAAAGGTACTTGATAAAGAGATTGAAGTGATGTATACTCCAACAGCAGAACAAGTTGCATATATGTTAACAAAAATCTTGGATGGACCTAAGCTATAAAGATTCAAGGAGATGGCAGGAGTAAAGAAGAATGGAATAATCACAATTAGTGATTGAGGGGGAGCTTTTGGAACACAACAATCACAAATTGATTATTACAAAGAGCTTAAAGCATGTCAAAGATCAGATTGAAGTTCAAGAAGTCACTTGAGAAAGTGAAGAGATCTCAGAAGTGAAGTTTGTATACATATGTACATTACAGTTGGAAATTCTTGTAATATGAGTATAGATAATCCTTAGGATGATAAGGAGTAATGTAATAGATGCGGGATAAGTCTAGAACCATATGTATATAAGTCAATGATGTAAAGAAATACAAGAGAGAGTCATTAGAAGACGTGTCATAGAGATAGATGTGAAGAGAGTCATCTTCAGAAAATAGCGACGAGTATTTCGTAGATTTCTCTCAGTCTGATCATGTGGATCAGAAATCCTTTTGTACACATCTAATCTAGAAGCTAATGAAGCTATGTTCAAAGTTTCATGATCTAATTCTTCTTCTGCTGTGAGTATGATCAATAAAAACATGTGTATGTAAAGTCTGCAGATGATCTCTCAGAGTCCCACATTTTTTCGTGCCAATGTTTTGCTTAGATCTCAGTGCACAGGGTAAAGTTTTTGATGACTGAGCATTCAAAATCTAAGTTAGAAGGTAAGGAAGTTATGGCTAAAAGCATTTAGCAAAACGGGATCTGTGCTCTGAGAAATCAATCTTAGAAGTTACCTATGTCAAAGTCGCTTGTTCAAAAAAACAGTTTTTAACATACTTTTGATCTTAAGGATCAAATTAAAGTTTTAATGACCCTTTTGATGAACTAATGGTTGATATGATTGTGCAAAGGTACTCTAAAGATATATTCATCATTGGTTTGAAGAAATTTGAAGATATATGTAGGAAATAAAGTCAATTTCTGAAGCAGACTTCCTGAAGAAGGAATTTCTTTACTCAGAGAAGTGTTAATGAAAGTTTTGATAAAAGAAGACAATATTTGTGTAAAGTTTGATCCATAACTGATATAGAAGTGTTCTTAGATCAGTATAGATCAGACCATTGGAGATTAAGAAGTCTCCAATAGATGCTAATCAGCCACTACTTTCATGTACTAAGGAGACATCTATTAGCTCCAAAGACATGTATGATACTTTGCTACCTCTTTTTACAAGTGGACAATCTAGTGCTGGTCCTATTGAGACAACTTCTCAGCCTTTAGAGGTTTCATGTGATGATGTAGATCGTTCCATTTCTGATGGAGATTTGCATGATGCACTTGTTGATGAGAGAGCTGATATTGAGGAGGCAAAAACTATGCCAAAATGGTTGGTGCAAACTTTGCGTGATAGCAAATTAGATGCACCTATGTCATATGGTACCCGTTCAAACTCTCATAGTGCCTCTTTTGCATCAGATTGCTATGCTATGGCTGCCTCTAGTCTTTGTGATGAGAATGAGCCTATTTTGTTTGATGAAGCACAAAATTCAGAAAATTGGATGGCTTTTATGCAATTTGAATATGATGTTATAATGAAAAATGGTACCTGGTCTTTTTGTGACTTGCCTCCTAGCAAGAAGGCCATTGACACTAAATGGGTATACAAGCTTAAGCATAAGCCTGATGGAGCAGTTGACATGTATAAGACTAGGCTTGTTGCAAAGGGTTATGCTCAGTAAAGAGGCATTGATTTTGATGAGACCTTTGCTCCTACTTGCCAAATGACTATTGTTTGTAGCATATGTGCACTTGCAGCTCATTATGGTTGGAACGTACATCAATTGGACATTAAAACTGCATTTTTAAATGGTGATTTGCATGAAGAAGTGTATGTTTTTCAACCTTGTGGCTTTGTGCAAAAAGGGCATGAAAACCAGGTGTGTAGGTTAAAGAAGGCATTATATGGTTTAAAGCAAGCACCACGTGCTTGGTAAGAAAATATACATGCCTATCTGATTGCACATGGTTTTGAGAATAGTCCAATTGAAAGCACCTTATATGTTAAGCGTGCAAATGATGTGCTTCTAATCATTGTTGTGTATGTTGATGACATGTTGCTCACTAGTCCTCATGAGAAGCATATTGCTGATTTTAAGGCTAATTTGCATGTCTCATTGGAGATGTCAGATTTGGGGCATTCGCATCATTATTTGGGCATCCAGTTTATGCAATTTGATGGCAGAATAGCTTTGTGTCAAACCAAATATATTGACACATTACTGCAGCATTTTGGCCTTGAAGATTGTAAACCTATTGCCACTCCTATGGAGACAGGTTTACGATTGAGTCTTCATGATGTTGAAGATGCATTTGATGATGTTCTCTATCAACAGGCTATTGGATGCTTTATTTACATATGCATTACTTGACCAGATATTCAATTTGTTGTCTCACAAATGAGCAAGTTTATGCATTGTCCAAGTGTCAAGCATTGGCAAGCAGTTAAGCGCATCTTTCACTACTTGAGTGGTACCTGACTACTTGGATTGTTTAATCCCAAGGGGGATCACTACTGCCAAATTTGCATGTTTTTTCTGACTCTGACTTGGCTGGTTGTTATGACACTCGTGTCTCCACTAATGGCTTTTGCTCCATGCTTGCTAGCTCATGTATATCTTGGTTGAGCAAGAAGTAGCCTACCGTGGCCACTTCCAGTTGTGAGGTTGAGTATAGGGAAGCCTTCACAACAACTGTTGAGTGTGTGTGGCTCAGACGCCTTATGGCTGATTTGGGTGTTGGTCAGTCTTATGCCACCATCATCTTCACTAACAATCAGAGTGCATTAGCAGTTGCGAAGAACCCTATGTTCCATGCTCGCACTAGGCACATTGAGGTGCATTATCATTATGTTAAGGAGAGGTTCTTTGTTGGAGATATCAGCTTGGCATATGTGCCCACACAAGAGAACAATGCAAACCTTTTCACGAAGGCTCTACCTAGGGAGAAGTTTGAAGCTTTGTGCAAATCTTTGGGCTTACTTCCTTTTATGGATTGATTCCACATAGCTTGGCACTTCCTTACACATGAGTGCCAACTCCTTGTTCATTGCATCACTCCGAGGGGGGATTTGTTGATATATTTAGGTAGTGATGGGTGTGAACACACTAGGACTGTCGTGGCACTTTTTTCCCTCTTTAGGAGGTTTTTTTTTCCCTGGGTTGTATATTTGCCTATTCCCCTAACAAGTTACTTATCTTTGTACATTCTAGTGGTAATGTTAGATATGCTCAAAACTCCACCCTCATATGACCATAAAGGATCCATGGTGCTCTAAGTTGTAAGGCCCCCATTATGAGGAGAAGCCATTGTGAGAGCCCGGACATTTAAGGAACCCTAACTTCCAAGTTAGATGAGGTATATGTGTGACCATTGATGGTTGTAGATGATCTTTGTGAGCCTAGTCATTATGTTAGGTAGGGCATAAACTTCCAGGCCATTTGCTTGCCATTTAAGGTGAAAATAGAGGCCCTGTGGCATCACACGGTTTCCCCATAGAACCTTAATGGGGGGAGTGTAGAGGGGGGCTTGCCCCCTTCTATAGAACTTCTGGTCGTGGAGATATTGTCGGATCGTATATTTTATCGACTATTTTGTATCTCCCGACTACATTTATCTATACCAAACCGCCTTGTAAAAGCTATATAAGCACGGTCGAGGTTGAGCTTTATATAGCATTGTGCACTGATAAGCCCTTCATCTAGAGTCTGTTTAGATCACCATCTAAGATACACATTGGGAGCGCACGAGTGGACAACACCATCATTGTAACTGCATTACGCTCGGCAATCTGAGAATTTGAGTTCTCTATCTCTCAATCTGCATCTATCTTTGTCTGCGTTTTTTCTCTCAACTTTAGTCTTTGTCTACAGGTCTATTCTATTGTGCTATTATTTTCTTACATGGTATCAGAGCTAAGGAGGCTCTGAGTGGTGCAGAAACAAAAACGCAAAGGTTGCAGAGGTATGAACAACAAAAGAGAGAAGATGTCAAGCAGCACATCATCATCTATGACTGGGAGTTAAGGTGGTTCATCAACAAGAGTAGGTGGCACACAAGCAGGAGCAGCAATGATGCCGGTCATCCCAACATTGCGGATACGACCACCAGCCTTCACAGAAGGTAAACTTGATGGTACAAACTACACCCTGTGGAAGTTCAAAATCACTTCTATTCTTGATTCGTATGAGCTTTTGGAGACTGTTCTTGGGACTGATCATGAGCCCCAAGAAAGACCTGATCCAAATAATCCTGTTCGAATGATTCCTCCTGATGTTGATCTTCTACATGTAGAACAGTTTGCTGATGGGGAGACTGCAGAAGTGTTTATCACTCACATAAAGAATCTACGAGATCAAACGGCGGGAGCAGGTGTTCAAAAGTCAAGTGAGGAGCTAGCTCGTTGTTGTCTTCGAATCTATCCACCTAAGTTTGATGGTTTGGTAAATGCTCTTAACACTCAAATCTAACCTCAACCACCTTTTGAAGAATTTAGTGCCTTACTCATGGAGGAGGAGTTGCCGCTCAAGGCAAGGAGTGGTGGTAGCAAAGGAGATGTTGCATTCACAACAAATGCCAAAGGATGCAAAACAAACTCTTCAAAAGATGGAGACAAAAAGAAGAACAACAAAAAGAAGTTCAATGGAGAGTGTTTCCACTACAAGAAGAAGGGACACAGAATCCAAGACTGTCGCATCAAGAAGGCAAAACAGAAGAGTGGCTCTTCAAAAGGTGGCAAGGGCAAGGATTCTACCAACACAGCAGAAACAGAGCTTGAGTTATTTGTTACGATAGAGGAGGTGTGCTCCTCGGCTGAAGATTCAGGAACAGATGACTCATGGGTGTTGGACAGTGGTGCATCTCATCACATGACGAGTAGAAAAGACCTTTACAGTTCCTTACAGCCTCTAAAGGAACCCATCACAATAAAGGTAGGGAACAACTATGGTTTCTTTCATTAACTCAAATGGTGATATCGGAAAGCTTTCAAATATGTTGTATGTTCCACAAATAAAATGAAATCTAATTTCAGTAGCTTCTATAACTGATCAAGGTCATCAAGTATCTTTCTGTAAGACAGGAGCTAAGATTATGGATGGTAACAACAACATTGTTGGGACTGGGATAAGGAGGAACAACTTGTATGAGTTGTGTGCTCTTATAGCCACTACAAATGTGGGCACAAGTAAGCTATGGCATGAGAGATTCGGCCACATTGGATACCCTGTACTGAAGGAGATGCATTGCACAGGTATGGTTGCACACCTACCATCGATTGCACTAGAGTTGGTACATGCTGACTTGTGCGGAAAAATGCCTACACAGGCCTTGGGCGGATCTTCCTACTTCATGTTACTTGTCGACGACTATAGCAGGAAGATGTAGGTGTACTTCCTTCCTGATAAGGCTCAAGCTTTTGGTAAGTTTAAAGAATGGCTTCAGCTTGTTGAAACTGAAACAGGGAAGAAGATGAAGAAATTCAAGACAGACGGTGGTGTTGAGTTCACATCAACAGAGTTTGAAGATTTTTGCAAGAGTAAGGAAATCAAGCATCAACTCATAGTGGCACATAGTCGTCAACACAATGGTGTTGCCGAACGTCAGAATCGAACCATCATGGAGATGGCAAGGTGCATGTTGAAAGGAAAGGGTTTGCCTAATCAATTTTGGGCAAAGGCTGTCAACAGTGATGTCTACATTTTGAATCGAAGCTACACCAAGGCACTTGATGGAAAGACTCCACAAGGAGCTTGTTCATAGCATCTGTGCACTTACAGCTCATCATGGTTGGAATGTACATCAGTCAGACATTAAAAAAAAGATTTTTGAATGGTGACTTGCATGAAGAAGTGTATGTATTTCAGCCCCGTGGCTTTGTGCAAAAAGGGCATGAAAACTAGGTATGCAGGTTAAAGAAGGCATTATATGGTTTAAAGCAAGCACGACGTGCTTGGTGTGAAAAGATACATGCCTATCTGATTGCATATGGTTTTGAGAACAGTCCAACTGAAAGCACCTTATATGTCAAGCATGCTAATGATGTACTTCTGATCATTGTGGTGTATGTTGATGACATGCTGCTCATTGGTCCTCATGAGAAGCATATTGTTGATTTCAAGACTAATTTACATGCCTCATTTGAGATGTCTGATTTGGGGCATTTGCATCATTATTTGGGCATTTAGTTTATGCACGTTGATGGTGCAATGGCTTTGTGTCAAACGAAATATATTGAAACATTATTGGAGCGTTTTGGACTTGAAGACTGTAAACCTATTGCCACTCCTATGGAGACAGGCTTATGACTGAGTCTTCATGATGGTGGAGATGCATTTGATGTTGTTCTCTATCAGCAGGCTATTCGATGCTTGATTTACTTATGCATTACTCGGCCAGATATTCAGTTTGCTATCTCACATATGAGTAGGTTTATGCATTGCCGAGGAGTCATGCATTAGCAGGCGGTTAAGCGCATCTTTTGCTACTTGAGTGGTACTCGGCTACTTGGGTTGTTTTATCCCAAGGGGGGATCACTACTGCCAGATTCGCATGCTTTTTCTAACTCTGATTCGGCTAGCTGCTATGACACTCATGTGTCCACTAGTGGCTTTTGCTTCATGCTTAGTAGCTCATGTATACCTTGGTTGAGCAAGAAGCAGCCTACTATGGCCACTTCCAGTTGTGAGGCTGAGTATAGGGCAGCTTTCACAGCAACTATTGAGTGTGTGTGGCTCAAATGCCTCATGGCTGATTTGGGTGTTGGTCAGTCTTCTGCCACCACCATCTTCACTGACAGTCAGAGCACATTGGCAGTTGCAAGGAACCCTGTGTTCCATGATTGCACTAAGCACATTGAGGTGCATTAACATTATGTCAGGGAGAGGTTTCCTGCTGGGGAGATCAACTTGGCATATGTGCCCACGCAGGAGAACATTCCATACCTTTTCACGAAGGCTCTGCCTAGGGAGAAGTTTGAAGCTTTTTGCAAAGCTTTGGGATTACTTCCTTTTGTGGAGTGATTTCCACATAGCTTGGCACTTCCTTATACATGAGTGCCAGCTCCTTGTTCACCGCATCACTCCCAAGGGGGGTTTGTTGATATACTTAGGTAGTGGTGTGTGAACACACTAGGACCATCGGGGCACTTTTTTCCCTCTTTAGGAGGTTTTTTCCCCCTGCTTGTATATATGCCTATTGCCCTAATGGGCTACTTATCTTTGTACATTCTCTAGTAATACATTCAGTATTGTGTGTTGTGCTCCAAGCTTCTTCTTCTTCTTCCTTGTGTTGTTCACGTGCTTCCGCAGACATCTAACTCCAACATCCTTCCATTTCCTTTGGTGATTTTTGGTGCTCCAATGCACTCCATATGGATAAGGTTGCATTGTTTTTTGAATATTCAATCCCTCCAATCATAATTTGGCATTTACCCAAGCCATAAATAAATTTCCACCTTTGCTTCAACACTCTCTTTTAAGGTTATGAGTGTAGTCTTTATATTTCCAAGGCCTAGATTTCTTTTGAGCTTACAAGAAATAGATAAATGATGAACAGGTAAATAATGAAAGGTGAATATGTGTCAAGCCTCACAATTGGAACTTGGACAAGCTCCATAACTTTCAACACACACACACACACACACACACACACACACACATATATATATATATATATATATATATATATATATATATATATATATATATATGCATATATACATATATACATACTATACACACACACACACACACACACATATATATATATATATATATATATATATATATATATATATATATATATATATATATATATATATATATATATATATATATATATATATATATATACAAACATACATATACATACATATATACATACATACATACATACACACACATATGTATGTATAGATATGTAAAGACATACATACTTTTATCTCTCTAATATATATATATATATACATATATATATATACACACATACATATACATACATATATACATACATACATACACACACATATGTATGTATAGATATGTAAACACATACATAAATTCATACATACATACATACTTTTATCTCTTTGTCCTGACTTATTGTATCTAGTTAAGGTAACAATGATCGAAATAGTCAAGGTTCTTGGGATGGACAGGGGTCTGTAAAACAGAGGCCCTATAATATTTTCCCACACTGCAAATGAATTAATCACTACCGGAATTTAATGAACTAGCATCTTCTTATGTATCAAGAACTTAGAATTCTGTTAATTATGTTCACAACTACAATCAGCGGCCACTTATGAGCATAACTTACTCCGAAAATATTTATCACCTCACTTACTATCATGTGACTAAACTATTATCAATTCGCATATATTGAACAATATACAACGCTTCCAGTTTTGATAGTCCGGATGCACAGATGTTGGACCTTGAACATGTACAACGATTATTTAATGCTCTACAAAAGAAGATTAAGTGTAGTTTTGAAGAAGTGCATGTCATGTATATACAGGGCATTATTGATGAAGATTAGTTTTTGTCATTGGTTTTGATTCCGTCGTGCATGCGAGTGTTAGGCCATCGGATTATTATTTTGTAAATCTGCAATATTTCGGTGAAGTTCCGTAATGGCCTAACTATTGTACCTTTTCTCGTGTTAATACAAAAAGGATGTAATTGTGTCATTCCAAAGAGTGGTAGAGATTCACGGCAAGTCCATTGGGCTACGCAAGTTTAGACCTATGTTTATTCAATTCTATGCCTCTGTAGAGTTCTGTTCGGTGACGTTAAGTAACAGATAAGTGATTTACTTTGGTTGAAGTAATTAAGTGTTATAGAAGTTTGGTTGTAAGTTATGTGAAAGCATTGTAATCTCATTGGTGATATGCTGCTCTAGTCAATCTTATCTAGCAGCAGCATCTGGGTGGACAACTTGCTCGCTGGGTACTCCTGCTACAAGAATTTGACTATGATGTTGTGCACCGACTGGGTTCGACACATGCCATTGTAGACTTTCTATCTAGACTTGATTCTAGTGAAACTCCAAGTGGGGTGGATGACTCTTCTCTGGTGATTTACTCCACTACATCACTGAGTGCACCAGTGGCTCCTTTACCCATTGCCGACTATTACTACGATACTTTACTGACATTTCTCACTATTGGGTGCCCACCAAGTTCAATGTCTAGCATGGCCTGCCATAAATTAGCCATTTATAATCATCAATTTTGTATTATTGTTGGCCAACTATATTATGTAGACCCTTCTAGAGTGCTGCTTTGATGTATCCCCACTCATGAAGTCCCTTCTGTGGTTGCGATGGCTCATTCTCTTCCATATAGTGGCCATTTTTTTGCTAACTTGACCTACTGTAAAATTCTACAAAGTGGACTATGGTGGCTGACCATGCAGCATGATGTTTATGCTTATGTAAAGCAATGTGATACCTGTTAGCATAGCAAAAAACCCTTGCATCGTCACCATTTTCCACTTTAGTGTAACCCTTCCAAAAATGGGGGTTAGATTTTATTGGACCCATCACCCCGCCAACTATTTTGACTAATAACAGATATATCCTCACCTGTACTGATTACGCGACATGCTGGGCTGACGCCTGGTTCATTCGCTCTACCACATCTCTAGTGGTGGCTAAATGTTTGACTCGAGATATTTTTCCTCAATTTGGTTTGCCTCTAGAAATTGTTTAAGATAGCTGATCTGAAACAATTTCTAGAGGCAAACCAAACCCTGGCACCCACTTTGCAAATACTCTTATACAGGCCTTAATGCAAACTTTTAATACTATCCATAAATTTAGTATGCCTTATTACCTAAGGGCCAATGGACTGACTGAAAGTATAAATAAGACCTTAATCACCATTCTCAAGAAGCTTCTTATCGACTACCCTGAGTGCTAGGATCAGCTTCTTCGTTCTATTCTTTGGGCTTACCGCTCTACATATAAAGTATCTACTGGATGCACACCATTCAAATTAGCTTATGGTTTGGAAGCTATAGCTCCCATGGAACTGGTCATTCCTAGTTTGCGTGTGGCTACTGACAAGAAGTTATTGTCAACTGATTCATTATTTGCACGTCTTGATGCCTTGGGTTCATTAGATGAACAAAGATTGGAAAGTTTTTTGTTGATGCAAGAACAAATTTGGTAGGCCAAGACCCATGATCATTTTCTGTGCACTCTTTTCAAAAAGGGCTAGTTGGTTTTATTCTATAATTCTATATCTGATCGTGCTCTTGGCAAGTTTAAGCTTCGATGGTTTAGTCCTTATTGTATTTTGGTGCGACTGGGTCTCGCCACTTTTTAGTTAGCCACACCACCGAAGCGGTCCTCCCTAACCCAATGAATGGTTATAAATTACAGCACTATCATCCTCCTTCCATGTCCGTCTCGCGCTCTCCACGACGATATCCTCGGAGTAGAAAACTGAGCTCCTAAGGTTGCACACGGTACTCCACACAGAGACTGCAGAATATGCAAAAAAACACAGTACACAGGGAGCACAAAGACAGACTTCTTAGGTCTTACAAATGCGGTCGAACTTATAGTATGTGACTGACCATGCCACTATATGTTTTATTAAAAAACATATACAAAGAAGTGTCCAATGGCCATTTGGCCTTTCAGATGGACACTAACGGTAACAATCTCCCACTAAAGGCCAATATGGCCAAAGTAACTATGGGAGAAAAATAAAGAATGATAAAGAATATGTGAGTGTAAGTATACAAACTATACCTCCCACCTGATGGGTATGTTATACAGTATACAAGTGGCTATGTAAGATCATGAATCAAGTAACCCCCATCAAGTGACAACATTGTCGAAAGCTATCCTGAGGTAGAGCTTTGGTCAAAGCATCTGCAACATTATCTTGAGTGTGAACCTTCTCAAGGATAATGCGCTCAGTGGCTAAGAAATCTCGAATGAAGTGATACTCACCTCAATGTGCTTGGTCTTTGCTACTGGATTCTTAGCTAAAGCAATGGCACTCTGACTATCACTGAGCAGACAAGGTACATGCTGAGGTAAACCCATATCACAAGCAAGATGAGAAATCCACAACGCTTCCTTACATGCCTCACTTGCTGCAACATACTCTGGTTCTATGGTGGAAAGAGCTATACATTCTTGAAGACGAGATCTCCAAGAGATAGCACCTCCAACAAAATGAAAAATGTACCCAGATGTAGACTTACGATTGTCTACACAATCAACATAGTCAAAATCTATGTAACCAATAATGGATGCTTTCCCTCGACCTAAGCATAGAAACTTGTCCTGAGTGCCACTCAGATATCTTAAAATCATCTTGACTGCTTCCCAATGTTTCTTACCAGGATTAAACATATATCTGCTCACAACTCCCACTACAAATGTAATTTTTGGTCTCGTAGCTACCATAGCATACATGAGACTACCAACAGTAGATTGATAGGGAATTTTGATCATGAATTCCTTTTCCTCATCTGATTTGGGGCAATCATCCTTGCCCAATTTCACATATGTGGGTAAAGGTGTAGTCAATGCCTTTCCACCCTGCATATTGAACCTATGAAGTACTTTGGATATGTACTCACTTTGAGACAAGTATATGCATCCTTTGCTCCTATCACGAGTAATGCGCATGCCAAGAATATGTTTGGCATCCCCCAAATCCTTCATATCAAATGTCTCACTCAACTTCTTTTTGAGAATCGACAAATCATAAGAGGACTTCCCACCAATCAACATATCATCGAGATAAAGTATCAAGAATATCAAGCTACCATTTGAGCATCTCTTTGTGTAGAGACAATGATCCTCATTGCTTCGAGAATAGCCTTGAGACTTCATAAAAGCATCAAACTTTTGGTACCATTGTCTAGGGGACTGTTTAAGTCCATACAAGCTCTTCTTAAGCTTACAAACTAGAATTTCCTTGCCAAGAACTACATAACCCTCTGGTTGTTCCATATAGATCTCACCTATAAGATCTCCATGCAAGAAAGCAATTTTCACATCCATTTGGACTAGCTCTAAGTCCTCCATTGCAATGAATCCAAGCAACATGCATAGGGTAGTCATCTTGACCAATGGAGAGAAGATTTCCTCGAAATCAACACCATGTTGTTGCTTAAAACCCTTTGCAACAAGTCGTGCTTTATACTTTGGAGAAGCACTCTCTGATGTGAATTTCAGCTTATATACCCATTTACATGGTAAAGCTTTCCTTCCCTTTGGCAAAGGTGCTAAATCCCAAGTACCATTCTTGTGAATAGAATCCAACTCACTCTTCATGGCACGCTCCCACTTGACATGATCCTCTATCTGCATAGCCTCTTTGTAGCAAGAAGTCTCACCAGCATCTCTTAGCATAACAAAATCTAAACCTGGAACATATCTATCAGGTGGATGTGAGACACGTGCAGGACGTCTCAATGGTTGTTGAACACGAATATGTGCAGACTGATCTGAATAGACATTCTCTTGAACATCCCTATGTGCAACATTTTTATGCATGCTAATCGAAGGACTAGTATCCTCAAACACCACTCTTCTCACTTCAACCTCCTTAATGGGCTGTTTATGCATCTTAGACTCATTGAAAATGACATAACTACTTTTGATCACTGACCATGCTTCAGGATCCCATAAGCGATATCCAAATTGTCCTTCTCGGCCATATCCAAGAAAAATGCATTTCTTTGACTTATGATCCAACTTTTGTCTAAGATTCTTTGGTATATGAACATATGCTTCACACCCAAAAACTCAAAGATGAACATAATATGGTGGCTTCCCTGTCCATAATTTTGTGCCACTTTCAAACCTTTGGCAGTACTAGGTGAAAGGTTAATCACATGAACTGCAATCAATACTACTTCTGCCCAAAAACCTTGTGAGAGGTTTGCATGATGCAACATAGAGACTACTCTATCTTGAATAGTTCTATTCATCCTCTCAACTACACCATTTATACTGGGGTATAAGGAGTTGTAAACTCTCTACGAATCCCTCTAGACTGACAAAAAAAGCTGAATTCATGTGAGATATATTCACCCCCATTATCTGAACGTAAAGCCTTAAGCTTAGTTCTTTTTTCAGTCTCAACTGAAGCAAGCCATTTTCTAAAAGTAGGGAATACCTCATCCTTCGATTTGATAGGATATACCTAGACTTTTCTAGTAGCATCATCTATGAAAGTGACAAAGTAAAGAGAACCACCTAAGGACCTAGTGGGCATAGGACCACACACATCTGTATGAATGAGATCTAAAGGCTGAATTGAAGAGTCAATGTGCGTTCTATGCACATTTTTGGTTTGCTTTCCATATTGACAATGCTCACAAAATGAAAAATTAGAGAAAGATAACACAGATAAGTAGCCAGAACGAGAAAGATTTTCCATTCCACTACGAGATATATGGCCCAAACGACCATGCCAAATACAAGCCATAGGTTGTTCAGTAACAGCTAACAAGTGTTCTTTCTGTGACACAAATAAAGGATAAAGTGAGCTAACTTTGTTTCCTTTTGCAATAACCATATTGCCTTTAGATATGCAAAAGTATTGAGCATAGAAGACCACCTTGTAACCAAGGTCATCAAGTTGACCAACTGACATCAAACTGCATGTTAACTGAGGTACATGGTGTACATTATGCATAGTAAATTTTGAACCATCAATGAACTGCACAACCACATCTCAATCCCCACAACGTCACACTAGTAAGAATCACCAATTCTCATGGTACCAAGAGACTTTGCTGCATAATTAGAGAACCATTCTCTATGTGGTGTCACATGGAAAGAAGCACCAGAATCTAGAAGCCAGGTGTGGGAAAGAGAATCAACCATAAGAGCCTCAGTTGGCACAATACTATCAAGTGTTAACACATCAGCATCATCAGAAATAGCATTAATTTATTCAATCTTCACAGTCAAAGTAGATGGTGCAGGTAACTATTTAACATGCCCATCAACATTCTGTCCTTTACCTTTAGCATTCTTTAATGCATAATAGTCTTTCTTCATGTGTCCTTTCTTATGACAATAATGGCATTCGACATCCCTCTTCCTTGATTTACTTCTACTCTTATTCCATTGACCATTCTTTTCCTTGTTCTTGCTCCTGCCACGTTGTTGATTCTTTCCTTGGTAAGAATCATGGATATTATATGCATCTCCACTCTGAGTGCCAACCATAGATTTTCTATGAATCTCCTCACTCAAGAGTGCTCCACATATGTCATTATAGAGGAGTTTACCACCAGGTGCACTATTGCTAATAGCTATGCAAAATGTATCCCATGATGAAGGCAAGGTGCATAACAACAATATTGCTTTCATTTCATTATCCATATCCATTTTCTGAACCTGTAACTGAGAGAATATAGCATCAAACTCATTTAGATTAGCAACAACACTATTTGTGTCCTTCATACGAAGGTCATATAATTTTCTTATTTGGATAGACTTTATTTGATGCCGTCTCTTTTTCATATGTATTGAATAACTTCTTCCAAAGCTCCTCTGCACTTTCACACTCTAATACTGTAAAGTAAACATTATCTGCCATGTGCAAGCGAATGGTAGACCTGGCCATTCATCTAACTCATCCCAATCATCTTCATCCATGTCAACAAGCTTCTTTGAAATTCCATTTATTGGCTTCCATTGCCTCCTTTGAATCAGTACATCTTTGATCTGATTCTTCCATAGAGCAAAGTTTGTGCCATCAAATTTTCGGATCTCAAAATGGTCTTTGCCCTACAAGTTGTAGCTCCTCCTCGGAACACTAGCACTAGAACCTGATCCACCGGATGTGCCTAAGACCTCTGATGCCATGATGGTAGAGAACTAAATGGAATGATAATGGAGCTAGAAGAGTTGGAACACCAATGAATATCAAGGAGTAAATCGACCATTGTATACTTGACAAAACCAAAAATTAGGAAAAATTTTGCTAGAGTATCCTCTGCAAAATGAATGTATGAATAGTGTCAAAATATTATAAAACTGCAAGTATTGACATGTTTGCCTGCATACTGAATCACTGACTCCACTGCATATAATCAATTACCCAATAGAAGCCAACTAGGCTTATCGAGCACCTATGAACATCTATCATACATCTCCTATGGCGAGGCTCGGTAAGTCTTCCACTTGCATCACCGAAGAGACCCCAACATCTGGGTGTCTCCCAGTTAAGAAAACATCACCACGACCCTCTTTATCAAACATAAAAGGCTTTATGCAAAGAACGTAACCGCTATATCAATGACCACATGGACGTACATAAGCGGTATCCACAGAAGCGTACATAATGCGTATGTGCTTAATATATGTAGTAAAATGACATAAAAAGGCTGAATGCATAGCCCAAAAACCAGCCAATAACTCCTGCAAGTGTTTGTCAACTCTGATGTTTTTGGCTCAAAAAACCTGCATAAATTTGTAGCGGTTGCTCCCACCAAAACTGAAATCTTTCAAGAAATCTGTAGTTTTATGAGCGTGGCTGAAAACGCAGCCCCAAAAGTTGATATTTAATGTTGGAGAAGTACAAAGAACACTCTTCTTGATGGTGTCTTGGACCTGTGTGAAGAGAACTATGTACGGAAGTACTCCAGAACGGCTCCAAAAGGCACCCCAAAAATGCTTCAAAAATAGGCTTTGAAAGCAAAGAATAAAGCTTTGAGAGACCAAAACATGCTCAAGGTAATGTCAAACTCAGTCTTTCCCCTTCTTCAAACACCACAAGAGTGTAGTTTAGTGGCAAGAGATTGCCACGATTAAGAACGCTCCGACGGGAACAGTACTTGGATGGGTGACCTCTCGGGAAGTACCAAGAACCTCTATATTCCTTGATCGTTGAGGTCCTCCCTTGCATGCAGCCAACGGCGCCAACGGTGACTTCGATGACTCGGATGACAAGGTATGACAAGGTCTTGGACACCACCTTAGTCGTAAGCTTTGGAGAAAGCCGGGGGGGTTCTCGCTTTGCTCGCACAAAAGGAACAAAGCTTTTGCATCAAAATGCTATGATACCAGTGAAGTATTTCGATGGCGATGCACCATAGTGCGCTCTCCTTCTCGCGCTCTCCACGACGATATCCTCGGCGTAGAAAACCGAGCTCCTAAGGTCACACATGGTACTCCACACAGAGACTGCAGAATACACAGAAAAACACAGTACACAGGGAGCACGAAGACAGACTTCTTAGGTCTTACAAATGCGATCGAACTTACAGTCCATGACTGACCAGGCCACTATATGTTTTATTAAAGAACATATACAAAGAAGTGTCCAGTGGCCATTTGGCCTTTCACATGGACACTAACAGTAACAACTACCCTTATAATAGGCATTCTTGATGAGCTCGTCGAGTACTTGCATGTAAGTGGCTTGCTCAAAAGTTTGCTGAGCTATCGTGGCACATTGTCCTGACACATCCATTATCCCTCATCTTGGCTCATGCAATTTCCGCATTCCCTGCCACCAACATTGCCTAGCTGATTGTGTCACCATCTTTCACCGTTCACATCACTCTTGACACTGTGGTCTCCAACTTCCACCTGTTGAATGAAGGCTGGAATGAGGTTACACAACTCCCTATGGCTACCATGAATCAATTGTTTCCACAAAAATCTTCTAACGAATATGCCATCATGTGTCATCCCACCCCTAAGTGCCATGCATTATAGTTCATTGTGTCCACCATCAATCTCCAAAAGAGGAATTACGATATCTCCTCGCTGATGTATTCGATCATTGATGTGGCTTCTTGCAAACCATCAACTGGGCAATGTTTTACTTTTTTCGTATTCACAAGGAATGCTACACGGTTGTAAAGCAGTTGTCCAAGGGAGATTTTCCTCGCACTCGGTTGCCACACATCTTTTCTTTTTTGGTCCCGCCTCCGACTGCATCTGCTCCTCTAGTGCCCCCTCTTCTCTTTGTAGCAACCTCCTCTCACATGGACATTGATGATGAAGATGATGAAGTTTTGCTTTGCTTCCCAAAGAAGCACCGTCATGTGGCTATGACCTCTTCACCAGCTTCCAGTGCCTCCTCTGCGCCCCTATCTAGGGGTATCATTCTTACTAAAAAAGAAGCTTCGACCACCGTAACTATACTCAAAGAAGTTGCTGTGGATAACCCAATTAAAGTAGTGGTTGCGGAAGGACCCATCAAGGATGTGGCTGATGTCTTCACTGGCCCTCCTAGTTCCCCGATCAAGGCACTGACTGCCTCATCATCACCCCTAATTTCTTCAGCAGCCTAGGAGATTATTACCATGCTTATTGAAGAACCTCCCAACTGTCTTGCTTCCCCACCAAAGGCTAATGTAACATTCGTTGATGCTCCTCCCTCTCCATCTGCCCAATGCCAACCCATCCCTCCCATCGTACCTTCTACATACATCGTGTCCCCACAATAGATTCTTCTTTTGGTGCCTCTTCTACTGCTTCACCTCCAACTTCACCTCATTATTCACCACCCCTCTCCTAGGATGTTGCTCTAGCCTGCTCCTTTGTTGTAGTCCCTCCACACCTGACCACCTTACCTGTTACCTTTCTGCCCTCCATTCAACATTTGGCCACCATCGACCAGTACCTAATCCAGGTGTCTAATGCACTATACTCCCACATGACCCAAGAGAAGCAGACCATCCCCCAAGAGTTTCAGCACAAGCTGGACCTTTTGGATGCCAAAATTGCCCTGCTATAAGAAGAAATCATTGGCCTCCATGCCAATGAACTTCACTTACAACAATAGGTCAGCATTCAAGATGCAAAATTGACTCAATTACGCAAAGCTCTTGTAGATAAAAATGCTGCTTTGGACCGCATAGGATCCCATTTGGAGGTAACTACAAAGAATTTAGCTCAACTGGAACAAACTTGCACCATAGTACACGAGAGGGTTGTATAGTGGGAGAACGGAACTGGAAGCCACCAAAGAAGAGTTGTTCTTGAAGGCACATGCATTGACCGATGAAGTGGGATGGACTATTCAAGTGAAGAAAGAATTAGAAGCTACTCACAAAGAACGCCATGCTTATTTTACAATCATTCAATTTCACTATCAGCAAATGGAACGACTCGAGAAACAAATAGGTCTCAATAATGATAAACTGCAACAAATTGATGCAAAGATTGTAGACAATAAACTTCGGTGTCAGGTTTCTTTAAAGAATGACTTCTACCTTCAAGAAGCACTTTTGCAGGAGCAAAATCAACACTTGCTGAATTAAGCATCCAAAGTCATTCCACCCACGCACCGTATGATCATAATCTGCTTCAATTGGGGCTTTAATCCGTTGATGAACCACTGCGTGATAACATCATCTGGTAAATTAGCGTGCACGAGTGGCAACTGCCATAAATGAGTCTGAAATATCGTGGCATAATCCTGTACATTTTGGTGTGGTTTCTGCCTATTATTCTGTAAGTAGTCAAAAATTTTGGCTGGGTTTTTCTTTAACCGAAATCGTTGCAAAAATGCATCCTTCACATCATCGTAGTGCTGGAAGTGGTTCAAATCATATTCGATTAGCCATCATGTAGCTTCATTAACCAAGGTTGACTGGAACACAATAGCTTTATACGCAGGGTCTGTAGGGTAATTCAGAACTGCATAATTAATCTCAAAGGTCCGTACATGCGCATTGAGATCATCCCCCAAAAAACCTCCAAATTTTGTGTATGTAAACCCCGCTGGTACCGGACGCGGTGGAACAATCTGTTGCTTGTTGTTGTTGTTGTTGTTGTTGTTGTTGTTGTAGTTGTTGTTGTTGTTGTTGTTGTTGTTGATGTTTTTGTGAGCCACTCATGGTACTGTTGTTGTTGGCATTGTTGTTGTTACCTAAATTTTGGGAAGATATCTCTTGATATTCTGGGACTGTATAGTCAACCTGCTCACTTTTCGGTCCTAAAATGTCGTTGAACCGATTGCTTAACTCCAAATCTAACAACCCTTCCTCAAGTTTAGTGTCAAAATTAGCTAATCGTGCACCGAAAAATGGTGAGCGTAGTAAGCGTCCACCAAACAGCACTGCAATTTCACCGAAAATCTTCGAATCGCCACCAGGTAATACCGAACTCTCACCGAAACTCGCCGAATTCTCACCGGACCAGACTGCACTGTCACCGAAAACATTCTCACCGGATAACGTGAATCTATCACCGAAAGTGACCGAATTCTGACCAGATAATGCGGAACTGTCTCCGCACTGCGCCTCTGTACAACTAGAAATCACCATACTTTCTTCAGAAGGGATCGGACTCGCACCGGAACCCACCAGATTCTCGCCGTGTGCTACCGAACTACCACCGGAATTGCCGTTGGCTGGCTGTACTGAACCTTCTGCAACTGGACTTGATTGTCCTGCACTTCTACCACCAGGGGGTGTTCCTAATAAGTTCGCAACTACCCAGGGATGTTGATCTCTGTGGTATTTGGGCTATGATTCGTCGGAACGTGTTACAAGCATATATCAAAGAATTCTTCCTCAATCTTTAATCTTCGATGCAAACGACTACTCCATTTCCCAGAGATGGCGCCAATGTTTAAACTTAAACTTAGGATTAAGTTATCTATTTAAGTTAAATTCAATCTGGGTTCTTGGGATGGTTACGAGTCTGTAAACAGAGGCATTGTTTGTATTTTCCCAAATCTACAGATTAAGAGTATACTACTTCACCGAATTAACGTGCTAAATCGGATTATCTTCCCAATACTGTTTTGAATGCGTTCTTCAACACACTTCCACACCAGACAGTTAACTGTATAACTTCTTCACTTATCACGTTAAGCAATTTACTTAATACTTCATTGAACTTCACTCAATGATTAAACTTAATCAACAAAATTGACAGTACTCAGATTACACAGTAATTCGGCAACTGCACTTCGCTTCCAGCTCTCGCCTAGACGAACAGTCCGGTGACTACACCTTCTGCTTCACGCGACTCTTTCATTAATCTTTCCAAAGGTTGCAATGTTGCGCTATGCCTTTACATCATGCGTGCGACTTTTCAAGATATATATTACAAAAAGTATGAGTTCCTTTCCGTCGGCTTACAGGGTGAACATGATTCTTAGCAATAGCAATAGCACTTTGTCTATATGAAAATATTTGCATAGGTAATGGAACATAAACATCAAGATAACTTAGAATTTTTTGCAAGCATATATCCTCAAGTGTTGTTGTAAAGGCATCCCTTTACTTTGCTTCACTTGAAGATGTAGCTACTATATGTTTTTTCCTAGAATGCCAAGAAATTAGAGATTCTCCAAAAAAAAAAAACAATAGCCATTGGTAGATCTTCATGGGTCTGTGTCATTTGCCTAATGAGAATCTGCAAATCCTTGAAGTGTAAAATATGGTGACTTAGGAAAAACCATAGCATAATTATTTGTTTTTTTCATATATCTAAAAATATGTTTAAGTATTTTTCAATGAATTTTTAGAGGTTTGTGCATGAACCTTGATACTTGAGAAACAATCAACTAAATGTCAGGATATGTATTACAAAGATAGATCAAGCAACCAATTGCTTCTATAGATAGTAACATTAAAAGGATTTGAATCTGTTTCTACTTGTAAAGATATGTTAGCATCAATAAGAGTTTGTATAGGTTTATAATCCTGCATTTCAAAACTTTCTAGTAGTTTCTCAATATACTTTTAGTATATCATATAAATACAATTTTCCCTATGAATGAATTCAATGTTAAGATAATAATGTAAAAATACAAGATCATTAATATCAAATCCTATGAATGAATTCAATGTTAAGATAATAATGTAAAAATACAAGATCATTAATATCAAATCCTTTTTTAAGTTTTGAACTAAAGAACTATATATTTGAATATTTGGACGTGTCATGATCACATCATGAAACATAAATTATAATTATAATTAACATATCTACCTTTGACTTAACACAAGAAGCAGGAGAAGCTTTTGAGTTTTGGAAATCGATGGAAATAAGATATAATGAATAATCTCATACCAAGCTCTTTGTGCTTGATTTAAACCATAAATATATTTGAATAGCTTGGAAATAAGAATTTCTTTACTTTTGTCTTCAAAACCCCTTGGTTATTGAATATAGATATCCTCATGTTGATCATCATTAAAAAAATGATATACTTTCCAACCAAAGAATGCAACTACACAAAGTACTATTCTTACTATGGGGAGGACCTCAATGACCAAGGAAGACGGAGGCTCCCCCCACTTGTCGAGAGGTCACCCATCTCAATTTGTTCCCCCTAAAGCTTGCTTAACCGAAAGATCTTTTGCCACTAAGCTATAATCTTGTGGTGCATGAGGAAGGGGAAAGACTAAGGTTCACATTACCGTGAACATGTTTTGGACCCTCAAAGCTTCATTCTTTGTTTTCAAAGCCTATTTTTGAAGCACTTTTGTGGTGATGTTTGGAGCCGTTTTGGAGTACTTTCATGCATAGTTCTCTTTACACAAGTTCAAGAACATTAAGAAGAGTGTTCCTTGTACTTCTACGATAACAAATATTCAGATTTTGGGATGTGTTTTCATCCACACTAGTAAATCTACATGTTTCTTGAAAGGTTTTAAGTTGGGGTGAGAGCAACCATCGCATATTTATGCAGGTTTTTTGAGCCCAAAGAACATAGTTTATAGACATTCACAAGTGTTATGGCTAGTCTTTAGGCTCTGAATTTAGCCTTTCAATGCCATTTTATTGCATATATTGAGCACATACACACTGTACGCTTTTGTGGATATTGTTTATGTACGTCCATGTGGTCATTGATACAACGGTTATGCCTTTTTGCATAAAGCCTTTTACATTTGATAAAGAGGGCTGTGGTGAGGTTTTCTTAACTAAGAGACACCTAGATGTTGGGATCTCTTCATTGATGTAGGTAGAAGACTTACCCAGCCTCACCATAGGAGATGTATGCTAGTTGTTCATAGGTGCTCGATAAGCCTAGTTGGCTTCTTTCGGGTAACTCATTATATGCAATGGAGTCAATGATTCACTATGTAGGTTTCCATGTTAATACTTGTAGTTTTATGAGATTTTAACACTAGGCATATGCTCATTTTGCACAGGAGACTCTGGCAAAATTTTTTCCAGATTTTTGGGTTTTGCCAACTACACAATGGTTGATTTGCTCGTTGATACACTTATTGATGTGAGCACATTCACTCTCACATAATCCTTTGGTTGGTCATTACTATTCATTAATCCATTTTTCTAGGGATAGTATTGATTTTTTCCCAAAATCTGACACTTGTTCATGTTGATTGCTCCTACTTGTTAGACGGTCGCCGGAGTGGGACAGACGTAATGACCGCCTGATATACCGGAATTATCAAAATCCGTGCAAAAAAAGTTGGTACGCGCATCTTGAAAAAGATATATAAAGCAATGTAAAGAGAATGGAGAGAGAGACGCTTGTGAGAAACATTTTTTTTTTCTTGGAATTGCCAGTTTGTTCGCCTGATTGTTTGTCAGATTATTATTACACTATTACGAAGTCTGAGTATTGTTTGTGTTGATTTCTGTTCTGTTCTGCGCTTGGTTAGTCGTTTATTCACTCCGTAGTGCAGAGTTGCGAATTAGTAATCTTGTGTTACGAATCTGTTCGGTAATGGTTGAGTGTGTCTCTGAGTGTTAATAAGTGCAGTGTGTTACTTGTCAGTAGTATACTGAACAAGGAAGTATGGAAGTAGTTCCGAACTGATCGCCTGTTAACCATTTTGGTAAGTGACCAAGTTCGATGCAGTAGTCTACGTTCACTGTTGATTCCGATCACAGGAAAACTAGCATCTGTAACGGTTGAAGTGCGAGTAGGTCATTGTTAAGCCTGTAACAAGTCGCTTGTTGTCAGGACATTTGTTGCTCGTAATTGGTATACGATGAGTTGTATAATTTCAGTATATATATATGTGTGTTTGGTATACCTGTCTGTTCTGAAGAAGTACGTATTAGGTGATCTTCCTTTACTGAAGTAGATTATTCTATTGGACACAAGTCACGGAACTACTGCTCAGACCATCATAGCAGGATTAGTTCAGAAATTCTAAGTCCAGTACAACGAACAGTCATCGGTTGTTCATAATTGCGCACGGAGCTAAGACGCTAGAAGTAATTATGATTGTGTAATAAGTTGGGAAAATAGTACAGGGCCTCTGTCTAACAGACCCCTACCACTCCCAAGGAACCACGTGGCTAAGAGGTAATTTACGGTTAGGAAAGGTTCGGAAACGTATGAACTTGAAAGTATTTTGAGTCTGAAATTGGTAGTTTAACGATTAACATTTAACATACTTCATCTACATTTGTATCCGCATGAGTGCATCTCCATTTTGTATCTAGGAGACACTCCATTTCTAGTCTATTTCCATTTTATATTGTATTTCCTTTGTATTTGGGTACCTTGCTATGTGCTTCTACCAGTTGTATTCATTCTCCTTTCAAGACACTTATCCCACATATGATGTACTTTTGAGAGCCCCTCCCAAATCTATATAAAGAGGGCCTCTCCCCTCATTTGTACTTGATTAGAAGCTTGAGGAGCCTACTCTATGCTCTTGGCAAGCTCATTTCTAATCCACATGAGTTTACCCATTTCATGGTCTACTCATTTTGTGTCTCACACATTCTTTGTTTTGTGAGAGTACTTTACTTTTCATTTTGCTTCTGTGTGTGTACTCTCTACATGGTATTAGAGCGCTAGGCGGAGGTCTTGGTGGTGCATTTGGTGGTCGTTTTGGTGGTGGTGGTGCTTGAGTTTGGTGGTGTTGCCCTCCAATCATTTGGAGAAGCATTTTCCCATCATTTTTACTCTTTGGGGTCTCATTTTGCCCATTTTCCCACCCTCCCACCCATTTGTCTTCATCGTTTTGTACACCCCTTACCCCCATTTTCCCCTCCCACCCACCCTCTTTTTTGGCAACATTTGATGATTGTCTCCATTGGTGTAATCATTTTCAAGTAGTTGCTGGTGAAGCTCAAGATTTTAAAGTGTTTATAAACACTTCGATCAAGGATCATTGACATATATCCCTCGTCGCTCACTGTGCTTATTGGGCACAATTTGTTTTCATCTCCTTGTTAGGTTCCATTTGATCTCATTTTGGCTAGTCACCTACTCTTATCCATTGCACTCCAGCCTCAAGAAAAGTTCCACACTGGTCGAACTCTCAGAAAGAGAGAGAGAGAGAGAGAGAGAGAGAGAGAGAGAGAAAGAGAAATTGTTCTCCTCTCTGTAATGCATGCATCTAGCACTCTGTATTGACGTGGTCTGCTCTCATTGCTCTTTTGATTGTTGTTTTCACTTCTAATCAGCAGCATTTTCATCCCACAAAGTGGACTCTAGCGGTTCTAGAGAGCGCAAAGTTAGCGAAGGCTCGCAGAATGCACCTCTCACCTAAAACACTCATGATGCAGTACACAGACCTCTATCAGAGAGAGCTAGAAAGCAAGAACGGACAGAAGTTTGCACTTCTTCATCTGTTAATCACGTCTGGTAAGCTTCAACTCGGCACGCCAAGATTTGCATCGCTCAATTTGTGTATTGTTGCGTAGAGAGATAGATCGAGAGTGATGATAGAGAATCACATGAAGTTATCTTCTATCCTCTGCAAATGTCGAGTCGTCTCCAGAGCACGTGCATTGAACATCTTAACTGGATCGTGAAGGCCTTCTACCACTATGCTTGTGCATTGTGGCCAACATAGCCAGGAACGTGTGGCCAATTTCTCATTAACTGCAGACTGCGAAGGCCATACTTGGTAGTGACTCCAACGTGTCCCAACTCCCCAAGCAGATTGATGTAGCTTAGGCACATCACAATGTTGGCGAATCACCGAGCTCATTTTGGCTAATGACGATATTGGTCCTACATAATGCTCAACTTCTAGCTGCATTCTGCATATGACGATCACTCATAGTGTATTCAAAGGGGCCAGTAGAAACAATTCATTGTATGGTGTAACTTGTTGGTACATTGCACACTGCAGTCTGTGCAGCACTTGCTTGATAGTTATTACTCCGCAATGCTACATGCCTCATTTAAGTGCAATACATTATTGCATTTTTTTTATGACTCGGTTATTGTCACAGATATCCTATTTCAGGCCAATTCTATTATATACTGCGCGCCAGTTGAGAAATTCCTATTTGATCTCTAAATTACACAAAAATTCTTCTTGAAGATCCTTTTGAATTTTTTCAAGCGCAGCTTCCAAGTCTTTTCCAAGCTTTTGAAAGTGATATCTTCATTATTTTATGGGGGACCTTAGCACTTAGGACCATACATTTTTCACTTTTGAAAAACGAATGTTCCATACTCAAGAGTCATTTGAACATCTGAGCATCCCCTATCTCCATTTGCTTTTGGCAAATTTTATTGTAATTCATAAAGAGTTCTTTCTTTGCAATTTCTAGAGGTTTCAATGCATAACCTTGGGCACTCAATCCGGTAACCCTCTTCCTCAAAGATATCATTTGTCACTAAATGCCCAACTTTGTATAATCAAGCAAGAAGATATTGTGTGTGTGTGTGTGCATCTGTGAGTTGGAGGCTAGTCTAAGCCCACTCACAAGTCTCTTTGAGTCTCACACCTACTCTAAGGCAAGTGTGATGTACAACGGGCTACTCTAAGCCCTCCTCTCGCGTCGACTTATCTTGGTGTTGTACAAGTGCAGAGCTACTCTAAGCCCCCCCTCCCCAAGAATTTTAAGTGAGGTATCCAGTTGTTCATTTCAAGCTTTGCAATTATTTTGCAACGGTATTTTTGGCAAGTGTCTTTGATAGTGTTTCTAAACACTTTATCCTCAAAGCTTTGTAATGACCAAAAGTGAAGGTAGCTCATCATCTATGGCTAACTTCTTACCCTCTTTCACCCCTATTTTTATGCCTAAGGATGAACGCCTCAATGGACAAAATTACAATCTATGGAAAGATGTCATGCACGCATATCTCTACACGAATCTCCTTCATGAGGTAGTAGACAGGTCAGACCCCGAATCCAATAGGGATACCAACTTAGACAATTGGCATGTGTGGAATGTCCAGGACAAACGAGCTTTAGGTCAGCTGTTACTTGCCTGCGACGAACTAACAAAAGGACATGTCCCGGCCTTTAAGATGTTCAAGGACGCTTGGATATGTTAGCCGCTTTGTATGAAGACAAAACCCCTTCGAAAATTAGAGGTCGAGTTTCATAATTTGACAATTCGGCCACACGACACAATTACCAAGGTCATAGCCCAATTTGAGGACTACCAGCGTAAATTAGCACTATGTGGTAGGCAGATTTCTAGTGAAGACATGGCGATTAGGCTTCTTAACAAGTTACTTAAGTCGTACAAGACATTTGTCACAACTTTGTATAATCGCGACCAAGTCTTAACTTGGGAAGAGGTTCGTCGACTATTGCTCCTTCATGACTCACGAGCCAAATTGACTTCCTCCCAAGAGTCTGCCATGAAGGCCAAATGACCATTCAATAAGGGCAAAACTACAAGTCATCATGCTAGCAATGGATCTAAGCAAGGATCGCATAATTCATCGAAGAAGTTCACCTGTAATTTTTGTGGAAAATCAGGACACTTAGAAAAGTTTTTCTATAAAAAGAAACAATCATCGAAGGCTTCTATGTCTAGGCAAGCATCCAAAGGATCCCAACATCGATCCCACTGCTCTAGTGAGGAACTCTTCATCTCCACAGAAGCCAATGCTCTAGTTACTTCTAGCTCCCCGCATGAGTGGATCTTTGATAGCGGAGCTACCTCCCATATGTGAAAAGACAAGGACTCCTTTCAAGAACTCAAAGAGCACACGGAGAAGTCTATCTTGGCAACAACAAAAGTTTACCCATCGAAGGAAAAGAGAAAGTTCAAATTACCAACAATCAGGGGGAATGCAAGTCTTTATCCAATGTTCTTTTTGTTCCAAATTTATGTATGAATCTACTTTCTATCAAGGCCATTACAGGTCAGGACAAACAAGTATGGTTTGATAACACCTCAGTTAAGGTAGTTGATCCCCATACAAAGGATGTCATTGCTCAAGGTACTGAAGAAAAGGGCCTCTACAAACTATCTTGCTTTGTATCCAAAGAATCAACCTCAAGTTTGTGGCACCAAAGATTTGGCCACACTTCTTACTTATCAAAAAACTCTTCATCCCAACTTGTGAAGGGATTGCCAAAGATAGGGCAACTTATTGATGTTTGCCAAGCTTGCACCCAAGGCAAGCATCATAGGGCCCCAGTTCCCAAGGAAGCTTCAACACGAGTGAGGAACCCTCTAGCCCTTATCCACATGGACTTATGTGGACCCATGAACACCCCATCCTTGAGTGGATCCCTCTACTTTTATCTTCTAGTAGATGACCACTCTCGCTATTTGGGTGTACTTTTTGAAGTCAAAGGCAGACCCATTCTCTAAGTTTCAAACTTGGATCAAGGAAGTTGAGAATGAAGCTTCGACTAAAGTTAAAACCATCAGATCAGATGGAGGTGGTGAGTTTGTCAATCATGACTTTGATAACTTTCTCAACCAGAAAAGGGATCAAAAGACAAGTCATTCAGTCTCATACTCCATCCCATAATGGAGTAGCTAAAAGAAAGATACGCAGTGTGATGGAAATGGCAAGAACTATGCTTCATCAGAAGGATCTACCCTACAAGTTCTGGGCAGAAGCCATGCATACTGTCGTTCACATTCTTAATCGAGGATTTACAAGTGCATTACACAACAAAACACCCTTCGAAGCATACTATGGAAGAAAACCAAATGTGAATTACTTTTGAGTCTTTGGTAGTGAAGCTTTTGTCCATGTACCAAAAGAAGATAGAAACAAGTTACAATCAAAGTCCAAGAAATACATATTCATAGGGTATAGTGACCAATCAAAGGCATACCGTCTATATGATATGGAAAACCACTCCATCACCATTTCAAAGGATGTGATCTTCAATGAAGCTTCCTCATACTCAAGAAAAGATTCAAGTACAAGTCTTAGTCCACCTTTCTACACTTCAACGGGGAACTCAGCATTTCCAAACTCCAACTCAGAAGCCAGTACTTCACAACAACCACGCCGATCTCAAAGGCTTCTTAATAAGAGACAACGCGAACAAAGTCATTATGTTAATTATGCTCTAATGCACCAAATTCGGCAAATTCTAGAGCCATCCAAGTACAAAGAAGCTTAAGGCCAATCAGAGTGGGAAGCAGCTATGAAAGAGGAACTGGATGCAATAGCAAAGAAAAAGACTTGGACATTAGTTCCCAAACCAACCAACCATCAAGTCATAGGATTCAAGTCAAATACAAGTCTGATGGCACTCTAGATAAATATAAGGCAAGATTAGTCGCTAAGGGATACAAGCAACAACATGGCATTGACTATGAAGAAACCTTTGCTCCTACTGCAAGATTCACAACCATAAGAATCATCTTAGCACTAAGTGCTCACTTTAAGTGGCCCATTTACCAGTTGGACGTCAAAAGTGCATTCCTCAATGGAGATCTTCAAGAAGAAGTATATGTTGAACAACCTGAAGGCTTCAAGATCAAAGGAAAGGGAGATCAAGTGTACAAACTTCACAAAGCACTTTATGGACTCAAGCAAGCTCCCAGGGCCTGGTATGAAAAGATTCACAAGTTCTTTGAAGACAAGGGATTTCACAGAAGCAATGTTGATGCTAATCTCTATATCTATCAAAAGGAGTCTTAAGTAGCCATCATCATTGTCTATGTAGATGACTTGATCTTGACAAGCTAGATGAAGAATGCATCCAGTTTATCATCACACAGCTTCATCTTGAGTACTCTATGACAGATCTTGGATTACTACACTACTTCTTGGGTATGGAATTTTGGCAAACAAAAGAAGGTATATTCCTATCACAGAAGAAGTACTGCTCTGATCTACTTTCCAGATATAACATGGACCAATGTCGCTCAGTTTCTACACCACTTGATCCAAACATCAAGCTTACACTAGAGGACTCATCACACTTGTTGATGTGCATACCTATCGACAGCTTTTTGGCTCATTACTCCATCTTGCCAACACTAGACCAGATATTGCTTATGCAGTTGGTATACTCAATTAGTTTGCACATCATCCTCGTCAGACTCATTAGGATGCTGCTCAGAGACTACTTCGATACCTTGCCCTCACCCGACATCATGGTCTTTGGTATAGAGGGGGCATCGAACTCGCCGGATATTCAGATTCTGATTGGGCTTGTGATCCTGATTCTCGATGGTCTACTTCTGGGTATATATTCTTGCTTGGCTCAGGACCTATCACTTGGGCAAGTAAGAAGCAGCCTACAGTTGCTCTATCATCCACAGAGGCCGAGTACCGAGCATCGAGCTTTGCAGCATGTGAGGCCATCTGGCTTCCACGTTTATTATCTGACATTGGTGTTTTGCAAGATACTCCGACATGTATTCGCATGGAGAGCCAGTTAGCCTTGGCCATCGTCGAGAATCCAGTGTTCCATGCTCGGACGAAGCACATCGAGATCCAGTACCACTTCATCCACGAGAAGCTCACATCTCAGGAGATTACTTTGGAGCAGTGTACCCTCCCAAGAGAACCTGGCGGACATGTTCACGAAGGCTCTACCTTCGCTTTCGCTTCAACGCTTGGTGGACCTCTACAGCATTTAGCCGCTCCAAAATGGAGCTGCAGAGGGGGTGTTGACGACATGATTGCTCCTACTTCATCTACATTTGTATCTGCATGAGTGCATCTCCATTTTGTATCCAGAAGGCACTCCATTTCTAGTCTATTTCCATTTTATACTGTATTTGTTTTGTATTTGGGTACCTTGCCATGTGCTTCTACCAGTTGTATTCATTCTCCTTTCAGGAGACTTATCCCACATATGATGTACTTTTGAGAGCCCCTCCCAAATGTATATAAGGAGGGCCTCTCCCCTCATTTGTACTTGGTTAGAAGCTTGAGGAGCCTACTCCATGCTCTTGGCAAGCTCATTTCGAATCCACATGAGTTTACCCATTTCATGGTCTACTCATTTTGTTTCTCACACATTCTTTGTTTTGTGAGAGTACTTTACTTTTCATTTTGCTTTTGCGTGTGTACTCTCTATAGTTCATCCTTTCTTGAGCCTTAGTGGTGCTTGAACTATTCTAGCCCCATTGTCATTCTAGTTAGTTCTCTATCATCATGGCATCAGAAATCTCAGGCATATCTTGTGGATCTGGGTCTAGTGATAGTGTTCCCAAGAGGAGTTATAACTTTCAAGGCAAAGCCCATTTTGAGATTTGGAAATTTGATGGCACAAACTTTGTTCTATGCAAGAATCAAATTAAAGATGTTATGATTCAGAGGAGACAGTGGAAGCCAATAAATGAAATCTCAAAGAAGTATGTTGATATGATTGGGATGAGTTGTATGAAATGGCCAAATCTACCATTCAATTGCACCTGGCAGATAATGTTTACTTTACAATATTGGATTGTGAAAGTGCAAAGGAGCTTTGGAAGAAGTTATGCAATACATATGAAAAAGAAAGGGCATCAAATAAAGTGTATCTGATGAGAAGGTTGTATGACCTTTGCATGAAGGACATAGATAGTGTTGTTGCTGATCTGAATGAGTTTGATGTTATATTGTCCCATCTATAGGCTTAGAAAATGGAGATAGATAATGAAATGAAACCAGTTTTATTGCTATGCACCTTGCCATCATCATGGGATAGATTTTGCACAGCTATTAGCAATAGTGTACCTAGTGGTAAAGTGGTTTATGATGACATATGTGGAGCACTCTTGAGTGAGGAGATTTTTAGAAAATCTATAGTTGGCATTCAGAGTAGAGATGCATATAATGTTCGTGATTCTTATCAAGGAAATAATCAACAATGTGGCAGGAGAAAGAACAAGGAAAATAACGGTCAATGGAAAGAGTAGAAGTATATCAAGGAAGAGGGATATTGAATGTCATTATTGTCATAATAAAGGACACATGAAGAAAAAATGCTATGCGTTAAAGAATGCTAAAGGTAAAGGGTAGAATGTTGATGGGCATGTTAAATAGATACCTGCACCATCTACTTTGACTATGTTAAAAGTAGGCTTCACATGAGCTAGAGCATTTAGAGGCATTGCAATATAAGCTAAACAACATAAATGTTTACCATGCCAACATATTTGTCCCAAAAACCATAATACCTCCTTAGGAAAACATGGAGGGGGAACTTCCAAAATTATTTTAACTTTGTCAGGATCCACTGCAATTCCAGTACTAGAGATTATATGTCCAAGTAATTTGCCACATTTTACTCTCAAAATGGATTTAGCCGGGTTTAGAATCGAATGTACTTCTCTGCACTTAGTAAAGCACAACCTTAGATGTTGCAGATGATCAACTTTTTGTCTAGTTACTGAAAATCATCCAAAAATACCTGCATGAAACTAGTTTAATACGGGGTAAAAATTTGTTGCATACAACACTGAAAAGTACTAGTAGCATTCTGTAATCCAGACCACATTACTATGCATGTGAAAACTCCTTAGTTAGTAATCTAAGTTATTTTTGGTATATCATATCTCTAACATTCTCTGGATTGTATCCACTAAATCCATCTAAAAATGTATACCTTTCTCTGCCTGCAACTTCATCAAGCATTATATCCAAAAATGGGAGTGAAAAGGGGTCTGGAATTGTTGCTTCATTCAATTTATGATAATGGACAAAAATTCATAGCTGCTTGCTCTTCTTAAGAAGTATTATAATAGGAGATACCCATTCCAGATACTCAATAGGCACGATATAACCAACCTTGACTAATCGATCCAATTCTTGCTTGACCTAGCTGACAAAATTTGGATTCATATGATACCTTGTTGAATTACCGGAGAAGAATCTAGTTTTAACACAATCTTATGCTGATAAAATATAGGATCCAATCCATGCCTATTAGAGTAACTCCAAGAAAACACATGTTTACATTTAGACAAAAACATAAGTAAGTCCTTTTGAAATCCTTCCCATAACCTGGCGCCTATTTTACCTTTTGAGGTGTACTATCAGACCCTAAATTTACTAGTTCAATTTGTCATTCTTGAATGTGAACATTAGTCTGAGTAAAAACATCCTCTTGGAAAGCCATGATGTTTCTCCCTTAGATTGTACTTAGATCTCTGTTGTATGATAGTTGTTAGGGGATCATATTGAAATTATGACAATATTTCTGGTATATCAAATAGAACAACTAGCCACAAATCTCTATTAGCTTCTAGAAACTGAAGCTCTTCATCTTCCTCAAAACTTGCCATCATATATGTTAGTTCTGCAATTGAGCCTTCGGATATTGCTGCTTATCTTCTAAAGGGATAGAATATTTATTGTGACCTTTCTTAAAAGTGATTATTTGGGATCTCCAATCTTGCTGAACTTTTGCCTGTTTTAATCATGTTTGTCCAAGTAAAAGATTATAATAATTACTCTTACCAATTAACTCAATTGCCACAAAAGTAACTTTAAAAGGAACATTCTATATCTTAATGGATATATCCTTGAAAAGACCAATAGGTTGCACACGAAATCGATCTGCTATTCGTATATAAAATGATGTTGATTGTATATTGGCTCAACCCAGTTGTCTATAAATAGGTAGAGTAGTAATGTTTACTCTGGATTCTCCATCAATCACTACTTTGGAAATCTCCTTGTTTTTACACCATATCAAAATTAGAGGTACAACATAATCTACCAATTCATCTTGAGCTATTTCTACCACATTGAATTGAGCTTGCTCTTTGTTAGCATCATTATGACACTATTTATGTGCTTCTTTCATATCCCGAAAAGCAAGAACTAATTCCAATCAATTCCCAAGAGGTAGTTGTATTGTAGATTTACAAAATATCTACCAAGGATCTACTGCACTATTACTAACCTCCAAGATATTGGATTTTGAAGATTGAGTGACTATTGCATGACCCAAGATAGGACTATTTGAAGATTATAGAATTGGAATTGTTGTGGTATTGTGTTACCTGATTATTTTGTTCAATCTGATCCTACCTACTAGAACTTGCTAGAAATTCGATCGGATCTTGCTTAGCCCATCTAACTGCTTGATCGCAAATGTGATGATATGCAATAATATCTAGATCAAACATAGAATTAGTCCTATTGTAAAATTTTTCAGATCAAGTAACCATTGGGGCTATTGGGTCTTTGAAGGTCAAAGTTACCATATTCATCATTGGAGCCTTAAGTCTAGCTTCTTGCTTTCTCCTATCATAGTCTTGTGCATGTGGAAAATCATTCTGAATATGTCCAAATTCTAGACAAAAGCTACATTGTGTTCCTTTACCTTCCTTTTGATATTCTCATTTGTCCCCATGATATCTATTGAAGGGTCTACGTCTGCTTCCTAAAGTATGCAACACGTGCTTCATTACGCACGACATACAAAGAAGCAAGAGTATCCCATGCCTGTATCGATGTAGAACATGACCGAATGTGTGGAACTATATGATGCTTCACTGAAAATGCAATCAAAGCATGAGATTGAGCATCTTTTTCATCCCATCTAAGCTGCTCTTGTGTAGGTGGAGAAGGAGAAACCACTGTACTCGAAGAAGAAGCTCCATCTGTGACAGTAGACTGTGAAGTAGAAGAACCTGGGGGTCTTCGATCTACATCTGTCACTATGTTCCAAAGTTGTTTAGCAACAAGAACATGCTTCATCATGTATTACCACATTGGATAGTTGGTCCCATCAAGCTTATATTTAGCTTGAAGCATGCCAAACAAGTCATTGCTACCCGCCATTTCACAAAGAACAAAAATGTGACAAAATCTTCACTTCGACAAAAGCTAGAATGAATGTTTTAGTTCACAAACCATCATTTTGATGGCAATTCTGACTGCACGAATGGCTTTGAAATGTGGGTAAAAACCCAGGGCACCTGCTGAAAATGTTTTGTGGCTACTGAAATTTGTTGTTCTATGCTCGAAGTTGATTTGCACTGTTAAAAGTGTGCGTGCACCACAACGCAAAAAAGCAAAACTTGAGATGGAGCTGAACTTGCTTTGATACCATTGTTGGGTGTAAGTAGAAGTGCGAGAGACACACAAGAAGCACACACAAGGAGCACAAGCGCAGCAAGACACACGGAGAAGACGATGGCTGGAATAGCTCTCTCTATTGACAATGAGCAGGACTGAAGTAAGAGCTGAATAATATTCCTAAGTACAAAGCACCACCATATATGAGTGTATCAAGTATGTGGTTACATGGGGAAAAAACAGCTAGCTAGCACTAGAGTAAAAAGTGCCCATGTATAGGGAAAAGTTCACATCAAAGCTACTAAAGGAACACATAAGTGTAACAATCCGTGCTACATGAGAGAGTGAGCACGTGGAAAATACGGTTGTTCATACGATGATAGACAGAGAATAACATATCTTTTCTGAAAGTCGTTTTTAGAGCAAACGTGTGGCATGTGTGTTCTTGCTTTTTTCTTTAGCGTGTGTGTTCTTTCTTTTTTTTAAGAGAAAATTTAAAAAAAAAAGAGAGAAAAGAGAAAAAATAAAAGAGAAAAGAGAAAAGAGAAAAGAGAAAAGAGAAAAAAAGGAGTAATTTTTTATAAATAAATAAAATCTAAAAAAAGAGGTTTTTTTTGGCTGTGCTCCTCATAGTTTTGTGGCAGGGCTTTTGATTAAGTCTTTGTTTTAAGCATCTTTCATGCGGCTCTTGCTCTCAACTGTGCCTCTTGGTGTTGTTTAAGTGGTTTAGATTTTAAGAGAGTTGGGGGTAGTGCATTGTGTTTTTTATCTTTTTGATGACGGTTTTGTGGGTTCTTGTGGTTTTTTGCTTTTCGGGTTTTCATGGGCTGCTTTGTGGCAGGTTTCTTCCCCTCTTTGGTAGTAAATAATTTGGATCCTTCGTCAAAGGTCAAGGTGTCCGGCGAGTCTTTAGAGTTGTTTGGGGCCAAGCCTTCAGTCGTCTCCCTTTGCAAGGATGATTTTGTGGCAAAGCAGGAAGTTCTTAAAAGAACATGTCTCATAGGACAATTATTTGGTCCTAAGCCCCCATCGGAGTCCTTTCATCAATGGTTCTATAAGAAATGGTTCCCGTGCAGTTTGATTGTGAGAAAGTGTCAGTTTTTACTAGCAACTCACTTGCTCTTGGTGTTTGAAAATGAGGATATATCTTTCGAAGCTCTGCAAACTGGCACTTGGTAGGTATGGAGGACCACCTTGTGCTTGTTTAAATGGTTTCCTGATTTTGTTCCTAATCGATCTAAGCCCCTGTGCTATCCTCTTTGGATTGAGCTCCCAAACTTGCCCTTTTTCCTTTATGAATTCATAAGGGAATTTGTCTCACCCATCGGCCGGCCCCTAGCCTCGAGAGATGACATCGGAGGCCTCATATATAAAGGTGTGAAATACTCATTCAATGCTAGATGGCATAAACATATTTGTGTAGACGTTGATTTAAACAAAGATTTCCCCTCTAAAATCTCCATAGATATTGAAGAAGAGAAAATCATTGAACATGAGATTTTGTACAAGAACTTGCCAAATGCTTGCTTTCAGTGAATGCAGGGCCATATGATTAAAGAATGTCCCTTGAGGCAAAAATATAGTAAGAAAAATCTAGAGAAAGATAATATTGTTGGGATGAGAGGGGTTGTTGGGACCCAAAACGTTTTAGCACCTCACTCGCAGGATGCTGAGAAGGGGACAATACAGGTTCTGGAAACAAAACCTGGTGGCTTCATATGAGTTAGAAAAAGGAGGAGAAGAAGCCTTAAAGGTATTATTGAGAAGAGCCCTTCTCGCTCAGCTCAAGAAACTAACTTCTTTTGCATCTTGGAAAAGAAGGTCAATGACTTGGATTACCCAGGGGGAATGAATCATGAAGACTATTGTAGCGAGGGGAAACCCTTGAAGATTTGAATTGCAAGGAAAGTAGCCAAGAAGAAAATGCCACTAGTAAAGAGGTTGGGCTCACTCCCACCAACAACATTAGCTAAGATAGTGAAAGCTCGATAATTGGTTTTACAATCCCATAAAAGATAGTAGACTCATTTTCAAATAAGGTTTCTCACAAAGGAAAACAATCAGCCGAGATATTGTGGAAGAGCCCCCTTAAGGGGATGCTTTTATGTCAGGATCCCTCTACCTCGAAGAAAAAAGTCAAGGAGAAAAACAAGAAAAAGAGGGACAAGGCCCCTCTCCACAAAGATATCAACCTTCGATCACGATTATCGTGTCTCTCAATGTTAGAGGGCTATCAGACCCCTCAAGAGCTACCGTGATTAGCCAATGGATCCACAATAAAAGCATAAACCCAAGCTTCATCTGCCTTCAAGAGATCAAAATCGATGGGGAGGAACTACAAAAGAGACTGAAGAGAATATCATCGTCCCATGTCTGGCTCTCCACCATGCACCTTAGACAAAATGGTAACACAGCTATCGGCATCAATATTAGTTGGCACACTAGAATTCTAGATTCCCTTTCTGACCAGAACCATAGGTGGGTTGGTGCTTCTTTGCCCTTCAACGTGGTTCTTTGTGGGGACTTTAATATGGTGGAGGTCCTTTCGGACAGATGGGGGAGGAAGGGTCGGGTGATTGATGAGTAGGAGAAGGAAGTTTGGGACCAAGTCAAGTTGCACCTGGATCTAATGGAGACCAAAGATGTTGGTGGTTTCTCTTGGTCAAACCTCGAAGCTGGTGCTGACTTGCGAAAAGCCAGACTTGATAGGAGCTATATCTTACAAAATATCATCAACTAATGGGCCCCCCTTTCCTCTCCCAAAGTGTGGACCTGGCGGTCTCTGATCAGTACCCAATTGTGATTTCCTTTCAATCCGATCGTCAATCGCAAGAAAGCTCCTTGGTTTCATGCTAATTCGACCACTTTCTCTCTCCCCTAGGTCCAACACGAGATTGTCGAGGCTTGGGGTAGGGCCTTTGCCTCCTTCTCGTTGCAAGGACACTCGAGCTCACAGAGGAGTGCACGCGGAGAAGAGAAGCCCACCGAGGCTCCATCTCCCTCCATCCTCCTTCTTGGGTGAAGGCTCATAGAGGAGTCCCCTCTCTATATACCCAAAAATTGAGCACTCTTCAGCATACGTGGGATAATCTAAGCACATCCATGGCCTTCGTGAGCTTATCTCAGAGAAATGACTTCTCATAAGGTATTAAGTAGAAATTTCAAGTTTTTTATTATTTATGAGGGAAATATGAGAAGCAATTAGATATGGTATCAGAGAAAAGTTGTTGCACGTATGTATTATGGGCTGTGGAGATGGGGAATGGGTCATTGGAATAGCTAAAGAAGCTTCAAGCTCTCAGTTTTGCTCTTCCAAAGTTACCCCTTCATGAAGAATTGTTTCTCTACTTCCTACCTTTGACATACCTGCCTTCTCCAACTCATAGCTTTGTGACTTGACATCCGATTTGAGAGAGCTTTGGCACATTACGAAGCTACAGTCCTAAGCTTTGAGAACAAATGACGACTGATTTGGAGAAGTTTTGCCCAACCAAAATCCTCTAGAGCACTTCAGAAGAAACTAGACAGCCACTCCTAGGCCTAGTTTTTCATATTTGGTGTTTGAATTGACTTTTTTCACTTGGAAAAGCTTCATATTTTTGAACTACAAGTGCTTGAATACCTAGTTTGGATTGGCGAGGACTGGAGAAAATTAAAAGTGCTTTATAGTTTGACTCAATTTGCTCATTTGAGGCTATTGTTATATGCTTTTTGGTGATGTTTTTGTTGGTATTTGGTGATTAGAACCTCCTTGGGCCAACCGGACATTTCAAATTTTCATTTGGGCCTGGTGAGGATTACAGATTAGTGCCTTCACGCTTCAAAGATTGCTTTGATTTTGCTTCGGGAGCTTTATTTTGTATCAGGGAAGTGCTTTAGTATTACATTTTCTCTTCTTCTTGCATATTTCAGTTTACTTCCATTCCTTTTACATACTCTAGTTAGTAAATGGGGGAGTGAAATATGGATTCCAAGGGTAAACAAATCTTAGACCACACTTCACCTAAAGAACAACTATAGGACCTTGGCCATAGGATGGAAGAGTTAGAGCTTGAGCAGGAAGTTGAGCAAATGGTAGAGGGAAAAGAGCCACAAGAAGAAGAATATTCTTATGTGGAGATCTACAATGAGTTTGTTACTAACAAAAAATTCATGGAGTTAAAAGAACAAACCCTTAGATTAGAAAGAGACATAGGTAGCATGATGTCTCTCATTGAACAACTTAAGTCTCAAATGATCTCACTTGAGACACATCTATGAAAGAAAGAGAAACTCCCACTCTTCCTATAGACACGACCAAAAATATTCTTCTTTTCCTAGTAAGCATAAAGGAGAGAGCTCTAGGGAAGATCCCCTGCTGAAAGACTTAAAGCCACCTACCTTTATGGGGGATGACCGTGAGAGAAACAAGGATGCAATCTACACTTTTTTGCAAAAGTGGAATGATTTGCGTCAACTAAAGGGCACCCCACCTGAGTATCATGTGCTAGAGGTGAGTCTCTCGCTTGGCCCTCATGCTTATAAGTGGTGCATGAGTCTCAAGGAGGCAAATTCTATCCATGCAGATTGGGTTCAGTTTGAAACTCTTTTCCTGAAAGAGTTTCTTCCTGAGAATGAGAAAGACAGGAACTAGGATGAGTGGGATAGGATCACACAGAGAGGTAGACCTTTGTACAAAACTATCTCCTAGGTATCATGGACCTTTCCAAATGCTTAAGAGAATAGGAAAAATGGCTACGAGCTCCAACTTCCAGAGAATAGCCAAATCCATCCAATTTTTCATGTTAGCTAGCTTAAGAAAAGGCAGGGTGAATATGACAACTTCATTCCAGATAGTGAGGTAGTAGAGCCTATTTTTGTTCAATCTATTCCACATGAGCCAGATAGCATACTATGCACTCGAGAGAAACGGACGAGAACTCATTTATATAAATAATTTCTATTAAAGTGGAAAGATAGTTCAGAAGATAGTGCCACATGTGAGAGGGTTAGCACCCTTTAGAGATGGTTTCCCAACTTTAGACTACCTTCCCAAGAATCTTTCTTAAGGGGAAGGATACAGGGAAACAACACGTAGATATGACCATGTATTGTTGTTACATGGGGATGTATTGGGAGTGTTGCTTTTATATATTCCCTCTTTCTTCCAATACCATTTTTGAGGATAAAAATGGAATTAAGGGGAAGGAAATGTAACATCGAGTGTTCATTATTCTTGAGTAAGAGGTGTGAACCACCTCTTATATATATAGATTAGGATACTCACATGAGTGCCAAGTGGCACTCAAGTGAGAGGTAATGATTAATTGCCCTTTGTGGGTGATTAGAGAGAGGGAGAGAATATATGAAGTCTTCACATGGCTGGGCGGTGAATAAAGATCATCTCTGTGTGTGATTTGAGTTGTGTTTTCAAGTTTTCTCCTTGAACTCTGAGCTTTTGACCTCCAAAAATGTAGGATCTCATGAGGAGTACTCATGACAAATATACTTTAAAGATTAGTGGGCAGATAGAGTGGACAAGCCTACTAAAAAGATTTGCAACCTTCTCAAGAAGAAGAAAGCCAAGGAAGCGATTCCATTCATGATGGATGCAGATGGTGTTGAATGCAAAATGGATGAAGAAAATAGTACACTGATTGTCAACCACTTTATCTAGCTCTTGGGGATCTCCACACTTCTTTCCCCTCACAGACGTGATTGCATGGCCACCATCTCACACGTTAGAACCAAAAAAATCCCTCAAAATATGAAAGCTATTTGTGAAGCTTCCATCTCCGATGCTGAGATTCTTGAGGTAATTGATTCCCTTCCTAACGACAAGAGCCCGAGTTGGATGGCCTACCAATGAGTTCTTCAAGACCTTCAAGCATGTGGTGGCCACTCCTTTACGGCTCGTGTGGTAGGAGGCTATTTCTTTTGGCACACTTCCCAATTGTCTCAATGAGGGTGTCATCAAGCTCATTCACAAAAAAGGAAGCAAAAATAGAATAAAAAATTGGAAGACAATTAGGATGCTGCAAACTAGTTACAAGATCCTAGCAAAGGTGGTTGCAAAAGGTATTACTTGTTACCTTCGAGATTGGATCGGTGAGGATAAAAAAGGGTTCATTAAGGGGAGGTCCATCCTTGAGGCTATCAATAATATTTGGGAAGGTATGGTTTTTGCTAAGGAATCTATGTAACACATCCTCTTCCTTAAGATTGACTTTGACAAAGCTTATGACAGACTCACGTGGGACTTCATTCTCCAATCATTGAAAGACTTGGACTATGGCCAAAAATTCATTTAGATGATCTCTACTCACATAAACATTAATGGTCAAGTCTCTCAAGTGATTATATTAAAACGTTCTATCAGACAAGGGTGCCCCTTGGCCCCTCTTCTCTTTGCTATAGCAACGGATGGGCTTAGCTCCCTTGTTAACCATCAAGCTCACCTTGGTCGTATTGAAGACCTAAATCTACCTCTCAATCAAGATCAGATGATCATGAGACTTTTTGCTGATGATACTAATGTCTTTGTGCATAATGACACATTAAGCATTGGCACTTTTTGGAGTTGTCTTAATACTTTTTGTGAGGCATTGGGATCCAAAATAAATCAATCTAAAAACGCTTTTAGGGTGGCTATCGGTCATCCTCCATAGGTGCTTATTGACCAGGACTGTCAACTCATCCCTAGTGGTCAAATCTTCCGCCTCTTAGGTATTCCATTGGGATTCGATGTTTCGATGGGTAGCGATGGAATTGGGGTCTCTCTAAACTCGAGAGCAAGTTGGCGTATTGGAAAGGTATGCAAATTAATTTGGCCAGATGTGCTATGGTGATTAACACATTCTTTCTCTCTTCAATGCTTTTCTTTCTCGCTTTTTGGAGAACAAATGACCAAGATATCTTCAAACGGGAGAGAATTTGAAGGAACTTCCTATGGACTGGTGACCCTAACAGAAGGGGTATCCCAAAAATTAAATGGACTACTTGCAGTAGCCGAAAGGATCAAAGTGGTTTGGGCATTCTAGACATCGAAGGAATGGCCAATAAGTTAGCGACAAAATGGTTAATTAAAGTGTGGAGCAATAGTGATGCCTCTTGGGCGAAGCTTATTTTTAGAAACAAGAGTGCACTTAAGCTCGTGGGCCTCCCAAGGTGGAAGGGTCTTGACCTTCTCACCATTTTGTTCTCCCCTTTTCCGATGACTCCCAAAGGCTCGAGCTTGGTTTGTTCTCTATGGAAGAGTTGGAACAAGGTTAAACAGTTAGAAGACTTGCCTCCTCATTGGTCAGGACTCTTCTCACCCTGAGGGTTTGAGATGGCACAATGGCAATAGCATTGAGAAAATTCTGAGATTGAAGAAGGATGTGGAATTTCATATCACACTCAATAGGAAGTGGTGTCTAGATTGGTTGTGTTGGAGGTGGGACTTTAAGTTCCAATCTCTTTGGCACCCCCTCATCAAGATAAAAAAATCTATGCTTATGTGGCAAATCCTACACCGTGGAATTTGGACCAATGTAAAAGCTAACAAAATTTACGAGGCCCTCTAGTGGTGCAAACGATGCCATCGTGGCTTGGAGGACTTGGGACACCTCTTCTATTCATGCCCCAAATCAATATCAATTTGGCAAGCCCTAGAGAGAATCATGTTGTTACAAGAACAACTCAATTGGAAGCAAGCCTTGCTGTGTGAAGCGACCGGGTGTTCCTCAACATTGTGGAATTCTATAAGAGGGGAGAATCTATGGAAAATATGGAAAGAGAGGTGTGCAGTCAACTTTGGAAGCCTCCTAAAGAATGGTCAATTGAAAAGTCTCTTTTCCTTTTAGGCAGAAGAATTTCCAATTGTAAGAAGCCCCCACCCTTTAGACACCATAAAGTGTTCTTGCTAGAGAACAACAAGATCAAAACCAAGTGGGTCCCACATGAGGGGGATGAGAGAATTATCAACCTTCTTTGTAAAATTCTCTAATAATCTTTAAGCAACCCCTGCTTTGTGGGATACGGGGGGTCCTATGGGTGTTAGGCCCGTTCACTTGTACAACTGTAATTTCAATTAATTAAAGTTTGGAAGAGTAGGCTCTTGGCCGAACTTCCTTTAAAAAAAAAAATTATTGTGAACATACTATTAAGAAAAAACTAGAAGCAGGCTACTCACCCACTATCATCTGAATCCTATTGACGTCCGAAAGTGTTTTTGACATGCTCTTCCTCCATTTTTTAAAAACACTAAGATTCCATTAAATTCATGCATGTTAATAACATGTAGAAATTTTAACCCTAACATTTGGATTCCATAATCTCAATAAATGTAGCCTCTCTTATATGTGCTTGTTTGAAGAGTCGTTAACAGGTGGGTTCCATGCCCAAAATTCTCACATTATTATTTGATTTTGTTTTGATGGATAATATAATCAACTCATTAGCCTAAATCAAGAGATCCAACAATATAAATAAACTCTTTTGTTGTGATGGATAATATAAATCAACTGTTTTGTCTAAATCAACAAACCAAGAATATACTTCCACAATCAGACATATTAAGGAGAAATTCTCTCCATGGAAAGCTTTCCCATGTCCATTGATAAATAAAATGGCGCAGTTTTACAACGTGCGCTCCTATACACGGAGGTAATTGCACCCATAAACCCTATACACAGAAAAGCCTTAAACCCTTCAACATCGGAGTTACTGTGGCAGGCTATATACATAAATATACACAGAGAGAGCGAGAGAGAAAGAGAGAGAGAGAATGGCGTCGGGAATGCTGACCAGGACGCTAGCGGGCTTGGGGCGACGCCTCCGTCTACCATCTTCCGCCATGTCCAGCAACCGAGCACCACTCTGTAGAGCTTCCTACTCCGGTCTCTTTTCGGACCCAGATGAGGCCGTAGTGGAAGAGGACGAGGCGCAGCTTAATAAGTATCACGAACCTGTAGTCCTAGTCACTGGTGCATCCCGAGGTCTCGGCCTCGAATTCGTAAGTTTCTTTGACGTCTTCTCGTATAATTTGCATTTTGGTTTTTTCAATTGTATCTCCTGTACCTTGTGTTTCGGACATCAATTTATCTGTTTGTACCCAGTTTACCTCCTTGGCAAAGAATGTGACCAAATCAAGTGTAGCGAGATTCAGTTTTTGTCTCTCCGATTGTTGTGTATCTGATACTCGGCACTCACTATTTGTTTTTCCGGTTATCGTCTGTAATGGTCTACTTTATGAAACGAGTTGCCATTTGGAGGAATTGTTCAATAAACGGGTTAACAAAGTCAACCTGCAATTTTTTGATTCCTTTTGGGCAAAAGAAGACCAACTTAAAAGTCAAAAGGTTACACTTGTTTTATAATAATAGTTACGACAATAAATTAAGTTGTGTACCTCTTGGTGACGAATTTATCATTCCCCATAGCCTACATAAGAAACTTGGTCCGTCGTCTATCGATAGTAGGGATGTCAAGGAAAAATGTTTTACTGGCTATTTTCCAACAAGAAGAACAACGAAGAAAGGGATCCGTTGTCAGGAACTAGTAGTTATTGGCTTCACTCTGCTCTTAACCGTTCATAGGCTTGTGATTTCTTTCTTGGACAATGTTTGTTTCCTTACTCATCCCTTTTTCAGTACCTTGAAATCAAAGTATCATCTTTGTCTCAGCTTACTGTTTATACATTCAGTATTTGCATCTCCCCATTACCCCTTCTTACGTAGGAGCAGATTAGAGGGACTGTTTCTGGTTAAAAAGAAGCACCTATGTCTGCTAGGGTTAATCTATCATGCATACACACCTGGATACCTTTATGCCTTAGTCTCATGATTCATCACAACTCAGTATATGTTTAATTTTTATCATAGAGCATGCATGAACATATATTCTTTTATGTATTGATTATAATCATGGTGCAATAAATTTCATGTTCTACTTATGTATGCTGTTTGCATTCTTTCATTGTTTCATTCTACTTGCTAGGAAATTTTTCTCTACCCTTGTCCGTATGGATTCTGTCATCGTGGGGACTAGTCACACGAATTTTACAATTTGATATCTAGATTGAGTTCTTCAATGACTCTTATTGATTGGCACACAATGCTTTGTAATTTCTGCAAATTTTTGTGACAGACTCGCCAACTTATTGTAAAATATCCTGGTCAAGTTGTCTATGGAACAGCTCGGAATCCAGATGCTTCAGAAGGTCTTCAGGCCCTGAAGAGGAGGCATCCAATCCGATGCGAACTTGCCACAATGGATGTAACCAAAGAAGAAACAGTGGAGGTCTGGATTTCAACTTATTATGTCCTTCAGCCTAAATTGTTAGTTTTTCTTTGTTCAGATTTATTTCGTTTTTTCTTTATGTTATTTTAAGCCATCACAATATATGCAACACTGGTTTCATTAATGGTCGTCTTTTGCCATGAGTATCTATCAATTGTTGCTGAAGTTTTAAGTTAACCAGGCGTTGGCAAAAGAAATTCATGAGAAGTATGGACGTCTGGATTTGATCGTGAATTGTGCTGGTATTCTGCACATACCAAATGAAATCAAGCCAGGTAGCTCTGTTTTCAAGTTTCATTATGTGCTACAAAGTACCTTTTATTGTCATTGAAATATTTCAACCACTTACAGAAAGTCATTGGCTATCATATTAGCATGGTTTTGGTCCCCTGATTTACGAGTATCTTTTACAGTGTAAATGTCAACAATGTTCTAATTCAAACAATCAAGTTTTTTGCAGAGACCATTATTGAGCAGCTTGAACCTGAGGCAATGATGCGGGTTTTTGAAGTCAATGCTCTTGGGCCTGTTGTTGTTGCCAAGGTAGTGTAATGCTTATGCTTAACAGGGTGACGATTTATATTTTCATGTGTTTGAGTATTCTCTTTTTTTGGAGCCATGCAGCATTTCTGGGAGCTCCTTAAGATAGGACGAGGCACCAAAACTGGTCGAGCAGGAGCGGTCATTGCACACATAAGTACTAGAGCTTCTTCTATAAAAGATAATACGTTGGCTGCATGGTATGGCTATCGTGGATCAAAGACTGCCCTCAACATGTGTAAGCCTCCTCTTCTTGTACCTAAGGTTATTGATCTTGTGGTTACTAACAGAAAGCCCACATCCATGCGTAGTGTCTATCTACTCTGCAGATGCAGTGCTTAGGCACAGGCTACAGCAAGACATATGCTGATTTGAATAGGGACTGATTGTCTTTTTTTGGCATTGCTCAGCATACGAACCCTGGAGATATTTGATTCTTCTTCTTTAGTGCTTCAATGCTGGCCAGCTTTGCATCTTTAGCTAAGGAAGAAGGGTGTGGATATGATTCATGTATGCATGCTCTCCAACTTTGGAGACTTGACAGTTTTAGGATCTCTTCAAATCCTGAACTGGAATCAAATAGATCACCTAAAATATCCTAATCAATAGTGAGTGTGAGGAACGCTGCTTTGGTTTTATCTAAAGATTATTTCATAAGGAGGCCATTGTAACTGGAAGTCCTTTGCCTACATGGATATATACACATGTATGCATGCATACATACGTGCATACATGCATGATGCATGCATACACATGTATACATACATGCATATGTATGTATGTACACATACATCATACATGCTTGCATGTATGCATACATAGATACATTTATGCGTGCCCCCAACTTTGGAGACTTGACAGTTTTAGGATCTCTTCAAATCCTGAACTGGAATCAAATAGATCACCTAAAATATCCTAATCAATAGTGAGTGTGAGGAACGCTGCTTTGGTTTTATCTAAAGATTATTTCATAAGGAGGCCATTGTAACTGGAAGTCCTTTGCCTACATGGATATATACACATGTATGCATGCATACATACGTGCATACATGCATGATGCATGCATACACATGTATACATACATGCATATATATGTATGTACACATACATCATACATGCTTGCATGTATGCATACATAGATACATTTATGCGTGCCCCCCCCCCCCCCCCCCCCCCCCCAACACACACACGCACACACACACACGATGTTACATCTAGAAGCTAACCTTCCATAGCTCTTTTTGAATACATCAAAGGGTGTTCTTGCTGGTCGTGCTCCAGGCCTTACATTCACATATTTGAATGTAATATATTACACACACATATATGTACATACATACATACATATATGATACATACATACATACATGATACATACATGCATGCATGTATGTATGTATACATAGTCCTTAATTGTACTTTGATATATACATACATATACATTCCTAAATGGCGTCATCCATTGGTTCTCCCTCAATTGGTTTCTCACCATTGATTTCCTGCTAAAGTAGTAGAAGTCTCAAGTTTTTTCGCCATAGGCATACACAAATAGGAACAAGGGTACTAGACTCCCTACCACGTAAATGGTATCTCTCTACTTTTTAACCCCGTCAATAGGTTGGTCACATCCAAACATGTTTTAACCACTAATCTACATGAGCACTAAAATCTGGTTGAAAGGGAAGTGTGATGACCTTGTATAAGATATTTTTTGACCAGAAGATCCTTTACGTGCTCTTCTATGTAGCCCTAATTGAATGAACCTCCTTTTGTTAATGTGCTATGAAGGTTACCCTACTTAGTTAGGGAGAGACAAATTAACTCCCCCCCCCCTTTTCTTTTTTTTTGGATTCTCTCTGTTAGTTTTAATGTTCGACCATGTCATATTTTTTAGTTTTTTAACACCATTTCTGAGATTAGGCTGGCTTGATCTGTGCATAATAGGTTCTTGCATAGCAAGCTCCTTTTATCTTGGAAGGACAACAAGCCTCTTTGATTTCTGACCCTCCCACATTCCAGCTGCAGTGACCCTTTCTAGTGACATATCACCCAATCTGTTAAAAATTAAGGATTGAAATCAACAGGAGTATATGTTGCAGTCCACTTTCTTGTGAACTACATTTACTCCAAAAATGGTCCATAATTTGGTTACCTTCTGAGGGACTTCACCACCTTTCCAGCTCTTCTCCCTGCTCTTCTTGATAACTATCTTTCACCTCCTATTTATTCAGCCACAAACCTATGATCCTTCAATCGTGTAGCTGTGTCTAGTCACCCAACATGACCAAACAACATGAACATTCACTCAACATGACAAAACAAACAATATCAGAGGACAATCTTTAAATCAACCTCCAGCCAGGTTCAGCTAACTTCATTTACCTGTTTGCAATATTTGTATTTATGTCTTCTTAGTTTTGTATGGAATCTGAAGAGTCATGAGGACATTTGTGGAGCTAAGATAATAGACTATCACATTAATATTAGAGTATTTTATTTGCTGAGTCTGCTCTTTCAGCCAAACTAATAGGATGCAAGATGATGAGCATAGATCACGAATTCTCACGTTATAACAAATTTCTATTTATGGGAGACTTTACAGTGGGACTATAATGTTATGACTGAACTAAAGATGTCTATTTAATGACTGCTTTACATGAATGCTTGGCTTGTTCTACAAGGAAGGCATGTAAGTCACATCCGACCCTCTGAAAGTTTGAAATGTAAGCTGTCTAAAAGCATGTATTCAATGGCTTTTTCTGGAAGAGCTCCTACTTATCAGGTTTGTGTAACAAATCTGTAGTAGACTCTGCAAATACATTGTTTTCGCTTGACTGAACATCATGGCTCGTTTTGTAAACAATCCATTGACATTGGACATAGTATGTTCTTCTGACATCCATCAGACTTCCATCAACTACCTTAATAAATGCAGCATGAATGAATGAGAATTTTATTTAAGACGCCCGATTTTCTTGCCTGCTAGGATCATACAAGGAAGCAAGTTGATTTCTACTGTCGTAGGAGCATTGGAAGAAAAGAATACAAAGCTTGTTTTAATTCGTAGACTTGGTAAAAGCTCAATGATGACTAGAGGCTTTTCAACCTTGGAACAAGCTCAAACATAGGTAGTTAGTCTAAGAACGCTCCCCACATCATCCATAGCTAAAAAATAGCTAAAGAATATGTTATTCAAGTCATGTCAAACTGATTTCAACTACCAAATGAGCTGAAACGAATTAGGAACACTTTTTGGTGTGATTTCACCAATCACAAGCGACCACATTTGTGAGTAGATTCGAACGACAAGTTGAGCGGTGCATATTGGCGGATCATTCAATCCAAATATCATATCATGAGTGTCACTTTGAAGTTAATAGGCTCACCCCTTGCTTGCTTTCTCTGCCTACATTGCAGAGAATTTTATCTCTACACCTTGTCTAGTCGATGGTCATACATTGTGGCATGTCTTGATGCATCTCTTTGGTTAAGCCTCAGCATTCATTCTATCGCTTTTGTTTTGTCATTAGACTTTATAATATATTACGAAAGCTTGGTTAAAGTCTTTGAGTGGTCTGCAAGTAAATATGCATTCATTGAGCTCTATCGTGTGTTTAATGTGTGAAGAGTCTTGATAGTCTGTAATAGAGTAGATGTTTGTATGAGCTATCAAAATCAAATTGGAGCAAATGATAGCTCATTTGAAAGATAAATTCGTTTTTAGGCCCACAAGAGATATAGAGACGAATAGAAAATAGAGACATTATGAAGAGAAGATTGCACATGAGGATGATGTAACGAGCCATGTTCCAAATATAATGACTAGATTTCATGATAGAAGTTACAAGACAACATAAAATATTTATTGGATGTACAAGTAATGACGAATACCAGCTATCCAATAGCTCCTAGAACCTCCAAAGCTGAAGTATGATCTCCTCTACAATAGACAAGCTATTGCAGACCTTGAATTTGATGAAGAAAACACAACTCCTACAAGTTGGAGAGACCACCTTCTCCAAGCTAGCGCATGAAGAGAGCTTCAAAAAGTGATGGATATTAGTGTCCATGATGTGGTATATAGGCTATGTTGCCTTGGTAAACAAGCCAAAGCAAAAAAGCCTATTATGTGAATTTGGCTTTGTTTTGCGGGAATGTGCATTTTAGCCCTATCGTGAGTCTTTTTAAACTTGATATCTTGCACGAATCATATTTGTTGGATTATATAAGTTAGATTTAATATACAATTGATGTGTGTCATGGTTGCTTTTAACTTTATAAAGTGCTTTTCACACTTAAATTAAAATTAGGTTTTGTGTTTTGACCTTGATTTTGATGCTAAACACGTGTTATATATGGTTGGGCAGCTCTCATCTCTAAGAATATGTAATATAAATTATTGATCGTGCTTTTTACCATGTCTCAAAAATGGGACCATTTTTTATCATTTCCAAGTTAAATTTATCTTCTTTATAAACTTGCAAGTAGGGTCCTTGGTGGAGGGTTTCCTTATTTCCTTGGTGGAGGGTTTCCTTATTTGACATATTTTCTAGCAATCCCCTTGTAACTTGACACTAGGGAAGTATGCCAATTGGGTATATTTGTTGTTTCTTCTAGTTATTATTTGTTTTAGGCACCTCTAGAATTTTCATGTAGTTATTTGTTTTAGGTACCTTCATAATTTTCATGTAGTTACTTGTTTTAGGTACTTGTATACTTTTCACACATCATGCAAAGTATCCACCAACACACACAAAGGACCTTTGACATGAAGAGCACCCTCATAATACACATCACAAAGTGAACTCACACATTCCCACTCTTATCAACCAAGTATTGCTCGGGAGTATAGAGACAACTATAAGACAACATGTAATTAAATAGGATATAGACTCGAACATACTCCCAAGATTATCAAGATTGGCCAATCCTTTTCAAATCAAGATAATATGCTCTCAACTACACCTATTATACAACGCATACAAGGAGGTGTTAAATTTACCACATGTCGATCTTGTATGTAGTTGTATCGGAATACATTCAAAATGTGATTGAAACATTTGGAACGTTTCACTCAAAATGCGCATTTCAATGAGCGTTGGAAACACTTTTTCTTAAAAAAAGAGACTTGCCCCTTAAAAAAAAATTGGCACTTTGTCATATATAATACATTCATATAATACATATATATAAAATGACACACACACACACACACACACATATATATATAAATATATATATATATATATATATATATATATATATATATATATATATATATATATATATATATATATATATATGACACATAATACATTGCATTTGAAGAAGTCCAAATCAAGTTATGAGAGGTTTGGGAGCAAGTCTTATTGATAAGGGACTTTTAAGTCATTTGGGCATGTTCACACATGGCCAATGACCATATGTCATAAAAATAATGTAAATGCCTATAACTCCTCAATTTGGGGTCCAAAAAATATAACAAAAATATGTCTGGAAACCTCTTGGAAAGAGCTTTTAGTAGGAAGGGTCAAAATATAAAAAGGAGAGTCCTTGGGGCCTTTATCCCCAACAAATAGGGTCCTTAGTGGAAGGCTGCCTTATTTGACATATTTTCTAACAACATTAGTAAGTTCTTTGAGTGTCTATTAAATCAAACCTTGGATTCAATACTTAACCATTTGTGAGAAACAAAGATTTTGAGTTTGGGAGTTGCCTATTTGCTTCTACTTGTGTGAAAGAGCTGAAATACTCCATCATTAGGCATTGAGGTATGTCTGGGTCATTTGTCACTGATGAAGACATTTATCTACTATGAATATTGCACGAGACCTTTACCAAGTATTTGATCGATCAAGCTTTGGTTGAAGTATATAGGTGTCATCATGGGCTAATTAGGTTATCAAAGCTTTGAAATCCTATGGTCTTTAAATCTTTGCTACTCAAGATAAAGATTTTTGAAGGGACAATCGCTTCTTACTATTTATGTATATTATCTTAATGTTGTAAACATACATGGAGAACCTACGTTAAAAGTACTTCTAACATGTGTTTTATCTTACCTAACATGAAAAGAGAGGGCCATCTTGTACAAGATAACTTGATATATCTACTTCAGAAGTAGATAACACACAAACTTGATGTGTAACAAGTATATGTGGAACTTTGGAACTCTATACAAGCCTTTTTGTGCGGTAATGTGCTTGTGAGTACCATTATCACCTTATCGTAGATCATTGATAAATGAACAAAGCTATTTGACTTGTTTGAGAGGGTGATACTTTGACCAGAGTTGACCTAACTAGTAGATTTGACCTGGTTGATCAAGTTTCATTTAGGCCGACTGGAGTTGACCAGAAACTGGAGATAGAAGGAAAATATATCCAGGAGGCTATAGCTCAAGGAAATAAGAAGTTCGTCTACCCTGAGGGTAGAAAACAGTGGTTGGTCTTCTCGGCCGCACTTTTGCTGAGATAAATTGGCTGAGTATTCTGAGGGAAGCGAGTTTTCTTGAGTTTTCTTTAACCTATGACATCAAGTTGCAGACACTAGAACATGCTTAACATCAGAACAAGATCTGCACAAAGATGATATCAAACTATTGGAACCTCTTTTCAACCCTAGATTCTAACGCGAGAGTAGTTAGAGAAACAAAAGGTTAATTTCTAATGCTCTCCAATTATCTCGAAAATTATGAAAGGTGTTACAATAGGCTTCATGATTTTGTTTATATACAAATTGAGTTGTACCTAATCGAAAAACTAAGAAAATAGTTTCATGCTAACCAGAAAGCAAAACGATTGCTAATCTTGGAGAGCTGATTTTCATGGAAGAAAGAAGATATTTTTAGCTAATTGGCATAAAAAAGTATAATAACTTTTTAATCGTTTACTTAACAAGAAATAAGTTGGGGAACTTATTTTTTTGGTCCCATCTTGCAGGGTATAATAGCGTCAACTCTATTCAAAATATCTCAAGATTTGTGACCTAAAGCTGTCCTACAGTAAGAGAAATGCTTTGATTATCAGCTTTAAACTCTAATTTCAGAACAGCTTACAGAGTCCTCACACACTTTCTCTCTGTATACCAATTGACTGTGGTTATTGTAATGTCAACCCTCAATGCACTCTTTCATCAGTGACTAGAGGCATTATTGATTGCATTTTGTTTTCTAGGTTTTACGTGGTCCATATGGCCTACTCTGACTCATTCTTATGTGCTTGTCTGGGGAAGGCCTTAGATCATGTGAGTTTTGAGAAAGATTATCTATGTCCAATATTCAACATTGTATGCTTATCTTGTACATAATGTTTTTGTTTCCGTTGATAAATGATGATCTGTAAAAAAAGAAGGGTTGAATCATGGTTTGTGTGCATGCTGTGAGCTGTCCTTCTCTTAAAATGATTCTATTGTGCATGTGCAAGGCCTCATTGTGAATTTTGAAATACTTCTTGAACTTACGAAGTTGGATTTAGGAAGCTGCATATGGAAACATGTATCAGCCTTAGATGAAAGAGCTTTTTTATTTCAATATTTTATTTATTTATTTTACCACATTGAAATCATCCTTGGCCTCTTGTTTATTTGGTCAGTGATGTTGCAATGATGAAACTTATGTTAGTACTCATCCTTGGCCTTTAGTCATGCTGATAAGCATTGTTGCAATGTCACGAATGAGGAGAAACTAGTAGTTGTACAAAGAATGATCTAGCATGTCCTCCCTGGCATCCCTCATATCGTGCGAGAGGCCAGAAAGTACAATGAGCATAGGAGAGGGTACTCACATGACTAACCATTCATAGCTCCATATCTTATATCATGTTACTGATTTTATAATAGGGCTCAGAAGCCATAACACAACACACACACAGACACACACACACACACACACACACACACACACACACACACACACACACACACACAGAGCATGCATACATAGGTACTTCTGTCAGCTGTAAGGAGAGTAGTCCTTTTGAATAGCAAGTGTAGCATGAAAATTTCAAAGTTCTGATCTTTTGGCATTGTTTCTCGATTCTGCATGATGTCATGTCATCAAGTGTGAGTAGACTCTAGAGGCTTGGAATGCAGTTACTTCCCCAAGTTTTCAAGAGTGCTTACAGCGGATATATCCTATGCAAAAGTCAGTGGGTCTGATGATTTGAATGTAAGGAATGTTGTTTGTGAAGTATGATGTCCATGATGTTTATGATGTACACTACTCAGGAGGAATGAACATGAGACATGTGGTTCATCCAGTGTTAATCGTTTCTATATCAGCATTGTTTCATTGGGTGTGATGAGCAGGAACCTGGTTTCACATATGTCTCTGCATGATTTCAGAAACAAGGTTGGGTAAAGGCTTTAGGGGGCTGCTGAAAGTGGATTGGACTGGTTACTTGAATTTAATACAAAGAAGGAAATTGTGAGGACCCTTCCATAATGTCTTGATCTTGTGTACCTAAATTCACACTGTAATAAGTGGGGTAACTCCTTGGATTTGGGGTTAAGCTTGGTGTAATGTGAGCTGAACCCTGTGAACTAAGAACTTTGGGGGTTATGCAGCTCTGAAACATGCATTTGAGATCTTGGACTTAATTCATCCAATTCTGCTGGGATATTGGTCAATTTCCAAGAGACTCTACGTAGTCGCTTGCATGGCAAAGGAAAAAGGAAGCCCTGTTTTTTTGCATTGATTCTTTGCTTGGTTTTGAATTTCCTGTGCTGCAGTATTTTAGACAAATTGTCGAGTAAGGGATTGGGATGATCCCTTTCCCCCCTTTTTCTCCCCAATATGGAATGGAATTCAGAAATAAGGTGAGTCTTACCAGTGGGGAATGCTGGGCATTGTTAGCAGAAACCCTGGACCATCCATCCAGTGATTGATCGTCTATCATTAGGCCATGCTTATGAAACAGAGGATCAAGGATTTTGAGTTTTTGTAACCTTTTTTTTTCTGGTGAACTTATATTGATTGATCCATTCATTTTGTTTTGAAATTCGCGTGCTGCAGTGGTAAAGACAATGGCTCAGGAATCCATGAGCCGAAGGGATCCTGTCATCACATGTCTTCTTCATCCTGGCACTGTAAATACAGCTTTGTCAAAACCTTACTCAGCAAACGTACCAAAGATGAAGCTCTTTTCATGTGATTATGCAGTGGAGAGGCTATTGGGAATCATAAATAAAGTAAGGCCAGAGGACAACGGAAAATTCACATCATGGGACAGGCAGGAGGTCCCATGGTAAAGAAGAGTTTGGGTGAAAATTGGTGTACAAGGTGGTTTTTTGAAGGCAGGCCTCTTTAGTTTGCAGCCTGCAATCCGATCTGTGTATGCCACATGTACTTCTATCAGTTGGATTCTGATTTGGCAATGTGGCACTATGATCAATGGCGTGGAGATTTGTTATATAGTTGATGCTTTGGGGCTTAACACTGAGAGAAAAAGACTGCTATTTTATAGATTACAACATTTTGGGATGGTCAAAGGAGCTACAGGGGCCTGACCATTGTTAGTATTGGTTTGGCTAATCGTTGATTGAACAAGTTAGGGTCAAAGGTGTACTCTCGCATCCATAATCAAATTCTAGAGACATTTAAGCCTCAGTTGCTAAAAGCAGCATTACTTCAGTTTATCTTTCTTTACACGCAGATGTTCACTGCCAGAACTGATTTGAACGTCCTCTGTTATGACTCTATTACAATTTAATTAATATTCTGAGCCCAATGAGATTGGTCCCTGAAGTCATCATATGAAAGGTCATTTTGGTGTCTCTCACCCATTTTCTCTGGGTTTGGATGATGAAGTTACAGTTCTGTTCTGCAAGTTTTTATTTCCATAAACTACTACTCGGCCATTCAGATAGATTTGTTTATCTTAATCCGTATATGACAGGTTCTATCAAGCAAATAGAGTCTTGGATCCGAGATCATTATGCTGATTACTTGTATAGTTATACTAGTCACTTGCATGCTGTTGTTGCTCACATACAATGTTTCTTTTACGATTTTCTTGAAAGTATAAAAGAAAACATAGCTGTATGATTGACCTCGTTTTAGAACTAGGTGGACACTTAGTTGTGTGTTGTAAGTTCATAAAATCCGGTCATTGCATATGAAGTAAGACAGTCAATGGCTGCTGACAAAAGCCAGAGAGAAACCTAGAAGTGGCCGCAGTCTCGCTTGTTTGGCTAATTTAAGCAAAAAACCAGTTTGATGACCATAGATGGGTCGTTTTGCTGCCCACTTCTCTCCGTTGTCAAGGTACATGATCCGTCAAGGATTGATAAGAGTATGCTCTCGCTGTCGGGCATTTACCCACAATCCATGGGACAATCGACATTCTCATGGAAAGTGAAGGCGGGAAGGCTCAACACATACGATAGGTAGTGCGTCGTTGCAAGGACGTTGGATGACACTCAATTGGTCCATTGTTCAAAGGCATGGATGGTTACCCTCACTTTATAATTGTGTAGAATTCGACATAGGAAAGCAAACCACTAGGGATTGGATAAAAACCTGAGGAGGATGCAAGGGGGCATGACATTCAACCCCTTTCCTACAGCCTTATCAGTCTTGAGAAGTTCACCTATGGGCCCTAGAATGATTCCGATTGGTGATGAAGTGGAAGGGGCGAAAAATATGATGGTTGTGGGAGTGTGCCGTATTCTCATGCTTGAATTTTGAGGAGTGTCCTTAGTACCATGAGTTGTAGCGTGAATTCATATCTGAGGGAAAGTTAACTAAATGCAAGAGAGACACGAACCCCTAACATTGTTGATGCAAAGGGATTTCTTAGGATTTATAGGAGATGGCATGCCCCAAGCCGATGTCAAGTTAAAATTGCATCTTACTTGGGCAAATCAAGCAACTAAGGGCTCATGCCTAATTTTGGTGATGGCAAAAGGTGGGTCGTCAATCCACACACCCATTGATGCCTTGTCAAAAACTTCCCATAACTACATAGGCACGACAAAGCTTAGATTGCAAGCATCGATGAAGGTATTTCCCACCTAAGGAAAATGGGGCCTATCGATAGCCTACCTCTCTACATTTTAGAAACAACAGGGACATGTCACACATCATTGTAACTTACGGCCATGCAACTTATGGCATATTCATTGTAGCTTATGGAGCATGTTTCGAGTGACTAATAATGGAACGACTTATGTGTAAAAATGATTTATTGCACGAAACAATTTGTGCATGTCAACTGACCAAACCCTTAGGAAAAACCCCGATCACAAAGAAGCCATGAGCATCCTACAACCTAATGCACAAAGAAGCCATGAGCATCCCACAACCTAATGCACAAATGAGATTCCGTTTATTGACTTAAAATCCCATGAAGTTGCGGCATGACAACTTACATACTCATCAGGCGTTGATCCATTGCCATTCATCTTGTGGATGACCCAAGCAGGGACTAACGTGCAAACATGCAATGCCCAAAAACAATTTTCCATATTTTTTGCAAACGAGTTGATTTCCCAACGGGGAGCATCGACAATGTATGTCATGTATAAATGGTTTTGCCCTTTGCTAACGGGCCCTCTTTGCTAACGGGCCAATGATTGGCACTGTTGGACCAAGAGTCGAAGCTCTAATACCAAATGTGATGATCCATTCCAATGGGAGGCCTTCTTTGTCGATCCCGCAAGGAAATGGATGGCCATGAGTTAAATACGCAAATCCCCTTTGAGCTACCCAAGAGCAATTGGGACTTAAGTTGTTGGCATGAAGGCTAGATGCAAAGCAGAAGCAAGACTTAACCTGGAAAGGTGAAGGCATGGCCATTGATGGCGGGCCAACTTTGTATTGCATTGTCGTAAAGTCCAATTGCTGTTTCTTAGAGGCATAGTAGCTTTTCATTGCCACACACCTCCAAAACCCCTTTTGAATGGGGTGGGCAAGATGAGGACGGGGCAGCCTGACCGTCATGAAGTATTTTAATGGCGATGCACCTGAGTGGACTCTACTTCTTGAGAGCTCCACGATGATACCCTCGAAGTAGAAAACCAAATTACAGACACCACACACAATGCTCTGCAAAGAGGTTGTAGAATACATAGAAAACACATTGTACATAGACCATGAACACAGATTTCTTAGGTCATATAAATGCAGTCGAACCTACAGTCTGTGGCTGACCAAGCCACTATATGTTTTATTAAAACACATATACAAAAGTGTCTGATGGCCATTTGGCCTTTCACATGGACACTAACGATAACAATCTCCCACTAAAGGCCAATATGGCCAAAGTGTCTATGGGAGAAAAATAAAGAATGATAAAGAATACCTAAGTATAAGTATAAGTATACCTAAGTATAAGTATACATATTATACCTCCCACCTGATGGGCATGTTACACAATATACAAGTAACTATGTAAGACCATGGATCAAGTAACCCCCAGCAAGTGACAACAGTGTTGAAAGCTATCCTATGGTAGAGCTTTAGTCAAAGCATCCGCAACATTATCTTGAGTGTGAACCTTCTCAAGAATAATGCGTTGAGTGGCTAAGCAGTCTCTAATGAAGTGATCCCGTACCTCGAGGTGCTTGTTCTTTGCATGATAGGCCGGATTCTTAGCCAATGCAATGGCACTCTGACTATCATTGAGAAAATGAGGTACATGTTGAGGTAGACCTATATCACAAGCAAGATGGGAAAGCCACATGGCTTCCTTACATGCCCACTTATTACAACATACTCTACTTCTATAGTGGAAACAATTGTACATTCTTGAAAATGAGATCTCCAAGAAATAAAATCTCTAGCAAAATGAAAAATGTACCCTGATGTAGTCTTATGATTGTCTACATAACCAACATAATCAGAATCCGTGTAACCAATAATGGATGCTTTCCCTCTACTCAAGCATACAAACTTGTCTTAGTGCCACTTAGATATATCAAAATCATCTTGACCGCTTCCCAATGCTTCTTCCTAGGATTAGACATATATTTGCTCACAAATATACTGCAATTGCAATGTCTGGTCTCGTAGCTACCATAACATACATGAGACTACCAACAACAAACTGATAAGAAATTTTGGTCATGAATTCTTTTTCCTCATCTGATTCGAGGCAATCATCCTTGTTCAATTTCACATATGTGGGTAGAGGTGTACTCAATGTCTTTCCACCTAGCATATTGAACCTAGGAAGTACTTTGGATATGTACTCACTTTGAGACAAGCATCTTTTACTCCTACCATGAGTAATGCACATGCCAAGAATATGTTTGGCATCCCCCAAATCCTTCATATCAAATGTCGAACTCAACTTCTTTTTGAGAATTGACAAGTCATAAGAGGACTTCCAAGCAATCAACATATCATCGGCATAAAGTATCAAGCATATCAAGCTTCCATCTCAGCATCTCTTTGTGTAGAGACAATGATCTCATTGCTTCGTGAATAGCCTTGAGACTTCATAAAAGCATCAAACTTTTGGTACCATTGTCTAGGGGACTATTTAAGTCCATATAATTAGCTTACAAACTAGACTTTCTTTGCAAGGAACTACATAACCCTCTCGTTGTTCCATATAGATCTCATCTATAAGGTCTCCATGCAATAAAGAAGTTGTCACATCCATTTGGACTACCTCTAAGTCCTCCATTGCAATGAATCCAAGCAACATTCAAAGGGTAGTCATCTTGACAACTAGAGAGAAGATTTTCTCGAAATCAACACCATGTTGTTGCTTAAAACCCTTTGCAACAATTCGTGATTTATACTTTGGAGAAGCACTATTCGATGTGAATTTCAACTTGTATACCCATTCACATGGTAAAGCTTTCTTGCCCTTTGGCAAACACTAAATCCCAAGTACCATTCTTGTGAATAGAATCCAACTCACTCTTCATGGCATGCCCACTTGACATGATCCTTTGTCTGCATGGTCTCTTTGTAGCAAGACGGATCACCAACATGTGTTAGCATAACAAAATCCAAACCTGGGGCATATCTATCAGGTGGATGTGAGACACATGTAGAGCCTCTCAATGGTTGTTGAACATGAACATTTGTAGATTGATCTGATCAGACATTCTCTTGAACATCCCTACGTGCATCATTTTTTTGCATACTAACTGGAGGACTAGTATCCTCAAACACCACTCTTCTCACTTCAACCTCCTTAATGGCCTATTTGTGCATGTTAGACTCATTGAAAATAACATCATTACTTTTGATCATTGATCATCTTTCAGGATCCCATAAGTGATATCCAAATTGTGTTTCTCGACCATATCCAAGAAAAATGCATTTCTTTGACTAATGGTCCAACTTTTGTTTAAGATTCTTGGGTATATGAAAATATGCTTCACACCCAAAAACTCGAAGATGATCATTATATGGTGGCTTCCCTATCCATAACTCTTGTGCCACTTTCAGAACTTTGGTAGTACTAGGTGAAAGATTAATCACGTGAATTGCAGTCAATACTGCTTCTGCCCAAAGGCCTTGTGAAAGGTGTGCATGATGTAGCATAGAAACTACTCTATCCTGAATAGTTCTATTCATCCTTTTCGCTACACCATTCTGTACTAGGGTATAAGGAGCTATAAACTCTCTAGGAATTCCTCTAGAGAGACAGAAAAGGCTAAATTCATGTGAGGTATACTCACCCCCATTATTTGAATGTAAAGCTTTGAGCTTAGTTCCTTTTTTAGTCTCAACCGAAGCAAGCCATTTTTTGAAGGTATGGAATACCTTATCCTTCGATTTGATAGGATATACCCAAACTTTTCTAGTAGCATCATCGATGAAAGTGACAAAGTAAGGAGAACCACCTAATCACCTTGTGGGCATATGACCACACACATCTGTATGAACGAGATGTAAAGGTAGAATTGAAGAGTCAATGTGCATTTTATGCACATTCTTAGTTTGCTTTCCATATTGAGAATGCTCACAAAATGAAAAATCAGAGAAAGATAACACAGGTAAGTACCCAAAACGAGAAATATTTTCCGTTCCACTATGAGATATGGCCCAAATGGCCATGCCAAATACAAGCCATAGGCTATCCACCAGCAACTAACAAGTGTTCCTTTTGTGATACAAGTAAAGGATAAAGTGAAACAACTTTTCTTCTATTGCAATAACCATATTGCCATTTTATATGCAAAAGGAATGAACATAGAAAACCACCTTGTAACCAAGGTCATCAAGTTGACCAATTGACATCAAACTACGTCATAACTGAGGTACATGGCATACATTATGCATAGTAAATTTTGAACCATCAATGACGTGCACAAACACATATCCAATCCCAACAATGTCACACTAGTAAGAGTCAACAAGTCTCAGAGTACCAAGAGACTTTGCTGCATAAGTAGAGAATCGTTCTTTATGTGGTGTCACATGAAAAGAAGCACCAGAATCTAGCAGGCACATGTGGGAAAGAGAATCAGCCATAAGAGCCTCAATAGGCACAATACTATCAAGAGTCAACACATCATCGTCATCAGAAATAGTATTGATTTCTTCAATCTTCACAGTCGAAGTAGATGATGCAGGTAGCTGTTTAACATGTCCATCAACATTCTGCCCTTTATCTTTAGCATTCTTTAATGCATAGTTGTCTTTCTTCATGTGTCCTTTCTTATGAAAATAATGGCATTCAATATCCCTCTTCCTTGATTTACTTCTACTCTTATTTCGTTGACCATTCTTTTCCTTGTTCTTGCTCGTGCCATGTTGTTGATTCTTTCCTTGGTAAGAATCATGAACATTATATGCATCTCCACTCCGAGTGCCAACCATAGATTTCTTACGAATCTCCTCACTCAAGAGTGCTCCACATGTCATCAAATACCAGTTTACCGCCAGGTGAACTATTGCTAATAGTTGTGCAAAATGTATCCCATAATGATGGCAAGGTGCACAGCAACAAGGCTGCTTTCATTTCTTTATCGATCTCCATTTTTAGAGCTTGTAACTGAGAGAATATAGCATCAAACTCATTTAGATGAGCAACAACACTATCTGTCCTTCATGCAAAGGTCATATACCTTTCTCATCAATCGATGTTGTTCCTTTTTCATATGTGTGGCATAACTTCTTGCAAAGCTTCTCTAACTTTCAAAGTCCAATACTGTAAAGTAAACATGATCTACCAGGTGAAATCGAATGGTAGACCTAGCCATTTCATCCAACCCATCCCAATCATCTTCATCATGTCAGCAGGCTTCTTTGAGATTCCATTTACTGGGTTTCATTGCCTCCTCTGAATCAGCACATCTTTAATCTGATTCTTCCATAGAGAAAAGTTTGTGCCATCAAATCTTCGAATCTCAAAATGGTCTTTGCCCTGCAAGTTGTAGGTCCTCCTAGGATAGGGGCACTAGACCTTGATCCACCAGACGTGCCTGAGCTTTCTGATGGCATGATGATAGAGGACTGACTAGGATGATAATGGCGTTAGAATAGTCCAAACACCACTAAGGCTCAAAAAAGGATGACCAAGTATGAGATTTTGGGAAAATTTTGGTAGAATCTTCCCAAAAAAAATGAATTAATGAAAAGTATGACCAACCAAAAAGATTATGTGAGAATAAATGTGCTCACACCAATAAGTGTATCAAGGAGAAATCGACCACTGTATAACTGATAAAACCAAAAAATTTGGAAAATTTTTGCCATTTGCATCATCGAAGAGACCCCAACATCTGGGTGTTTCTCAACTAAAAAAACCTCGTCATGACCCTCTTTATCAAACATAAAAGGCTTTATGCAAAAAACGTTATGGCTATATCAATGACCACATGGACATACATAAGTGGTATCCACAAAAGCATACATAGTGTGTATGTGCTCAATATATGCAGTAAAATGGCACTAAAAATGTTGAATTCACATCCCAATACTAGCCAACAAAACCTGTAGGTGTCTGTCAACTTTGTTCTTTGGGCTAAAAATAATCCTGCATAGAATTGCGGTGGTTGCTCCCATCATAACTAAAACCTTTCAAGAAACTTGTAGATTTACTAGTGTGGCTGAAAACAAAGCCCCAAAGGTGAATATTAGTTGTCAGAGAAGTACAAAGAACACTCTTCTTGATGTTGTTAAACCTATCTAGAGAGAACTATGCACAAAATTACTCCAAAATGGCTCCAACTTCAAAATGGCTCCAAGAATCACCCCAAAAATGCTTCAAAAACAAGCTTTGAAAGCAAAGAATGAAGATTTGAGGGACCAAAACATGTTCAAGGTAATGTTAAACTTAGTCTTTTCCCTTTTTCAAACGCCACAAGAGTGTAGCTTAGTGGCAAAAGATTTCTACTTAAGTGCACTCCAAGGGGAACAATACTAGGATGGGTGACCTCTCGAGAAGTACTCGGGACCTCAATCTTCCTTGATCATTGAAGTCCTCCTTCATGTGCAACCAATGGTGTCAAAGGTGACTTAGATGACTCGAATGACAAGATATGCCAAGGTCTATGCCTTGGTCGTCCCCTTAGTCATATGTATATATGTGTGTGTGTAGAAATGTCTAAATTAAATTAAAGTATGTGAAATACGTCAAAAGAAACAGAATTATTTTGTTGGTCACAAGAGCTAAAATCCAATTGTTAATAAAATAACAATGAAATCTATGCGAGAATACGAAGTTGCAAAAGCATACTGCACAACCAGCTTTGAGTTATGAACCTTGAATGTTTTCGTTTAACAATTTAAGATGATAATATATATAAGGGATAAAATCCATTTCCATTTTTTTAATATCGTAATAAAGTAATGAATATTTTGGCAAGTAAATTGAGAAAGCAAACTACATAACCAAGTTATAATAAAGAATTTTGAATGCTGCATTTAAGATTTGTGAAGTCTCAAAACATGCACATGCACACACACATATATGCATGTACACACGTACAAACACATACATGTACATGCATGTGTACATACATATGTTTACAATCATTGGTTAGGACTTAGTCTCCAAAGTTTAGAAACCACATTTGCACCTGGAGTTTCTATCCTAAGATGAACCAAGTAAATTAACTGGAATATAGTAGAATTTATCTATGGCACTCGTAGAGAATTATATTGATATACATGATTAAGGGTCATTATGAAAGGTTTTTCATAAGAAAAGGAGAAGGAGACTTTTGAGCCTGAACAAGCTAGTTATTGTAAAGCCATCGACTTGGTTGAAAGCGTGAACCAAACTAGATACGGTTTTTTCATCTTTAAAGTAAAAAACTTGATGTCAAATTTATGCATGGTGCTCAAAATTAAACACACCCTTGACACTTGGGGACTCAATAATTTCTATGTATGGATATTGCCCTTGCCAATTGACCATTACAACAATCAAGGTTTTGTGATGTATAGATATCTAATAGGCATACTAGTAATCTACTCTTACATTGTGTATGCTCCATCTTTATCTTACATTAAGGTGCACCACTCCTTTGGATCAACGTTTGTGCATTTTAATCACACAAAGCCACATCCAAACACCTGCATAAGAGGAATCTTTCATGTTAATCCCTTTCTTATCTAAATTGGAATTAGGAATTCTCATCATTGCATTAGCATCTTTATCTTCTCTACTCTTTCGAGACCATCTCCTAGGTCAACTTTAACAAGCTAACACTATAAGTTATTTTGTTTTATACCCAACATAATATAACAATCTATATGATTGTTCAATAGCTATCGATCAAATTTTATCAACATGAATAACATTGAGTGGTTCCTATTTGTGGTAATGGTGACATAATCTAGAAATTGTTAGATCATTAACAACACCTCAACTACTCATGTAGAATACTATAACATGATACTTTGATACTATTACCCATTATCTTGGTTTGGTGAGATGTTAAACACTTAATCATTAAAGTCTATCCACTAAGATCATATTCAAATCTAATGAATTTATTAAACACCGCACCCCTACATAAGCAAGGAGAAAAATCTCTTTTTAATCTTGCATATCTATAACAATATGAATTGATGCAAGCTAGACATCTTAATCCTCTTATGCAAAATTAATGTAGTTGCAAAAACATTGATGATTTAATCTCGGTTAAGGTTGCTTGTGCTAAACCATGGACAAAGTTGAAAAGTGGTGTGATAAGTTAGTTATAAGACAAATCGCTTTAGTTAAGTCATGTGCCAGTCAAACTAACAAGAAGTCAAACATCTTTTTTGATCTTGCATACAAATAGCAACAAGAACTAAGGAAGGCTAGAGTTAATAACCCCCTTAAATATTTTAATTTATTTTTTTTATAATCATAAAACGTTAATTTTAGAAAGATTACCTAAAAAACCTTCAATAAAAATAATTTTTCTCTCCAACATGATTAGGTGATGCTATTCTTGAAGTCTAAACTCAATAATATGAATATGAATGCCATAATCATTATTACGGGCCAGTTATTGATGGAATTTGCATTGGATTCAATTGTTGACATAAACATACAATCATTTTGCTTTCTTTCTCATCAAAAGTAGAAAATCTTTGAAGAGTTTAACTAAATAAGTACTTCCTTTTAAACATAATTGAGTGCAAAGTTTGGTTAGTGATTATGTTTTGCAAGATATTTTTGTAAGAAGTTACAATGCCAAAGAGATGGACGTTTCTTTACATTTAAAAAAAAAACTATGAGTTCATTTTTCATTTATGATTGGAATGCTCATTACTAACATATCACATGAAGATACCTCATTTAGGTAGTATATATTTCACCTATCTATGAATGGGTAAACAAGATGAAGTCTTTAGAGTGTTCTAGTAATTGATTTGAAACATGTTTTGTGCATGGTTAAAGTAAGAAGTTTATAGCTCTTTAACTCTTAATGATGAAAGAAAAACAACCGACTGTGAACTTTCAAAAAGGTCTTGTAGAAGGCACAAGAAATACATCCATAACCAATTTGAATAGCAATTATAGATAACATCATAAAATTGGTAAGTTAATTCAACTTGGTAATATGAAATCTATCCTTGAATTATTGAGAGGTTGGGCATGGGCTACACACCATGGAACGGTCTGGCAAGAGGCAGCTACCAACGGAGGGAGGTGAACCACCACCTTGGTAGGGTAACTATCCTTGGACACATTGCTTGCTAGTTGGCTTTTGACATCTTCAAGACTGGCACGAGTGGGTGGCCAACTTTTGATGTAAGCAGGAGGCCGACCAACAACCTGTGCATGAGGATAAGGGAAAGAGGTGACCAACACTTGGCTAAGATGCAATGAGCATATGGTGATGAGCCCATGAGTGATGATACATGGAAGGAGGCAACCATCAATAGGGGTTGCAAGGGAGAGCTTGGTGACCAACAAGTAAGCATGGATCAATGGTTGGAGTGTACACAAGTTGGAGTGTCCAACATGATCAGGGCGACCAACCATAGGAGACATGGAAGCAAGAGGGAAACCACACATTGGTGGGAAACATGAAATTGGGGCAACCAAAAATGATGAGGATCAAGCCCTGGGCGACCATCAATTGATGAGGAACATGAGGCAAGGAGACCATCAATCAGTGAGGTGACAAGTTCATGAGCGATGACCGACCTTTGTGGAGTGTCATGGGGCAAACAACCTTTGTAATTGTAAGGGAGAGCTCAGGTGAACACAACTTGCTATCAGGAGTCACTTGGAGTGACCATCACTTGGCTGGCATGACAACATATTGAGGTTGCATGGGATGAAGTTGAAACCAATCTTGAAGTGTGAGGGAAAGTGGGCTGACCAACATTGTTGTTGGATGTCAAGAGAGCTAACCATATCATGTGAAGAAGAGAGGCCACCAAATTTGTTCATGGAGTCGTGTCTAGGGTGACCACAAGTTCTATGGGAGTCAATGTTGGGGCAACCACATATTGGAGAGGAGGGCACAAGACAACCATTTTTCTAGCACATCCACAGTGTTACAACCCCCCACATCAAGCTTTTGCACTATCCTTGTGCAAGCTGCTCTAGTCCATTTGTTTACTTCAAAGAAATCGTTATTTATTTCAATAAAAATGACATAAATGAAATGATGGTATATATATAGTGGAATGGTTATTCATATGATTTGCTTCAATTGAAGTAGGGCTTCACCTTGGAAATGTTAACCAGGCGAAGATTTTCCCCTACAAAATCTTCCAATTGTATTGAACCTTGAAGTAGTAAATGTACCATTGTATAAGGTCCATCCCACTTGGGTGCCCATTAAGTGGTTAGGAGTGGGATTTGGTATATCAAGACCAAATACCCTTCCTTTAACTCTTTTGTTCTTAGATGCTTGATTCTTTTGCACTCTTCTTGTTTATGTTGTAGCCTTTTCATTGTTGCCTCCCTAAACTCTTCTGATGTTGCTATCTGTTGAAGCTCAAGGTCAAGGACAAAGCATGGAAGTGCATCGAGGAAGTGGACGCACAAGAACAAGGAGCAAGTAGGGAGCTCCAAGAAGCACCTGTCAAACTTCCAGAAGAAATCCCTATAAAAATAGTGATTTTCATCACTAAAAACCATTGTAAATACCATTTTCCATTTTTGTAACTCCATTTTGTTCAAGCCGAGGAGTCCTCGAGCTTGAGGAGTATTAGAACTACCATCCTACCAATTTTCATAATTTTTAGACTCCGTTTGAGCCCCCAAATAAGCCCTGGAACTTATTTTTTAACTAGGCCAGACACTAGGTCTGGACAGGGCCAAAACCACTCAAAAACCTATAAAAAGGGCTGGAGAGCTCATTTTTGAGGTTAGCTTGTTGTAGATTTCAGCTTTGTAAGAGAGCTCTTGTATAATCGAAGATCTTCCATTGTTCCACTCCTTGCTCTTACTTTGTGCGCATGTGTGTATGTGTGTGCATGCTTGTGTGCTTTCACTCACGCACTTGTGCCATCACTTGCTCACGGTCTTCATACCGGTCCTCACGTCTCCACGGATTGACATTTATGAGGTGTACCTCCTCACATTGGTACTCACCATTGTGCTAGAGTGATACCAAATTTGGCGCCGTTGCCGGGGAGAGAGCTTGGAGGACGAGCGTGTGACGGTAAGACGTAGAGTAGCGACGTTGGAAGGTAAAAAATCACCATTTTCAGTTCAGTTTCTGAGTTTTTCTCCTTCTTCATCTTCACCATCATCATCATCTTCTTCCCTCTTCATATTCTCTGATTTTTTTCCATTTTTGCCACTACATTCACTTCATATTTCACTTGCGGCTGTGAGGAATAGGTGCTGAGGGTGCTCAGAGCAAAAGCGCTGAAGAAACGTGCTTGAAAACCTCTCAAAACTTAAGAAATTTGATTCAATATCGCGGAGTGACAAGAACAGCGTCTGGTATCGCACAGGAGGTATTGCCAGTTTGGAGATAGATTTTTGCACCTACAGGCTGATAGGAGTGACAAGGAGGACACAAGGTACTCATATTTGCAAAAATTTTTGAATTTGGGTGTGAAAATCTCCAAGTATCATGTCCGGTTGAGTTTTGGTATCGCGATACCAAAATTCCCGTGTATCGCGATACTTGTCGAGGTATCGTATCGTGCATGCCCACTTGAGGTATCGCGATACCATTTTGGTATCGTATCGTCAAGTGCTGGTATCGCGATCACGGTTGCCCCGGTGGTATCGTATCGTGGTCCACCTGGTATCGTATCGTGCCAGTCCTGGTATCGTATCGTCGATCGTGCAGTATCGTATCGTCGGCCAAGTTGGTATCGCGATCATCTAAATTTTGGTATCGTATCGTCTAGCTGAAGGTATCGTATCGCGCATGAGAGTGGTATCGTAACGCCACTTGCATAAGTATCGTATCGTGTAGCTCCAGTAGTATCGTATCGTGCAGGTCAAGTGGTATCGTATCGCCTGGAAGGTATCGTATCGTCTATTAAGCGGTATCGTATCGCTTGTAAACTGGTATCGTATCGTGGCCCAACCAAGTATCGTATCGTGAGGTTGGTATCGTATCGTGCACCTTGTGGTATCGTATCGTTTCCTATTTTGGTATCGTATCGTTTGCAAAGTGATATCGTCTAAAGTGGTATCGTGTAAGACAAAGGTATCGTATCATGGAAAATCTGGTATCGTATCGCCTGTTCTTAGTTCCCAGAGAGATCCTGTTTCCCTGTTTTAACCCCCAGAACCCTGAACTGACATAACTTTCTCATACGAAATCCGTTTGCTGTGATTTTGCTTTTGTTGGAAAGCTCGTGGGCAATACAACCAAAACATCGACTGCTTATGGTAAAAATAATACCAGGATTATTAGATATGGTATTTTGAAGTTGACCCTCAGGGAAACTAGAAAACCAAGGAGTTCTAAAGGATTTTGAGCAGTGTAAGAGAACTTTGGGACTAGAAGCCAAGGCTTATGAACCTGAGATCTGGCAGACACTTAGGCAAGGATAGACAAAGCATTAGATCATCTGAGGCTAGTGTCAATCATACAACCAAGTCTTGGGCTTAACAGCTTAGTGGTTATCCTTACACACTAAGTTCAGAAACCAGTGACTCAGAAATGTCTTTTAGCATGGAAAGACCCACACGTAGCTCAGGCACTGCCTATTTACAGACACCAGAAGGTCCCTATAAGACCCAATTGGAGTATATTAGAACCAACCAATTAGGTGCTCGCATCTATGAGGATGGGCTAAGACGATCAGTGGTTCAAATCAAAAATCTTGACCAACCCTTTGGACTTGAACACCCAGTGGTCAAGTTCGAAGAGGGTGCATACATTGATAAGGAAGGTAACATGTATGTGGTGACCAACTTACCAGATAGGACAGATGAGTTTGGAAACATCATTCCTAAGAATGAGATAGGAGACCTAGAGCAAGGAGACCTAGGACGAGAACCCAAGACCCCTAGAGGTAAGTCAGTCTTGACTAGAGTGATCACTCCAGAATGGATCTCCCAAGACAACAAAAGCATAGAGCTATTCTTGAATAGAGAAACAGAGGAAGCCTTTTGGAGATTCAAGCCAGATCAACCAAGCCCAATAATCACCATCTATGAGTTCAAGGATCCAGAGATACCTGGCAAAGTTGTCTATCTAGATCACATGTCAGAGAAAATGTTCTTGGTAACAGAGCAGGATAGGCATGCATACACTTGGCAAGGTGAGTCAATTTTCCCCCCTGTTGACAGGATGCGGGAAGAAGCAAGTATGGACACGCATGCAGATCTAGCACTGAGGCTACCCTTCATTTTTTTCAGAAACCCCAACATCATTCTAAAGTGATTCTCATCACTACAAACCCTTGTAAATATCATTTCACTTTTTTGTAGCTCCATTTTGTACAAGCCGAGGAGTCCTCGAGCTTGGGGAGCCTTAGATGTAGTTGCCTGCCAATTTTCATAATTTTTAGATCTCGTTTGGGCCCTCAAATAAGCCCCGGAACCTAATTTTTAACTAGGCCGGACACTAGGTCTGAACAGGGCCAAAGTTAGTCAAAAAACTATAAATACAGCTAGAGAGCTCATTTTTGGGGTGGCTTCTTGTAGTGTGAGCTTGTATGAGAACTTTCTTGCAATAGAAGTGATTCCATTGTCTTACTCTCTTTGTTCTTACTGTGTGTGCGCGTGTGTGTGTAGGTGTGTGCATGCTTGTGTGCTTCTCACTCACGCACTTGCGCTTCCACTTGATCGTGGTCTTCATACCATCCTCATGTCTTCCCGGATTGACAATTAAAGGAGGTGCTACTCATCACTGAGCTACACCAAATTTTGGCGCCGTTGCCGGGGATCGAGCTTTGAGGACGAGCGTGTGATGGTAAGACGTAGAGAGGACGCGTTGGAATGGTAAGTAGTAGGTAAATTTCTGATTTTTCTCCATCTCCATCTTCATCTTCACCTCCTTCTCCATCTCCACCTCCACCTCCTTCCCCACTACATATCCCCTCTTCCCTTTCTTTCCCTCATTTGTTGTGTGCGAGTTTGAGAGAGAGCGATTGTGTGTGTTTGCATTTGTGTGTTTTTTGCATGTTTCTTGCAGGTACCAGCTCCATCACCATCTCCAGTAAGCTCAGCAGGTACAGAAACTGCCTACACAGTCCCCGAGGCGTTGAGCTCGAGCTATCGCGACACTCCGAAAAGCTCGACCTCTCACGATTCTGAGTGCACCACGGCATTGCACAGGCCTAGAGCTCCTAGAAACCCTAGATAGAACAGGAAAATTCGCCATATCTCGAGCTATCGCGACACCCCGCGAGCTATCGCGACACCCCAAGGTATCGCGACACTCCGAGCTATCGCGACACCCCAAGGTATCGCGACACTCCGAGCTATCGCGACACCCCAAGGTATCGCGACACTCCGAGCTATCGCGACACCCCAAGGTATCGCGACACTCCGAGCTATCGCGACACCCCAAGGTATCGTGACACTCCGAGCTATCGCGACACCCCAAGGTATCGCGACACTCCGAGCTATCGCGACACCCCAAGGTATCGCGACACTCCGAGCTATCGCGACACCCCAAGGTATCGCGACACTCCGAGCTATCGCGACACCCCGAGGTATCGCGACACTCCGAGCTATCGCGACACCCCGAGGTATCGCGACACTCCGAGCTATCGCGACACCCCAAGGTATCGCGACACTCCGAGCTATCGCGACACCCCGACCCGACCTATCGCGATACACGGCCATTAACGCATGAAAATTGAGAGATAATTTTTGAGTGGTTGAAGGGTAGTGAGCTTGGTGTTTGACATATTGGTAAAACTTAGAACCGTGGTAGGGGGCAAAAAGCATAGAAACCCGAGATAGGTGGGACTAAGTGATTCTCAGAGACAGGGGGTACAGTGAGCTACCCAAGGGGGTTAAAAATTATTGAAGCGGGTCTTTCAAATACTTGTGGCAATAAAGCTATACTAACTAGTGAGTTTTTGCAGGAACTTTGTGGGCACTCAAGGCAATCAAAGCAAGCTAGCAAGGGTGAGTACCGGGCCTGGGAGAAGGCTTCCTGGGCTTGCATAGCTGTCGGGTCAACCAGCTGATTGAGGTTGGAAGATCTTATAACCCTCCTTTGTCAATTCCTAGCCTAGGCTAAGTACGACTTAGGTGTGGTAATTAACTAGGGCAACGTTAGGCACGAAGTAAGTCCAAGAGAATTAATCAACCAAATGCAAGAAAATAAATAGGTCTTAAGTGCGAAAACACTAAGGGACAAAAAGGTAAACGGGAATCGATCACTCATCAAGTGCGGAAATTCATTTAAGTGCTCCTGACGACGCAATTTCAGACAAGATCATAAACATACTATTCAACTAAAAAGAACAAAGTAATTGGGGCAAAATCAACCTGCAACGAGAGTGTGCTTGGGTTCCAGGGGGTGAATAAATCAGGCATATGAACCTTAGATCAGGCAGACACTTAGGCCGAGACAGACAAAGCCTCAGATCTTCTGAAGCTAGTGTCAATCACACTGCCAGGTCTTGGGCCCAGCAGTTGAGTGATTACCCATACACTGCCAGATCAGAAACAAGTGATTCTGAGATGTCCTATCACATGGAGAGATCAGTAGGTAGTTCAGGGTTGGCATATCTAGAAAAGCCCGAGGGGCCTTATAAGACTCAATTGGAATATATCAGGACGAATCGTCTAGGTGCTCGCATCTACGAAGACGGACTGAGAAGATCAGTGGTCCAGATTAAGAACCCCGACCAACCCCATGGAATAGACCACCCGGTAGTCAAGTTTGAGAATGGAGCATACCTAGATAAAGAGGGGACTATATATGTAGTCGCCACTCTTCCCGATAGAACTGATGAGTTTGGGAATGTGATTGCGGAGGCCGACTTGGGAGACATAGAGCAAGGGAACTTAGAGAGAGAGCCAAGAACTCCCCGTGGTAAGTCCGTCTTGACCAGAATCATGACTCCTGAATGGATTCCACAAGATAATAAAAGCATCGATCTGCTTTTAAATCGGGAAACCGATGAGGCTTTTTGGAGATATAGGACTTCTCAACCTCAGGAGAGGAACACCCTCACAATCTACGAGTTTAAAGACCCTGATAGTCCAGGCCAAGTAACCTACCTAGACGCTGCATCAGAGAGAATCTTCGTGGTCACTGAGCAGGGCAAACATGCCTACACTTGGAAGGGTGAATTTGTCTTTCCCCAACCAAGGTCTAATGTATCCTTTGGTCATCAAGGAGCTGGGACCTCCCAAGCTCATGGTGCTCAAAGAGATAGAGGTAGAGACAAACCTGAGGTAAGTTTTGCCAACTCCCTGGGAAGAGAAAGAACGGGAACAGAAAGGAATAGAGTGGAAACTGAGAGACATAGAACCCCATGGAATCACCGGGACATTGATGATTTTCCTTTGCCAAGGCCGAGAGAACACACTAGGACCCTACGACCAACCCAACTTGTGAAGTCCATGAAGAATTATTTCGATGGCACGGGAGACCCTTATGACCATGTGGCCGAATTTCGACAAGTGTTGAAAGCTGAACAAGTGGAGGACCTATTCACGCAATATAATGCTTTCGGTCTAACCCTTAGGAACACTGCCCTTACGTGGTTCCAACCACTGAATGAGAGGCATTTCAGAAACATAGACCAACTCTTAGAGGCATTTATTGTTGAGTTTTCTAAGAGTGGAATCAGGCATAACACCTCCTCACTAATTCATAGCTTCAAACAAACACCTCAAGAGACGGTCAGACTAGCTGGAAGAAGATTTAGACAGTACCTAGAGAGATGCCCTATGCCAGAGTTACCCACACCAGCCAAACAAGTGGCCTTGTTCCTAGATGGATTGTTGAGCACTAAGCTCAGGTCATATGTGTACCTGAAGGACCCTAGAACGATAGAGGAGTGCGTGCGCATGTGCATAGACATTGAGGACAATCTAGGTGAAGAGTTAGAACTATCAAAAATCTATAAGGATTCTGATAGCTCTAGTAAACAGACATCTGGTCAATCCACATCCATCGAGGAACTTGCAGAGAAGGTAGCCCAAAAACTAGGTGTCTCTAGTAAGCAAATTCCTAGATTTGCCCCAGTTAAGCGGTGTTACAATTGTGGCGGTGAACATATGGCAAGTGTGTGCCCCATTATGGCCCAACCTCAGGTGAATCCTAGTAGCCAGTACTGCACCATAGAGCGCAGGTATACCAATCACACGGCACAAGACTGCCCATATAACAAACAAACTGTTAGGCAAAATTATCCTCAACCATATCCGCAACATGGTAGGTACCAGAATCAGTACCCATCACCACAATACAACAGACCACAACAAACTTATCAGCCACCTTATCAAGGGCAGCAGAGACCTCAACCAGTCCTAGTGCAGCAACCCCCTGCTCCAACCAATGTGATCCCAGTAAAATATGCCTCTACTGAAGAAAATCCGAATAGAGCCATAGTTCCAGTCACCCCATTGCTATCAGACAGTGATCCAAGTGACCATAGTTTTGACTCCACATATATTGATAGCCCACAGGCTTACTACATGCAGTCACCTGAGCATAACGAGTCATACTACTATGAGGACCCAAGTGAAAATAGTGGGGAACCGGAGTATTCTAATGTCATGTACACAAACCCCAACTCTAGACCTCAACTTAGGCAGGTACGACCCCCATTTCCTAGAGGGCCATGCTTCAGATGTCAGGGAGATCACCTTATACGTGATTGTCCACTGCCTGCCCCTACACAGCCTCAGCCAGTAACCATTCAGGGCTTTTGTCAAGACTGCGGGAAAGAGCATCTCCTACGAGATTGCCCAAAAAACCCCAATAACATGCCTAAGATCACTCCTATCAATGTTGTGGGATTAGTTGTAGACTCCCTAGGAAGCGTGACTTCCACTGCACCTGTGCAGGTGATCACAAGAGCCCGGGCACTTCAACAACACCAAGGTGTTGGTCCCGAACAGAGCCCCGAGGTGAGTGAAACAGAGAGCATAACCAAAAAGAGGACTAGAGCCTGGAAGGAGAGTCGTGAAAGGATGAAGAGGCAATGGGCAAAAAAGATAAACGAACTTGAAGAAAGCTTGAGAGAAACCAAGGCAAAAATCACAGAGATCACATCTCAACCGCACTCCCACACACTTCCACCACTACCTCCCCCATCACCCTCCATTCCTCCACTCTCTAATACACCCCACGTAACCCACCCACCACCCCGAGTAGGATCAGTATTAGCTGACCCCACTCCTGAAGGCTTGGACATGATGTTCAAGGCCTACCAGGCTCGACTTCAAGAAGGGCCAACAGCTGCAAACCTAGACAGGAGTTACCCTAGAGCCGACTTAGAGATTGAACGAATGAAGATGTGCATGAAAATGGTAGAACAAGCTCAAGCTATACTTGAGACTAGCCAAAAGTTCAATCAGACAAACGCTGTCAAGCCGGATTTGCATTTCCAAGGCTTACTAGAAAGATTAGAGCAGTTGGTAAACAAATCACAAGTTTCTTTACCTCCACAGGCTCAACCAGTTGTTGAAAGAGGAAGCTCACCACAAATGGTAGCTTATGTTCCTAATTCCACGGATGCTGGAATACCTCCTTCAATACAACAGTACTCACCAGAGTTCTTGCGGGAAATACAAGAAGAGAAATGGGCCAAGGAGAAGGGTGATTCCCCTCCGATTCCTGAGATTGATGATCTTCGTGATCAATTTCCCCAAGACATTCCCTCTATCTATGGGGATCAAGCAGAGCAACAAGAGGATGAGAGATTAGATTTTGAATCTAATTCTTTACAAGAGTTGCCTCGTTTCACAGGCCCATGGGAATCTGAATCTCTCCAGATCAGAGCGCCCACGATATTGGTAAGAAATGAAGACTCAGTGATTCCCAGGAACACTGATGTGGTGAAGAACACTAAGGTTCAATGTCACCTCACTGTAGAGGAACTCCTCAAGACAAAACCGGAGCTCTGGAATCATGTGAAAGATCAGGTTCCAGAACTTGAATCCAATATACCAAAAGTAGGTTCTAAGCAGAAAGTTCCGGAGATACCTCTCGACAAGATAGGAGACATGAGCGAAGGTGAAGAAGGTAACACTTATCTTCCGATCACCTATCAAGGTTACACAACCAAAGCAATTGTGGATTCGGGTGCCGGAGTTGCTATCGCGACCATCTCCCTATGGAAGCGATGGGGCAAACCCACCTTAAGACCAACGAGAATGAAACTTCAAATGGCAGATGGTCATTTTGAAAGACCTCTCGGATTGCTTGAAAGGATAACTCTAACCACTTGTGGTGTGGAGTTTGAACATACGTTTGCTATATGTGACTTTGAGAAGAATAATGTTTACGAGATGATCCTAGGAAGACCTTTCCTACGACAATTGCAAATAGTACAGGATTGGGGAACCAACTCCTTGTACTTACAGCACTTAGGGGTCACCACCAAGGTCAATCTGAAGGATCACACCTTCAGAGATGTACCACCCCTACAGTGGAATCCTATCCACAAAGCGAACGAAGACTCTATCTCCGTGCATTCTGGAAGTTCACCTGAACCATCCTGGTTGCATGAAGATACTCACTTGTGGATGTGCAAGGTCGCGGAGGAAGAGGAAAAGCGCCGAAAAGCGAGAGAAGAAGGAGCTCCCCCAGGAGATAGACCAATAAAAGACCCAGCCTATACTCCGATGATATTTCCTGATGAGGAATTTGAGCCTCATGGTTGGGCAGAAATCTTAGCTACCATGGACATTGCAGTCAATGAGGAACAATGGACACCCCATTGCGATGAGGAGGGTTACGATATTTCAGTGTTCATGTGTCAGCCCTTGTTGGAAGAGTGTGATCCTAGTGAGTCCATGGAAGAAGAAGAGAGTGACGATGATCTAGAATCCATTGTGATGGATACTTACTTCGACTCAGAGGAACACTACTTAGAAGACATAGGAGTGTTAACCCAAAAAGAAGAAGAACCCCTTGCGAGTATTAAAACGATAAATTCAAAGAAAGGAAGTGAAGGAAGTCAAAAGAAAAAGAAAAGGAAAGTAGTGAGACAAGAAGAGGAAGAATCATTGTTTGAAGTACCAGAGAATTTCAAGAAATATGAAGTGGAAGACCGGAAAATTTTGGTACGAATGCCTAAGAGAGAGGCCATTATAGGAGAAGCATATGACAATAAAGAAAAGACCAAAAAAATTGTAGTGACCATTGAAGGGAACGAAGAGCGATGTACGTACATAGGAGACGACCTAAGTGCAGAAGAAGAAGCAGAACTTGTAGCTCTATTAAGGGAATATAGGGACGTGTTTGCATGGCATTATAGAGACTTGAAAGGAGTAGATCCAGAGATCTGCTCTCATACGATTCCGATGACCGCTGAAGCTAAGCCCACCAAACAAAAACCCTACACATATAATGACAATTATGCGGCCAAAATAAAGGAGGAAATTGACAGGCTGATTGAAGCCGGATTCATCTATGAGATTGAGCACACTGAATGGGTGTCCCCTATTGTAGTGGTGCCCAAGAAGAATGGGAAATTGCGAGTGTGCATTAACCTTAAAAAAGTTAATGCCGCTACGATCCGAGATAGTTATCCTCTTCCAATCACCGAACATCTTTTGGAGCGTGTTGCAGGCAAGGAAGTTTACAGCTTCCTTGATGGATTTTCAGGTTACAACCAAGTAGCCATTGCCCCCGAAGATCAGCACAAAACGGCCTTTGCCACAGAATGGGGAATCTTTGCATTTCGTGTGATGCCATTTGGGCTCACCAATGCACCTGCAACATTCCAAAGACTCATGTGTCATGTCTTCAAAGAGTTCTTGCGAAAGAGCTTAGAAGTATATGTGGATGATTTATGCGCTCATTCCCAAGAAAGGAGTTACCACATCCCTGAGCTTAGGCAAATCTTCAACAAGTGTAGAGATTATCGAGTGTGTCTGAATCCAGAGAAGTGTGTGTTTATGGTACGCCAAGGTAAGATCTTAGGTCACATTGTTTCGAAGAATGGAATATCAACAGACGAAGACAAGGTGAGAGCAATAGCAGAGTTGGCCAGACCAAGAAATGTGAAAGAGGTACAAGCCTTTATGGGCCATTGTGGATATTATCGTAGATTTATCCACATGTATGCCATCATAGCTAAACCTCTTTATGGGCTGTTAACGAATTTTGAATGGAATGAGGAATGCGAGACTTCCTTCAATGAGCTGAAGAGACGTTTGTGCACAGCACCAATATTGACTACTCCGGATTGGAGCAAACCCTTTCATGTCCATGTAGATGCCTCCAATCATGCAATAGGATGTGTGCTAGCACAACCCACAGGTGAAGGAAACCTAGATTTGCCGATAGCCTATGCTAGTAGGCAATTAAATGCAGCTGAACGAAATTACACCACAACGGAGAGAGAAGGCTTAGGCATGATATATGCTGTGAAGAAGTTTAGACACTACCTATTGGCCAACAAGTTCAAGTTTTTCACTGATCATCAAGCATTACTATATTTGGTCAATAAACCTTGCAATACAGGCCGCTTAGTAAGATGGTTCCTCTTACTAATGGAATACGACTTTGAAGTGGTTGTCAGGAAAGGTAGAACCCATCTTAGGGCTGACCATCTTTCTCGCATCACTTCAGGAGAGCCACCGCAAGGAGTGTCTGATGAGTTGCCCGATGCTTATCTGTTCAATTTAGAAGTTGTACCTAAATGGGCAAATAAGTTGGTACCAGTCCTAACCTTCGGGCCTGCAAATAAAAATGTTAAGACAAGCAAAGAGGAAATTGTAAAATCGCTAAAGTATCAAATATTAGCCGGAAGCATGTACAAGCAAGATAACGAGGGCATATTAGCTTGTTGTGTCGAGGATGATGAACATGCTAGTTGGCTGCAACAAGCCCATGAGGGACCGCTAGGGAATCACTACTCTAAACAACGAACCTTGCAGAATCTAAAACGCTTAGGAGTGTATTGGCCTAGCATGGACAAAGAAGTACAAGAGTGGATCCAGAGCTGTCCAGAGTGCCAGGAGAGACCCCCAGTGGAGCATGCCACTCTTTATCACATGTCATTAATCCCAGATTGGAGTGCTCCACTGGTCGAGTTCATAAGATCGGGAACATTACCCAATCAGGCTAGTCTTGCAAGAAGACGAAGCATGGAGCAAGAGGCTCAAGACTATGCCTTAGTAGGGGATAACCTATACAGAAGAGGCAAGGATGGTTACCTAAGACTGTGCGTACATGAATCAGACTACCTGAAAGTCTTAGAAACGGCACACAGCGGTGCTGCAGGTGGACACTTTGGGCCTGACAGAGTAATTAAGACCATTCTATTCTCAGGACTGTGGTGGCCCACTCTTCATATGGATGCACATACTTATGTGAAGAGTTGCGACACATGCCAACGTGCCCAATATCCGACGAGAAAAGATGAAATGCCCTTGAGGCCAATGATGGGAGGACGTGCATTTTCAAAGTGGGGTATAGACTTTGTAGGTCCCATCAACCCCCCAGCTAGGAACTCCCATGCAGAGTATATTATTGTAGCCACAGATTACCTTACAAAGTGGGTGGAAGTAAAAGCCACGACAAAGAATGATGCTCAAACGACGGCTAAATTCTTATTCGAAAATGTGTTCACTAGATATGGGTTACCAATAGAGTTGGTTAGTGATAGAGGTACGCACTTCTTGAATGAGGTCATTGAAAATCTCCTTCAAGAATTCATGGTGGTACATAAGAAGTCTGCACCCTATCACCCGCAAGCTAACGGACAAGCCGAGAGCACGAATAAAATCCTGTGTAACGTATTGACGAAACTGGTCAATAATAAACGCTCTGATTGGGACAAACAACTTCACCATGCTGTGTGGGCATACCGAGTTGCTTACAAAACGGTACTCAATGCCACCCCATTTCAGATGGTGTTCGGACAAAATGCGGTGCTACCCTTAGATTTCCTAATTCCAGCTTTAAGAGTAGCACAAGAGCATGAGTGGAATGGACACGAGTTGTCCTCGAGGATCTTTGATCTAGAGTGCTTAGGTGAGACGAGGCTACGAGCAGCAGCAGGTATCTATGCTGCAAAGAAACGGCAAAAGGCATACTTTGATGCCCATGTGAAGGATAAGGGCTTGAAAGCAGGAGATCTAGTGTTAGTCTACACATTGAAACAACACGCAAGAAAGCTAGAGAAGAGAGGCTACGGACCTATGATCATTAATAGGATCTCCACGAGTGGAGCAGTACAACTAGCCACTTTAGAGGGGGATGTCCTCCCAAACTATATTAGCGGATGCAGAGTCAAGCTGTATCAGGAACCCCTCACGGAGGAGATGCTAAGCCGACTCAATATTTCTAAGCAACGTAAAGAGGAGGAAAAACGAATTCGAGAGGAAGCACAGGCAGAGGCCTTAGAACGTATCAAACGAATGAAGATGAGAAGACAAGGAAGGGACCAGCCTATGACTAACACTGAAGAGTCTCCAGACTATCACATGGCCATGTGTAAGGTTTCAGGTGGACGCACCCATAAGATAGTAGACCGACGACCTTTTCTGACCCTACAAATAGGACAAAAGGAAAGCACAGCAAGCGTGAGGGCTTTAATTGATTCAGGAGCAGCCACAAGTGCAGTTCGGCTTTCTTACTGCCAGCAGCTGCAGTTGGAGGTAAAACCCATAGAAGCATATCTGATAGGATTAGGAGGTGTTGAAACCCCTTGTATGGGAGAGGTGGATCTTCCCTTCTACATACAAGAGGTCCGCATGCCAGTAAAAGTGCTAGTGTGTGAAGACGAGGATCTGACAGAACCGCTTATATTGGGCCAAGACTGGATCTATGATCACGCAGTCAACCTGAACCTAAGAAGTGGACTTCTTCAGGCTTGGGTAGGCCAAAGTCGTCTCACGATTGAATTAGAAAATCAAGCACTCAAACCAATAGAACAGGCAACAACTCCTGGTCCCTCCAGGAATCCATATGAAGATAACCACGATGTGCTTGTCCAAACTTCTATGGTGCAGAGGAATGTCAACCTTACTGAAGGTTCAGGAGCCAAGAAGGAGTTCCTAATTGATCCACAGAAGATTCTAAACGAACGGACCGAACATCACTCTATACGAGGGAGACCGCTGATCAAGAGGAAGGAGCGCCAACCTGCGCATCATGGAGCATCTCGTGGTGTGAAGCAGATCTGGATACGCATGGATGGGAGACCTACAGCTCCAATTGCAGATTCTCAAGGAGACAAGAAACGAGCCTCACAATCAAGGATCAAAGCTAAGAAGCCCCCTAGGATCACCCCTAGGCACACCATCTCTATTTGGGTCCCTAAGCGGTCAATGAAGGCCATCCCTAATGCTAGACAGATATGGGTGCCCAAGGCTAGCTTACAAGCCCAAATTACTTCAACTATAGACACAAGGATGAAGCAGCTCTCACAAGCACTCTTGGCCAACAGCTCAGGAAGTGGCAAGATACCTACACCTCTCACTGTCCACACTCCCATCAACCCCAGGAATGTCTGGAAATGGGTACCCACAAGGTCCCAACCACATCACACACTCAGACCAAAATCTTCACCTGTCCTTAGCTCTAAAAGCTACGACTCCTGTATCAAAGTGTGGAGAGTTAAACTGTGTACTAAACCCCCTGACCATCTTCTGTAAATCCGTCCACACTAACACAGAAGCATTTCGAGTCCATTGCATAACCAAAGTACGCATCTAGGATGACACTGACCTTTAATCACCACTCACACATATCATAAACACCTCACCACTAACTACTGACCTCCTGGATTGTCATGTTAGTATTGTGAAGGGAACACCATTACATCTTGTTTCCTATGCAACACTAATGTGCCTTTCGTCTTCCAGCAGATAAGCGACCTACTCTCATGGCAACCGCGGCAGGCACAAGCTCTCAGGCAGGATCTGGTGCCCCCATCAACTGGGATGCCATGCCAGTGGAAGCTCCACCAACGGCTAGACCTGAAGAATTCTTGAATGTGCGAAGAATCCCTATTCCAGATCCACCCAGTGGACTAACCGAAAGAGTAAAAGGGCACTCCCATTGGTTCAATGAAATGCCAGGGGATTTGGGGGACGCGGACCACATCTGGGAGTCCAAGATGGAGTGTGGAGGGGTTTGGTGGACCTTCCAATTCTTTTCAAGAGAATTTGAAGCCTTACAAAATGCAGCTCCCCTTCAAGAGATCTGGCGAAAGGCAGGACTGCAAACTTACTTCAGTGCAGCTCTACCAAAACCTGACTTCCTCAGGTGTTACTACTTGATTGCTACGATGAAACCTACCGGGGATAAAGATCATTCAGGCACATTCTGGGTGCCCTCCTTATCTAATCTGGAGGAGATGAGGAAGTTTGAACTAAATGTAACATTAATCAGGGAAGCCCTTCAAATGTATGGCACTCATGTGCCTTCAGATCGCGACCCCCTGATACCAGAATCAATGAAAAGCAATAGAGTCAAGAAGCTCAAAGACATGTGCGCCCTCACCCCCAACATCGCCATACCCCTGCGGATGTGCCTCCAGCACTTCGCATTTCCAGCTCAAGACCGTTTCACTCAGCCTCACAAGAAGATATGGTACGGACTGTACTTAGCAGAGACCGGCAGCTTGCCCATTAAGATGCCAGTATGGATCTTAGATCAGGTATATGAGGCAGGCAAGCGGGGGGTGAGGAAGCCCACCCTACATGGTTGCTGTGCGTTGACTAGAATCATCTACAGATGTCTGGCGTATGATGTGCCAGTTGCTCGAGCCCTAAAGTATGCACATCTGGAGTTGTTTAAAGGGCGAAAGTCAGGGAGTCAGCCTGCAAAAAGAATGCGTGGCTCCCTTTCACAAGTCCTGATCCCTCCAGCAACCACTACCGAAGTCTCCACTAGAGAGGAAGCCCCGGTGGCACCAATCACAATTCATCTCCAGGAGTCTCAACCAAGAGAGGTGGTACAGCCCACTCCCTCTGCCCCTCCGCTACCTACCGATGCAGAATTTGCAGCGATGGCCACTTTCACCGAAGACCCAAATTTTGATTTTGAAACATTTCTGCAGACGGCTCACCTATCAGACAGTGAAGGTTGTCCTGACAATGTCGATCCGGGGACATCAACCCAAAGAGAATATGCACGAGGTGAGACAAGCAGCGTACAGGAGCTAGGAGTGACACAACCTCCCCCAAGTCCAAACACACAAGCCCAGGAGCAGGCACCAAGGAATAACCCAGAAGAGAGTGAAGACGAAGCCCCTGCATATACGGCACAGCTCAAACGATTATACCAGACAATCAAGCAGGTACAAAGCCGCCATAAAATGTCAGAAGAAGCAAATAGGGCCCTAGTAAACCAGATGTTACAGTCAGAGCATATCGACCCCCAATTTGTAGAATCGCTAAATCTTTTGGCGGACACCTGTGGCATCAGTGAAGCATTAAGAACCTTGGTCTGTCAAGAGAACCCTGCTTATGATCAAAGAAGAGTTGATACACGGCCGCGACAAGGAAAGATGATTCAGATGGAAGTATCTACCGTGTTAGCTACGTCCACATCAGAAGATGTGCACATGATTAGCCCTAGGCACAATGATGAACCGGAGGAAGTTACGCATGCCCCATCTCCCCCATCATCTCCTATCCCACCATCAGAGCCTCTCTCCACGTGTCTTTCTACACAACCATTCTCCTCCTATAGTGAGACCATTGTACACACCCCCATTTCCACTCTCCTTCCTTCACCCTCGTCCACCTCTGTCACTCAAGTTTTTGAACCTCAATTAGGTCACCCTTTCTTCCCCCATGCCGTTGGACAACCATCTGTCACTAGTCAGACTCTTTCCATCTCTTTGCCCTCCATCCCCCCATTTCCTTCCCCCCAAACTCTACCTATCCCGTCCCTTGTAACTGCCTCGAGCACCACACTAACCACCCAACCCTCCTTCTGGACCTACCTTGTAAACATTCTTCAACAGGTTGAAGAACATAAGAAAAAGTCCCTTCCCCAAATTCACTCCCCCACATTCACGGCCACCACGATCACACCACCCACCGTCCCGGTGTTCACATTTCACGAATCACACTCACTCATGTCCGATCCCATGGACATCTCACCATCCGCTGGATCACCCACCACCACTGTTCTCACAACACCATCACAGGTTATTACACTCTCATCACCACTTCCCCACACGGTAGGCACAACATCCACTTTTCCCATTCCCACTTCCCAACCCCCTGCATCTTCCACCTCATTTAGTCTTGCACTCGACACGATGCTTGAAGCTGCCACTCAGCTTAAACAAGAATATACATTATTGGAAGAAAATAACAAAGGGCTTTGCACCCTCACAGCAACACTCCAAGAGCGTGTCACTGCTTTGGAGTTCATTCATACGGAGTCACAAAGCAAGATATTCGCCCTCGAACAGGTAAATGCGCAACTCAAAGCGGAGCATATGGAAGAGAGCAAAGCCATGGAGGAACAGCTGCGCGATCAAATGGGCCGCAATGCACGGCTTCAACGAAACATGGCTTTGCTACGACGACATCTGGCGGCAGCGCAAGAAGAGAATAGACGGCTTCAACAACAAAACCAAGAGAACCTCGAGGCTGCCATGGAGAACAACCCGGGGGCTCCCATAGACCCGGTCAAATTTCAAGCGGTCCCCTCAGAAAGCATACAACAAATATTGGAAACGTATGCCAATCTATTAGAAGCACATGATCAGCTTGCCGACCAGCTAAAGGACGTACAGAGACCCCAAGAGTCTACACCACACCGACAAGAACATAAAGAAATGACAGACGCTGCTACTTCAACCGAACCTGAACATTCAACGCCCAATGACGTGCTGGAGTTACAGCAGCAGATCGCAGAATTAAAGCTGAAGTTGATGCAGTACGAACGACCCCCTTCCCCCCCAGAGCAACCGTCAGAAGAAGAAGCAGTTACCATCCCAGTGGAGGAAGCATTCGACGACAACTACGAGCCTCAACCACTTCCAGGTGGACGCGTAACAGAAGAAGGTCAAGATACCTATGAGGAACCCCCATCGGCATGGATGAAACAAGTAGAGGAGATGGGGAAAACTCATCAGGAGCGGATATCCACTCAGATGCTGGCAATGAAGGCCGTTGAGGACACCATCCTTCACTCAGAATACTTCAGGCACCTCGCTCCTAGACGCCTGATCACTAGCTCAGAACTGCAATACAAGCCCTATTTTGTATTGTTGGCTGACTACAATGCAGAAATCAAACGAGTCACCAACAAGTGCCCAACATTTGCCACACAGTTCGAACCAGAAGACATACCAGAAGCGGCACGAAAGGGGGCCATATTCCAACCAACGTGGAGGCAAAAGTTACTCGAAACTTATCCAGAAATGCTTCGAACATGGGATCATGCCCCCATGCATTTGAAGTACAATCCGTGTTTTGGGCCAGTGCAAAGACGCAGATCATGGAAAGCTTTTGCCATCAAGGTTCAGAATAACGCAAACTGTAAAGAATGGCTCAATTACCCCGCTATCGCCCCCCCAACCGGTACTCCTACAGTGTCATACATGATTGCAACCATCAGACATTGGATACCACGCCTCCACCCGATGCCAGATGTCGCTGCCCAGATGATGCTCAAGATCCTCGACATGATGCAGGTCGTACTCAAAACTTTTCGCAATGTATGCCATATTCAACCTCCTATTCCAGGGTTTATCAATGGTAACTACGACCTGCTATATGATATGAGCACAACCCCGAGCATACGAGTGGCTTACGCATGGCATGCACGCATAAGATATCTCCCTGCCTGCTACAAGCAAACATTTGACGATATGTTCACCACGGGGTTTTGGGAAGCACATTCAGAGGTATTTGCACCACGGCCTACGCATCTACTCCATCTCTTTGCATGTGAGCAAACGATGCACTCCGAGCTTTACACGATGCCACAACCTGACATGCCTGGTACAGTGGATTGGGAGGCCTTGCAACGAGATCTAATCAGAGGTTTAAAAATCAAAGAACACGAAGTGGCCACCGACCTCCTGCAAAAATACATTGATCAAACGGCGGAAAAGAGGTCTGTCAGAGGCGACAGACCCTAGGGGGGGGAGAGTGTTGACAGGATGCGGGAAGAAGCAAGTATGGACACGCATGCAGATCTAGCACTGAGGCTACCCTTCATTTTTTTCAGAAACCCCAACATCATTCTAAAGTGATTCTCATCACTACAAACCCTTGTAAATATCATTTCACTTTTTTGTAGCTCCATTTTGTACAAGCCGAGGAGTCCTCGAGCTTGGGGAGCCTTAGATGTAGTTGCCTGCCAATTTTCATAATTTTTAGATCTCGTTTGGGCCCTCAAATAAGCCCCGGAACCTAATTTTTAACTAGGCCGGACACTAGGTCTGAACAGGGCCAAAGTTAGTCAAAAAACTATAAATAGAGCTAGAGAGCTCATTTTTGGGGTGGCTTCTTGTAGTGTGAGCTTGTATGAGAACTTTCTTGCAATAGAAGTGATTCCATTGTCTTACTCTCTTTGTTCTTACTGTGTGTGCGCGTGTGTGTGTAGGTGTGTGCATGCTTGTGTGCTTCTCACTCACGCACTTGCGCTTCCACTTGCTCGTGGTCTTCATACCATCCTCATGTCTTCCCGGATTGACAATTAAAGGAGGCGCTACTCATCACTGAGCTACACCCCCCATCAAGAACTAATGTTTCCCAAGGCCTCCAAGGAGCAGGATCATCCAAGGCGCATGAAACTCAGAGGGAAAGAACCAGAGAAAGACCTGAGGTAAGCTTTGCACACCCAGTGGGTAGAGACCGATCAGGAATTGAAAATGAAAGACCTGAAAGAGAGAGATATCACGTACATCGGCATCAAAGAGACGAACATGATTTCCCATTGCCCAGACCACGAGAGCACTCAAGAACTCTTAGACCCTCTCAAGTGGTTAAGACAATGAATAACTATTTTGATGGGTCAGGAGATCCTTATGATCATGTGGCCGAGTTCAAACAAGTGCTAAGAGCTGAACAGGTCGAGGACTTGTTCACCCAATTCGAGGCATTTGGTTTGACTCTTAAGGGTACTGCCTTAGCTTGGTTTCAGCCCCTGAACAGTCGCAACTATAGAGAGATAGGTCAGCTGTTAGAAGAATTCATCGTAGAATTTTCCAAGAGTGGTATCAGGCATAACACATCATCCTTGATCCACAGCTTTAAGCAGACACCCCAAGAAACAGTGCGACTTGCAGGAAGAAGGTTTAGACAGTACTTGGAAAGATGCCCTGTGCCAGAATTACCCATAGCAGCCAAACAAGTGGCACTGTTTTTAGATGGCCTATTGAGGACAAAGTTAAGGTCATATGTGTACTTGAAAGAGCCTAGATCCATAGAAGAGTGTGTGCGGATATGCATTGACATAGAAGACAACTTGGGTGAGGAGTTAGGACTATCCAAACTCTACAAGGACTCTGACATTTCTACTAGTCATACCTCTAGAACCTCCACTGAGATAAATGAGATAGCTGAGCAGGTGGCCAAAAAGCTAGGAGTTCAAAATAGACAAATGCCAAGGGTCACCTCATTGAAGCGATGTTATACCTGCGGAGGAGATCACATGGCTAATGTCTGCCCAATGATCACTCAACCCCAAGGAAACCCTAATTCTCTGTATTGTACCATTGAGAGAAAATACACAAATCATACGGCTCAAGATTATCCATACAACAGGCAGGCTGTTAGATAAAATTATCAGCAACCTTACCAGCAGGGTAGGTATCAGAACCAATACCAACAGCCGTATTATAGGCCACAACAACAATATCAACCTCAATACCAGCAGCAATATCAGGCACGAAATAGGCCACAGCCAGTCCTGGGAAACCAACCACCAACTCCTGCCAATGTGATCCCAATTAGGTATACGACGGCGGAGGAGAACCCTAATAGAGCATTGGTGCCACTAACCCCTTTGGTCTCAGAAAATGACTCTCATGCTCATAATTCAGACTACTCCCATGAAGGTAGTCCACATGCTTATTACATAGAGTCACCTGAGCAAAGTGAGACTTCACCATATCAATACGAGACACCACTTATGGAACAAAATTGGGAACCAGAATACTCCAATGTCATGTATACGAATCCAAATCCTAGGCCCCAAGTGAGACAAGTAAGACCACAAGCCCCTAGAGGACCATGCTTTAGATGTTAAGGGTGACCATTTCATTCATGAATGTCCCCACCAACCAGCTCTGGGACAAGGACAGAACATCACAATACAGGGCTTTTGTCCTGAGTGTGGCAAGGAACATCTTCCTAGAGAGTGTCCCGGGAATCCCTCTAGTGTGCCTAAGGTTACACCCATCAATGTGGTAGGCTTAGTGGCAGATTCAAGTTCAAGTAGCAGTAATGTGGCTCCTGTACATGCAGTTACTAGGGCACAGGCTGCACAACAAGCAAAACCATCTGAGCAATCGGAGTCAAGTGAGTCAGGAGAGCCTAGTAAAAGGAAACCAAGAACATGGAAGGATACCAGAGAGAAGGCTAATCGCAAGTGGAACAAAAAGATATCCGAGCTAGAAGAAAGCCTAAGGGATACCAAAACAAAAATAGAAGACATTGCATCTCAAAGCCCCTCGCATGCTGAAGCTCCATCCACACAACCTCATTCCACCCCACCGCCCATTGTAAATAGACCGCAATCAGGGTCTGTTCTTGCAGATCCAACCCCAGAAGGCTTGGACATGATGTTCAAGGCCTACCAGGCTCGCCTTCAAGAAGGGCCAATAGCTGCAAACCTAGACAAGAGTTACCCTAGAGCAGATTTAGAGATTGAACGGATGAAAATGTGCATGAAAATGGTAGAACAAGCTCAAGCTATACTCGAGACTAGTCAAAAGTTCAATCAGACAAACTCTATCAAACCGGATTTGCATTTCCAAGGCTTACTAGAAAGATTAGAGCAGTTGGTAAACAAGCCGCAGGTTTCTTTACCTCCACAGGCTCAACCGGTTGTTGAAAGAGAGATTTCATCACAAATGAAAACTCATGTTCCTGATTTTGTGGATGAGGGAACACCTCTTTCAATGCAACAGTACTCTCAAGAGTTCTTGCGGGAAATACAAGAGGAAAAATGGGCCAAGGAGAAGAGTAATCCCCCTCCTATTCCTGAGATCGATGATCTTCATGATCAATTTCCCCAAGACATTCCGTCTATCTATGGAGATCAAACAGAGCAACAAGAGGATGAGAGATTAGATTTTGAATCTAATTCTTTACAAGAGTTGCCGCATTTCACAGGCCCATGGGAATCTGAATCTCTCCAAATCAGAGCTCCCACAATATTGGTAAGAAATGAAGACTCAGTGATTCCAAGAAACACTGATGTTGTGAAGAATACTAAGGTTCAGTGTCATCTCACTATAGAAGAGCTTCTTAAAACAAAACCTGAGCTATGGAATCATGTGAAGGATCAGGTTCTAGAACTTGATTCCAATATGCCAAAAGTGGGCTCTAAGCAAAAAGTTCCAGAAATACCTCTCGATAACATAGGAGACATGATCGAAGGTGAAGAAGGTAATACTTCTCTTCCAATCACCTATCAAGGTTACACAACCAAAGCAATCGTAGATTCAGGTGCTGGTGTTGCTATCGTGACCACCTCGTTGTGGAAGCGATGGGGCAAACCCACATTAAGACCAACTAGAATGAAGCTTCAAATGGCAGATGGTCATTTTGAAAGACCTCTAGGATTGCTCGAAGGCATAACTCTAACCACTTGTGGTGTAGAGTTTGAACATACATTTGCTATATGTAACTTTGAGAAAAATAATGTCTATGAGATGATCCTAGGAAGACCCTTCCTACGACAATTGCAAATAGTACAGGATTGGGGAACCAACTCCTTGTACTTACAACACTTAGGGGTCACTACCAAGGTCAATTTGAAGGATTACACCTTCAGAGATGTACCACCCCTACAGTGGAATCCTATCCACAAAGCGAAAGAAGATTCTATCTCTGTGCATTCTGGGAGTTCACCTGATCCATCCTGGCTGCATGAAGATACTCACTTGTGGATGTGCAAGGTCGCAGAGGAAGAGGAAAAGCATCTAAAAGCAAGAGAAGATGGAACTCCCCCAGGAGATTGACCAATCACAGACCCAGCCTATACACCGATGATTTTTCCAGATGAGGAATTTGAGCCTCATGGCTGGGCAGAAATCTTAGCTACCATGGACATTGCGGTCAACGAAGAACAATGGACGCCTCATTGTGATGAGGAGGGTTATGATATCTTAGTGTTCATGTGTCAGCCCTTGTTGGAAGAATGTGATCCTAGTGATGTCATAGAAGAAGAAGAGAATGACGATGATCTAGAGTCCATTGTGATGGATAGCTGCTTCGTCTCAGAGGAGCACTATCTAGAAGATGTAGGAGTATTGACTCAAAAAGAAGAAGAACCTCTCACTAGCATTAAAACGGTAAATTCAAAGGATGGAAGTGAAGGAGGTAAAAGGAAAAAGAAAAGAAAAGCAGTGAAACAAGAAGAGGAGGAATCATTGAAGTACCAGAAAATTTCAAGAAATATGAAGTGGAAGACCGAAAAATTTTGGTACGAATGCCTAAAAGAGAGGCCATCATAGGAGAAGCATATGACAATAAAGAGAAGACCAAAAAAATTGTTGTGACCATTGAAGGAAACGAAGAACGATGTGCGTACATAGGAGACGACCTAAGTGCAAAAGAAGAAGCATAGCTTGTAGCTTTGTTAAGGGAATATAGGGACGTGTTTGCATGGCACTATAGAGACTTGAAGGGAGTAGATCCAAAAATTTGCTCTCATACTATACCCATGATGGCTGAGGCCAAGCCCACCAAACAAAAACCCTACACATATAATGACACTTATGCAGCTAAAATAAAGGAAGAAATTGACAGGCTGATTGAAGTTGGATTCATCTATGAGATTGAGCATACTGAATGGGTGTCCCCCATTGTAGTGGGGCCCAAGAAGAATGGAAAATTGCGAGTGTGCATTAACCTTAAAAAAGTTAATGCCGCTACGATCAGAGATAGTTATCCACTTCCAATCACCGAACATCTATTGGAGCGTGTTGCAGGCAAGGAAGTTTATAGCTTCCTTGATGGATTTTCAGGTTACAACCAAGTAGCCATTGCCCCCGAAGATCAACACAAAATGGCCTTTGCCACAGAATGGGGAATCTTTGCATTTCGTGTGATGCCATTTGGGCTCACCAATGCACCTGCAACATTCCAAAGGCTCATGTGTCATGTCTTCAAAGAGTTCTTGCGGAAGAGCTTAGAAGTATATGTGGATGATTTATGTGCTCATTCCCAACAAAGAGGATACCACATCCCTGAGCTGAAACAGATCTTCAACAAGTGTAGAGAATATCGAGTGTGTCTGAATCCAGAGAAGTGTGTGTTCATGGTACGACAAGGGTAAAATCTTAGATCACATTGTTTCTAAAAATGGGATATCAACAGATGAAGACAAGGTAAGATCCATAGCGGAGTTGCCAAGACCAAGGAATGTTAAAGAGGTACAAGCCTTTATGGGCCATTGTGGATATTACCATAGGTTTATCCACATGTATGCCATTATAGCCAAACCTCTTTATAGATTGTTGACAAATTTTGAGTGGAACGATGAATGTGAAAAATCCTTCATTGAGCTAAAAAGACGCTTGTGCTCAGCACCAATACTGACCACTCCTGATTGGAGTAAACCATTCCATGTCCATGTGGATGCATCCAATCATGCAATAGGATGTGTACTAGCACAACCCACAGGTGAAGGAAACCTAGATTTGCCGATAGCATATGCTAGTAGGCAATTAAATGCAGCTGAACGAAATTATACCACAACGGAGAGAGAAGGATTAGGCATGGTATATGCTGTGAAAAAGTTTAGACACTATCTATTGGCCAATAAGTTCAAGTTTTTCACTGATCATCAAGCTTTACTATATTTGGTCAATAAACCTTGCAATACAGGCCGCTTGGTAAGGTGGTTCCTTTTACTAATGGAATACGACTTTGAAGTTGTTGTCAGGAAAGGCAGGACCCACCTTAGGGCGGACCATCTTTCTCGCGTCACTTCAGGAGAGCCACCGCAAGGAGTGTCTGATGAATTGCCCGATGCTTATCTGTTCAATTTAGAAGTTGTTCCTAAATGGGCAAATAAGTTGGTACCAGTCCTAACCTTCGGGCCTGCAAATAAAAATGTGAAAACAAGCAAAGAAGAAATTGTAAGATCACAAAAGTATCAAATATTTGTCGGAAGCATGTACAAACAAGATACAGAGGGTGTACTAGCTTGTTGTGTTGAGGACGACGAACATACTAGTTGGTTGCAACAAGCCCATGAGGGACTGCTAGGAATCACTACTCTAAACAACGAACATTGCAGAATCTAAAACGTTTAGGAGTGTATTGGCCTAGTATGGACAAAGAAATACAGGAGTGGGTCCAGAATTGTCCAGTGTGCCAGAAGAGACCCCCAGTGGAGCATGCCACTCTTTATCACGTGTCATTAATCCCATATTGGAGTGCTCCATTGGTTGAGTTCATGAGATCGGGAACATTACCCAATCAAGCTAGTCTTGCAAGAAAACGGAGCATGGAGCAAGAGGCTCAAGACTATGCCTTAGTAGGAGACAACCTATATCGAAGAGGCAAGGATGGTTACCTAAGACTGTGCGTTCATGAATCAGACTACTTGAAAGTCTTAGAAACTGCACATAGTGGTGTTGCAGGTGGACACTTTGGGCCTGACAGAGTAATTAAGACCATTCTATTCTCAGGACTTTGGTGGCCCACTCTTCATATGGATGCACATACTTATGTGAAGAAATGTGACACATGCCAACGTGCCCAATATCCGATAAGAAAAGATGAGATGCCTTTGAGGCCAATGATGGGAGGGCGCGCATTCTCGAAGTGGGGTATAGACTTTGTTGGTCCTATTAACCCCCCAGCTAAAAACTCCCATGCGGAATACATTATTGTAGCCACTGATTACCTTACCAAGTGGGTAGAAGTAAAAAGCCACAACAAAGAATGATGCTCAAACAACGGCTAAGTTCTTATTCGAAAATGTGTTCACTAGATATGCGTTACCAATAGAGTTGGTTGTGATAGAGGTACACACTTCTTGAATGAGGTCATTGAAAATCTCCTTCAAGAATTCATGGTGATACACAGGAAGTCTGCCCCTTATCACCCACAAGCCAACGGACAGGCCGAGAGCACGAATAAGATCCTATGTAACGTATTGACAAAACTTGTAAATAATAAACGCTCTGATTGGGACAAACAGCTTCATCATGCTGTTTGGGCTTACCGAGTTGCTTACACCAAAGTTTGGAAAGCATCCAAAGATGAAGTGGCTTGAGGTGATCTCTACAGTACCAAACCCTATTCCAAATTGGGTTCCAATCTGGAGGATTACATCATTTCGAGATCCAATCGATACCTCCAATCAAAGAATTCATCAAGTATGCAAGTAACATCAAAAGCCTTGACCAACAGCATGTGCCTTTGGCATAACCCAGTCTTTGCACCATTCAGGTCATGCATTTCCAAAGTATGCATCAATATAGGGCCACCTTACATGGCCGTGCATAGACACAATTGAGAAATCCTAGGCACATGAGACACAATTTTCACATGTAAAATATTTTATTGATACTAACCTCTTTCTTCTTGTTTGATGCCATCGTGTGCACCAACCCCAAAAAAAAAAAAAAAAAAAAAAAAAAAAACAGCCAATAGTCAAATACCATGATGGAACTACAACACGAAGAGATGAAGATCAACGGACCTTTCACCATGGTAAGACGTTTATGCCTCAACATCACTATAACCATGATAGATTAGGAAACCTGTTCGTCAGAATACCCTTGAGCACTTAGCTCAAAGATCCAATCTCTTACACCATACTTCTTCCCATGCATTTTCCAAGTATCAAGTATGCATACATAGGGCCACATTACAAGGCCATGCACAAGGCACATATTTTGTAAATACCATTTTCCATTGTAAATACCATTTTCCATTTTTGTAACTCCATTTTGTTCAAGCCGAGGAGTCCTCGAGCTTGAGGAGTACTAGAACTACCATCCTACCAATTTTCATAATTTTTAGACTCCGTTTGAGCCCCCAAATAAGCCCTGGAACCTATTTTTTAACTAGGCCGGACACTAGGGCTGGAACTACCATCCTACCAATTTTCAAAACCACTCAAAAACCTATAAAAAGGGCTGGAGAGCTCATTTTTGAGGTTAGCTTGTTGTAGATTTCAGCTTTGTAAGAGAGCTCTTGTATAATCGAAGATCTTCCATTGTTCCACTCCTTGCTCTTACTTTGTGCGCGTGTGTGTGTATGTGTGTGCATGCTTGTGTGCTTTCACTCACACACTTGTGCCATCACTTGCTCACGGTCTTCATACCAGTCCTCATGTCTCCACGGATTGACATTTATGAGGTGTACCTCCTCACGTTGGTACTCACCATTGTGCTAGAGTGACACTATCCTTCTTATGTGACAACCAATTTTAGTAGCAGACCTTTCCTCCATTTCTTTGTTGATGATATACTCAAAAGGAGAAAGTGATTCCTTACCATACACCAATAGAAAGGGACGTTCACCTGTAGTACCCCTTTTTGTAGTTTGATATGCCTAGATTGCTCCAATCAATGCTCATGGTCAAAAGCATTGGTGGTCTAGAGAAAGCTTTCATAATAGCTTGATCAAGACTTTGTTGGATCTTTTGACCCCTCTATTTACTCTAGGGTAGTAGGCACATGGCTTCTTGTGATAGACCTTCTACTTGTAAAAAAAATTTGCTATAGAGATTGATTCACAAAAGTGCCCCTATCACTAGTGAGTTCAAGTGGGCACCAGAACTATGAAAAAAATCTGTTTGTACATGAACTTAGCCATAGTTGATCTAGTGCAATGTGGAGTGCCCCTAGCCTCTACCCACTTGGTTGATTAACAAGTGACCATCAAAATGTACCTCTTATTGCCGGATCAACCAATTGGGCTGATGGGCTCAATAAGGAACACATTGCACAAAAGGTTGCCATTGGATTGAGATCACTGAGGGTTGAAAATTTTGCCTTGTTGGGTGAGGGGCATATCTTTGATGAGCGTCACGTTCTTTAGCATATTTGGTTGCATCCTTGTGGAGATGAGGCCACCACAAACATTTATGTCCAATTTTGTGCACCAATTCCTCTCCCTTTAGGTTTCCTCCACTATGCGCAACTTCAAGCAATATTCTTACTTCTTGTGGATAAACACACCTGCATAGAATACCATCTGGGTAATACTTATATAACTTTTCCTTTACGAGTGAAAATGATTTAGCTTTAAACACTAGCTTCCTCAACAAGAAAACAATTGCTATCGATAGGCTCAACATCAATACCTATTGGCCTCTCCCCCTTTGCTATCCTTGAAACTTAGTTTTCCATGTAGTGTTCCCTATCCGTTCGATATGTATTTCAAAATCATACTTCTGAAAAAGTAGTACTTATCACCATACCCTTCCTGATACTCATGGCTTATTGATTAAATACTTTAATGGATAATCATAAAAAAATCACAATAAAAATCACGCCTAAGAGATAGTGTCAAAACTTTTGAAGTGCAAACATAATGGCAAAACATTATATTTTGTTTGTGCTATAACTCCATTATGCCTTCAATTTGCATAAGAAATGGGATGATCTACTCTTTTATGCACTAATGATTGTGCCAAAACTGCTCCAACTACATCAAGACTTGCATTTGTATCACTACAACATATCAGGGGTATACCGAGGCTTCTACCTGGGCAGCCCGACGTCGGTGTAAGGGTCGACGTATGCATCGGTAACAAAACGCCGGTTTAGGCGCTGATATAGGTGTTGGTATACAGATTGATACATGCGTCGATAAAGGCATCGATAGTACCGACGAGAATACCGACACTCATACTGACATGCATACCAGCATCCATGCGGAAGTACTGATGCACATATCAACGACTATATCTGCAAAATTTTTTTTGGGCAGAATGTGTTGTCTCTTGCTGCAGCAACATTACCATGATGTTGTGTAGCAAAAGGCAATACACTCTGCCCAAAGAAAACCAAGTACATGTGATGTGTACTCTAAGGGCAACCAAAACGTGATTTCATATAGCAAAATATTGTCGGACACAAAAGAGATGAGCAGAATGAACCATGAACCATGTACAAAAAAGTTATATATTCCATAAATGAGGCATGTAGAAGAGTGTGGCAAACCACGGTCATATATGATCCAAATACAAAATGTGGCAAGGAACTTCCATATAGGAACTGAATACAAAATTATGGCACACCATTGCCATATATGAGTGTAATACAAAATTGTGGCAAAGCACTACCATACATATGCTAGGAGGAATCAAAACCTTTATATCTACAATCTTGCAACAAAGCATACGCGTAAAATGAGACAAATTGACTGATATTTATAAACAACAACTAAAAATACCAAACCAAGCTATAAGCTCACCTCATCGTAGATGCTCCCATGAAATGATCGCACCTTGTCCCTCTAAGTCCTCCAAACGTGCAGCCAATCCATGATGATATCCATAAGCCTCCTCGGTTAGTGTCGGAGGATGACCCATTGCCAACTCTTATAATAAATATGCAAAATGTTAGATCAACATACATGATGTGCTTAACACAAACAAATTCAATAATTAAAATGATACTTACAAACTCGTAAGCAAAGTGTGTATCCACCGCTACCCAAATGTATGTTCCAAACGTATCTAAATGTGTGGCCACCACATCTCGCTGCTGATGATATTGGTCAGGAGTATGTTGCTGCTCATCATGAATCGATTCCCACTCCTCAACGTCTAACCATACAAGCTTCGGTAAGCTTGCTCTGAAAGCATCGCAAGCCTCAGACCGCCGATGAGACATCACCTCACGTGCTGTGTGTTGAATCCACTTTGAGTTGACAATAGGATGCCCAGGTGCTGGAGGGTATTCTTCATATATCGACTCTGTGATATAATTTTTGGAATCTTTATCCTATTCACTCCATTTCAACATGAAAGAATATCCAAACTGTATGGGCAAAGCTGTCAGAGTAGAATCCCTGCTCAAAACCAAATTTTCCTTGGGAGTTTGAGTGTTCACCAAGTTTCTTTTCTTCAATTATTAGCATGGACACAAGATCAATAAAATTTGGAATATTCTCCCTAGTATAAATAAAAGTTACTTCTATTGCCTCATTCTTTCTCCATATGGCCTTCTTCCCATCTTCTTTGTCCTTTGGTCTTTGTTGCTCTTCTTTGCTTTTCGGCATTGCTTTCCATGCCCTAACTATCATAGGTTCCATGGTGGATGACACAACCAAAGAATATGGAGTCATATGTTCTTGGGGAGAGAGTACTATTGTGTGAATTAGAGTGGGGTAGTTGTGTCGACAGTCCCTTGTATAGTGGTCTTTGGCATCTAGGAAATGTGGGTAGGGGGTGCACCTTCAGGTAGAGAGCACTTACTTTTAATATGACCATACTGTCCACATCAATAGTACATGAATGATTTTTCGTTTTTGGTAAGTTTGGGAAGTTATGGTCCCTATTTTGTGGATTTGATGTAGTCACATAGAAAGTGATGAGGACCTAAGAGTTGCCTCTTTGTTATACACCCTTGATAAAGGAGCAATTATGGGCCTTATGATTATTTTTTCCACAAAATTGGCAAGTCACCCTATTTGGACATCCAAATTAGAATGATCACTGTTGCTGCATATTGTATACCATACTTGCCTATGGATCTCTTGAGCAATCTGCAACTCTTCCACTTCCCTTGGAACTTGTGCAAGTAGTTCATCATTGTGTCAGCTGGTGGTGAGATAAGCTTCTCTTCATTGTGGCTTTTTTGCATCTTTAATGATTCTAGCTCCGCTCCCTCTCGAGTTTCTTGGTTGGGTCCATGGAGCTAGTAGGTAGGTTGACTACCACCTTCAAATTGCTCTTGCCTCTTCTATGCATGAAGAAGCTGCCACAAAATCTTCCAAAGTATCGTCAACCCTTAAAGATTCTCATATCTTCTATTGAGAGGTCCTTGGAAAGGCCTTATCAATCCATTTCTTCACCAAAAAGTTACCTAGGGCATGTGGCTAGTGAGCAACAAGATCCTTTGCATGCATATAGAGTTCATGAAATGATTCACTTGGTTGGAGCCTAAAGATTCTCATATCTTCTATTGAGAGTCCTTGGAAAGGCCTTATCAATCCATTTCTTCACCAAAAAGTTACCTAGGCCATGTGGCTAGTGAGCAACAAGAGCCTTTGCATGAATATAGAGTTCATGAAATGATTCACTTGGTTGGAGCCTTTGCATGCATATAGAGTTAATGAAATGATTCACTTGGTTGGCTTCCATCATATGCTCTTGCTTGACATGATCATTTGTGTGCATAGTTTCTTTGTGTACAAGAAAGCTCATCACCAACTATAAGCATAACAAGATCCAAATATGAAACAAATATATTAATTGGATGTGTAACAAGTGAAGGTGATCTCAATAGTTGTTGACCATGCATGTTAGTAGGATGTTGTTTAACATTTTCATGAACAAGCTTTTTTTTCATACTCTTTTGCATATGATTAGGAGGACAAGCATCCTCAAATACAACTCTTCCCATTTCAACCTCCTTTATGGGAAGCTTATTTATCTTAGAATCATTGAAGATAACATCACTTCAAGCTTATCTTCCGCTTGAAGCATGCCAAATAAATCATTCACTTGCCATTGCACCATATAACTCAGAAGTAGCAAGATATGAACTTCAACATGTTAGACATGGTCAATGCTCCACCCTCATAGAAGACTTGGCATCATGCCAAGAAGGAAGTTCACCTTTAGGTGGACAGTGAGGGGGGGTGTTAGATATGCACAATGCCTCACCCTTATATAGCACCACCATTGCTCATTGACACGCTATGTTGTAAGGCCCCCATTATGAGGAGAATTCATGTGAGAAGTTTGACATTGGTAGGTTCCCCACTTTGAGGTTAGATGAGGTCTAGAGTAGACCGTAGATGGATAGTTAAGAAGGTTGCTTCTAAGCTATTGGATTTGGGATTGATCCTATGTGAGGATCAACCAAAATCAAGGGCTAGAAACAAAAGTATTCTTCTCAACTTGGGAAATGGTCTATTTGATTTGGGCCATTGGATCTAGACTTGGTCCTAAGTGTGGACAAAGCATGATCAAGGACTACAAACAAGTGGTTTTTGACCTACCTTTCTACCATTGGATTTACCACATAGATCAATAATGGAGATTATATTGGGAATGGATCAAGCTACCACGACCCTAGAACATGGGTAGTCCAAATTAGGCTTCGAGAACCTTATAAGGATGGTCCCCTCCCCGTGTAGGAACACAATTTGTGGTGTTTGGAACCATGAGGGTATCCATCTTAGTAACCATTGTGTTGGCATATGGCCCTTTCCCTAGCTTCTATATAGATCACCATCTAAGCTCCATATAGGTAGTGCATGGGTGGATAGAACCATCTATCTCTTGTGTAGTGTTTGGTTTCCATTGTATTAGAGTTATGAGTTAGAGTTGAATTGAGTTGCGTTCATCTTCTACTCATCTTGAGTCCACTTTCCATTATAACCACATCCCTTGTGTTATTCCCATGAGTAGCAATATATCTTTTTCTCTCTAACCTTGATCCTATATATATGTTGTGGTAACTCCTACATGGTATTATATTTGCACCACTAGCCCACCACTTATTGAACTTTTGTTTTTCTTACATGGTATCAAAGCTCGAGAAGATATAGAAGATTACAGATATCGTGGAGGCCAAGGAATCAACTCTACCATTTGTGGAAGGAATGCTTTAACATTCAAGCTTGTGAGAGGTAAATGCTTCAACTCTAAATTTTGTGGTAGCTAAAGGCTTCAACATTGGAGTTCTTGGGAGGCAAAGGCTTCAACACTATAGCTTGTGGGAGGCAAAGGCTTCAATGCTAGAGTTATCAAGAGCTAAAGGATTCAATGCTAGAGTTCTCAAGAGCTAAGGATTCAATGCTAGAGTTCTCGAGATGCAAATTCTTCAAGGCTTCAAGTTAATGGGACACAAAGGCTTCAACACTAAGAAGGTGTTAGCATCTAGAAGTGGAAGTGGAAATGGAGTCGGTGCAATGGATTTGGAAATGCAAACATTATGGCCTCATTCACCAACCTTCAGTGAAGGCTACAAATTATTTTCTTTGGAGCTTCAAGATTATAGTTTTCCTTGATTCTTATGATCTTTTGGAGATGTTGATGGGAAGAGCCACAACCTATCTTCGACCCATTGGATCCTAGTATGGTGATTCTCCCAGACACAAAGCTTCTACAAGCTTGGAAGATAAGGAATGAAAATGCACTATATGCTATAGTGAACAATCATGTGGACTCTATTCTACCTCTTATTCAAAATACATCCAAGACAAGTATAGAATGGAGTATATTGAGGAGTCACTACGAGGTGCATAACCAAACATGCATTCAAAATTTACAAAATCAATTGGAAGTAGAGAATTTTGCAGTAGAAGAGAAGGCTAAAAAATCCATTACTCAAATCAATAAGCCATGTGATCGAAAGGCTTTTGGAGGGATTCAAAAGACTAGCAATAATCTTGCTCAAAAGTATCTCCAAAATTATCCACCGAATCATAATGGAAGGGTTACTAAACTCAACACTCAAGTGAGACCTCAAGCTTTGATCTTTGAGGGGTTTTATTCTCCACCAGAAGAGCAGTTGCAACTCAAAGCCCAAGCAAGAAGTAGCAATGGAGATGTTATGCTCTCCACCAATGCATCATGTAAAGGTGGTTCCTCAACCAAAGGTGAGAGGGAGGAATAGTAGTAAGCAGAAGTTTCAAGGACAATGCTTCCATCACAAAAGGAAGGGATAGGCAATTGCAGATTGTCAGCTCAAGAGGATAGATGAAGTGAAGAAGGAGACAATACATGGAGCTAAAGCAAAGGTGGTATGTTCCTCAACACATTAAGAATTAATTGTGGACTCATGGGTACTAGACAAGGGTGCATCATCACATGAACAATGATACAGGTCAATCTCGTTCTATGCAGCCTCAGTAAGAATCCATCATGGTGGTAGGGAAAATATTAAAGGAGATGCAAAAGCAAGGCATTTTTGTTCATCAATTACCTACAATCAATGGATTGCAAGAACCATGTAGAGCTTGTATGATGGGCAAGCAACACAGGAAGACATCCGCACAAGAAAACAAGAGTATTTCAAAGGCTCCTCTAGTGTTGGTATGTGCTAACTTGTGTGGTAAGATGTCCACAGAGGACCTCAGAGGATCTTCCTACCTTACCACCATCGAGGACTATATTAGGAAGATGTGGATGTACTTTCTTCATGATAAGGCTCAAGCTTTTGATAAGATTAAAGAACAACCAGAACTTGTTGAAAATGAACTAGGGAGCAGTGTGAAGAAGCTTGGAATGGGAGGTAGCGGTGAGCTACACTTAGAGGAGTTGGAAGGCTTTTGCAAGTGCAAAGGTTTAAAGTCTCAATTGGTGACACCTCATACATCACAACATGATGGCATTATGGAATGCAAGATTCACACTAGTGTTGAGATAGAAGTATGAGGAAAAGCAAGGGCTTCCCTAATCAAATAAATAAGACTCATCATGAAGCTTACATTGATAAGAATCCATTTGCCTCACACTTTGGAATTGTTGAGAGTGTATGCTATGCTCTTGTCCCATGTCAAAGGAGAAACAAGTTTGAACCAAAAGCAAGAGGTGCATCTTCTTAGGTCATTGTGAAAAGCAAAGGGCTTTCATATTATATGAACATGAGGCAAAGAATATAAAAGGGAGTCATGATGTGGTATCTATGGAGCAACAAGAGAACAAGAAAGGAGCTTCTGTTTTATCATCAAGAGAAGGAGTAATTCACCATGTACTTGGCCCAAGAGTCATCGCTACCTATGAACAGGAGAAAGCATCATCATCGGATGGTGAGAAGAGATTCTACCAATTTAAAATCTCCTAAACAGATTGGTTGTCACTACAATGGGTGAAGAAGCTCTATGGTCAGAGTAATCCTATGCAAGATACATTGATAGCACAAGGACTTTCACTAGTGAAGGGTTTTGGTTTTCAAGACTCTTTTGCTCTAATGACCACTATTTGCGTCATACTAATGGTAGCACCTAAAATGAAGTGGCAAGTTTTCATGTTACATGTCAAATCAGAACTTTTGAATGTTGACCTCAAGGAGGAGGTAGATGTGTCTTAGCCACTCGTGTTTGAGGGTCCACATTCAAAGGACATATTATGTAAGGTGAAGAAGGCATCATATGTCATGAAACAATCCTTAAGATCATTGTACCAGTAGATAGACAAACATTGGAACTACATGAAGGTCTTTGATAGTCTTATATACTTATGGAGTACCATACATCATATGAGTTTTGTAGTCAAAATTTTGAGAAGGCTTGGAAATAGACCTCATGAAGGACCTTCAAGAGCTAACAAGCAAGTACACTTGAGAAGGATGGTGGAAATAGTCTACTATCCAACCATGAAGAATGCAATGGGTACCAAAGTGCTTACAAAGGATCTACTTCAGATACATCTTCAAAGACTTGGCATTGGGCCAAGGAGATAGTTCACCTCCAGGTGGACATTGAGGGAGGGTGTTAGACATGGTCAATGCTCCACCCTCATGGAAGACTTAGCATGATGCCAAGAAAGTAGTTCACCTTCAGGTGGACATTGAGGGGGGTGTTAGACATAGTCAATGCTCCACCCTCATAGAAGATTTGGTGTCATGCCAAGAAGGAAGTTCACCTTCACGTGGACATTGAGGGGGGTGTTAGATATGCTCAATGCCTCACCCTTATGTAGCACCACCATTGTTCCATGACACTTTATTTTGTAAGGCCCCCATTATGAGGAGAAGCGATGTGAGAGTGTTGGCCATTGGTAGGTTCTTGACTTTGAGGTCAGATGAGTTCTAGAGTAGACTGTTTATGGATAGTTATGAAGGTTGCTTCTAAGCCTTTGGATTTGGGATTGATCCTATGTGAGGATCAAACAAAATCAAGGGCTACAAACAAAAGTAGCCTTCTTAACTTGGGGAAGGCTCTATTTGATTTTGGCCATTGGATCTAGACTTGATCCCAAGTGTGGATTAAGCAAGATCAAGGGCTACAAGCAAATGGTTGTTGATTTTACCTTTCTACCATTGGATTTTAAACCACATAGATCAATGGTGGAGATTATATTGTGCCTCGAAAATGGAAGGGCTATGAAGCATATGCAATGTAATGATTGAAAAAAATGAAAAATTACTTTAGTAGTTAGTAAAGTTGACATGACTTCATATTAGGGCTCTGAAACAAGCAAATAGAAATGGATATTTTTGCCCGAAACCATGGATGTCTACACAAATCTCCCATCCTGTATTCACACAAGCTAGTGTGGAACTTAGTAGTGCAATTGAAGCAGAAATCTGAAACGACACCATGACACCATGATTTATTTGCGATAGAGGATAACATGTTAGTTATCACTATATTCTTCAATTTTTTATTTCTAAGAATGCCACATAAGCAAAGAATGCGGCCTTGGGGTGGAGGGAAGGGTCAAAATTGCATATATGCAAACATATTGCTTAATCAACGCTCCAAATGAGAGTGCCTTCATGCATTATGAATAGTTCATGAGTAAGGACTTCCACATGGCATTAGATAATTTGCTTAGCACTCCATATGAGAGTGCCTTTGTGCAGTTCGAATAGTTCATGAGTAAGGACTTCCACATGGCATTAGATAATTTTCTTGTGCACACAACACAATAGTGTTGCCTCATAGTTTGAAGCCGGCCCAAGCCATCGCGAAGATGAACACTTTGTCTGTCTTATATATGTTCGAAAAGGACATTTTGGAAATGCAAAGCTATGGGTATATATGAGAAATGCTTGGTAATTGTATGTTCTCATGATATTTTACATATTGTTTGTAGTTAAACCTACTTCACCTAGTTATTATGATTCTTGCAATAATAGTATGTAGTGTATAGCCTTAGGGTTAACTCTGGTTTGTTTTTAGGAATTGTGACTATGTTATGTTTAATGACTAGTTACATGCATTGCACTGATAATTGCTACTTGTCTTTTGATAATTGGGTTATTTTTTTGAAATTGTGGGAATATGCATTTCAACTATTTTTTTGGCTTAATAATACATAACAAGTTCACAATTAGTATTTTGTTGTTAATTTAAAGACCTTGGACATTGCAGAGCTATGAACATCTAACCACTGAGGAATTTATGTCATGACAACTTGTAAACTATGAGGATGATGGGTTATTTCCTAATTATGAAATCAATGAACAAACCAATTGGCATGTATTCTTGTTGTCCCATAATTTAAAGTGGAACTTAAAGAAGTTTCTTAAATTATGGGAAACTCACATATGAGCATACATATTTGTTGATTAAATTTGTTGGCACGCTCCTGTAATGCTCAAATGATCATAGAATTTGTGTGTTAGGGTTTTGAATGTTTATAACAAAGGCAGCAACAGTTGTGGAATTCTTTTGGTGTAGCGGAAGCGTGGAGACGGTGAAGGCGAGCTCCAGAGGATTCCTATCTTAAGCTCGCGTTCGCCGGCATGGTAAGGTCTTGTTTGATTGGCAAATGCGTATAATCACGAGAGAGGCAGAAACGTCAAGTTTTGATCGATGATCAGCCATGCTATTGAAGCGTGGTTCCATGTGTAATTTGCCTAGTCTGTTTCCGAACTTGTTTTGAAGAGATTCAGCAGGATAATTTTTTATTGGAAGACGGCAGCCCCAGACGAATTTGCAATGATTGGATCAACTATTTAGACTGTCGAGGTCTTCTGATTAAGAGGCGTTCTTATGTTGATTATTGTTGTCTTATTTAGATCTTTGTGTTGCACTGAAGTGTTATCTCAAATGTAGCATTACCACATACATTGTCTGATAATAGTTTTGCGAGGGAAAACCTCTCACCATAGTGAAACGTGTCATGGAATCTATGTTGCTGATTTGGTTGCACGAGTTCTTTATTTCGTGGATGGTTGTAATGTCTTCCCTTTTAGAAATAGTTGTGCGTCCTGTCCCTTTGGATGCTGTATGAACTGTCTGTATGCCTTCTCTTACATCCAGTTGATACCCAAAAAGAATCGTGTGGAGGTCTACAAGTACCTCTTCAAAGGTAAGTTTCACACCATTGTTCTAATGTAAACTGGACTCTCATTACCGTTGCCTTACAATGATGAACTCATACAGAGGGGGTGCTGTATGCCAAGAAGGATTACAATCTTCCCAAACATCCTGACATTGACGTTCCAAATTTACAAGTCATTAAACTCATGCAAAGTTTTAAGTCAAAGGAATATGTGAAAGAGAATTTTGCTTGGATGCACTACTACTGGTATCTAACCAACGACGGGATCGAGTATCTGAGAACTTATCTCAACCTACCATCGGAGATTGTACCAGCCACTCTGAAGAAGTCTGCCAGACCCCCTGGGAGGCCACTAGGAGGAGCTGGTGATCGTCCTCGGTATGTGCTCCTACTTGTATCTGGCTTTTCCTTTATTTGTGTTTACGAGTTCATTTTACATCTTAGTGGCTTTACCGTACATGTATTGCTGCAGAGGGCCTCCTCGTGATGGTGACAGGCCAAGGTTTGGTGACCGGGATGGTTATCGTGGTGGCCCTCCAAGAGGCCCAGGTGGTTTTGGTGATAAGGGTGGAGCTCCTGAAGGTTATCAGCCTTCGTTCAGGGTGAGACTTTGCATCTGAGGTTGATGAGTACTATCATTTAGTTTCAGATGAGCTCTATTCGTATCTTGTTTCAAATGTGTGTTTTTCCTCAACATTGTTTGTGGGCTAATCTATTTATGCACGTGTTGCATCTGAGGTTGATGAGTACTATCATTTAGTTTCAGATGAGCTCTATTCATATCTTGTCTCAAATGCAATTTTTTCTTCAACATTGTTTGAGGGTTAATCTGATTCTGATTATCTCTTTTTCCCTGCAGAGTGGCTTTGGTGGTCGTCCTGGTTTTGGCCGGGGTGGTGGTGGATTTGGTGCTGCCCCTCCCTCTCTTCCTGAGTAAGGAGGGTGTTTGCAGTAGACTTACCTTCAAACCATTAGTATCTGGGAGATAATATACATCCCAATGGAGGATTTTGTAGAATTTTATATTCAGCATATGGCTAATGCTTCCGGTACTACAAGTTTTGTTTGACTTGTAGGATGTTGCAGGTGAGAATTTTGTGAATGCCTTTTTTGTGATTTGATATGGGCAGAGGCGTATATCATTTATTTTACAAATTATTATTTGGATATGGTGTTATTGTTATGAGTACTCTAATGTGAACCAATCTGTGAATTGAGGCGTGAAGAACTAGTTGATGGTGCTTTCAAGGAGCTAATTTTTTTGTGGTACTTGTACTTTCAATGTCAATACTCCAGCAGGCTTGACAACTAATTTTGTTGATAATCGTTTTGGGCACATGTCCTTGTTCATGCATCATAATTTATAAAAGTATGGTAGGCTGTTTATTCTTTGTAAGTTTGTTTAGGATATTTTGTTTGTATGTGGATTTGTTTTGGGTATAATTTTGGTGGATATCCTTATTCAATGTGTTAATGGAATGTGATGTACTTGACATTTTATCCAAAGCAACTATAACTGATGTGGTTCACATGTGGGGATTTTTGGTCAGAATAATTGAATAATCTGCGTTATGGTTTTTCGGACAGAAGTTTTTTCGGTTATTCTTCACATCTATGATTAACCTCAGATTATGACAGATTAATTGATCAGTAAAAATAACCTTTGTGGATTTTTCTTGTTGCTGCTGTCTGTTTTCTCCTTGTTTCCATTCCTGACTTCTCTCTATTCTTGTTCATGCATCATAGTTTATGAAAGTATGGTAGACTGTTTATTCTTTGTAAATCTGTTTAGGATATTTTGCTTGAATCTGGATTTCATTTCGGTATAATTTCTGTGTTTAGCCATATTCATTGTGTTAATGGAAAGCGATGGACTTGTTATCTTATCTAAAGCAATTGTAAATGATGCAGTTCAGCACATTTTAATGAGAATTGGTGTTTGTGGTTTTCAGGCAGCAGTTTTTTTCGGTAACTGTAATTGAACTTTGGATTTTGATGGATTAGTTCGTAAAAAAGATCTGTTGTGGAGTTGTTTTGATGCTGTACATGTTCTCCTCATTTCTATTCCTGTCTTTTCTCTTTTCCAATGAAGTCATATATCCTGCATGCAAGACCCACATATATTTATTTACTAGTGTCAATGATATCATTCCTTTAGCACATTTGAATAAGTGATTGATGAATCATTTAGCACATTTGAATAAGTGATTGATGAATCATTTGAAGCCATAGATATAGTATGGTCCTTAAATTCCATTTGAACTTTTCCTGTTCTTAGGTTAACTATCCTGTCTAGATCTATTTTAATTAAGTCACTTATCCTTTATATAGGACAAACTTATATTCATCGCTATGTATGTCAGTGTCATTCAGTTGATTTCAGTGTGGGGAGTGTTAAAGAAGTTGAGTGGAATTCTTGTATATTCTTAGTTTCATGAAAATGAAAGCCAGGATCGTCATAATGGTAGCATTTGGGTGACGAACGCAGTTGAATTTAGAAAACAGCTTTTCTGGGAAAAATCTTTTAAGCCAAAATTTATAGTAAGTATATTTAATAACTTTGGTGTAGTCATCAATCACTGCATATTATTGTGCTTAGGACTGTTGAAGTGTGTTCTCTACTAGTGTTTAGTGCCGATAAGGTTCACTCAATGACCAGATTTAAGGTGGCCTTTTACAGGTCATAGCATCAGCGCAAGATGATCCAGAGTCTCTATTTCAGCTAACGTGGGAGTGTCATGTTGTTAACATCCACAGGATTAGGTGCTGATGCATGAACCCAGTCTATCAAGGCCTGTAGGACCTTTAGAAACTCACCAACTATCACTGTACAGGGAGTGCCAAGCTTCTCTGAGCACTGCAAAGTGGCTTTGAGACATGCTCAGCTCTAAGTATGTACGTGTTGATTGACTAGACTTGATTTCTTATTTGTGGGTGATAGTAGGCATTTATCTGTACTTTGTTAGCGTATGCTGCTCTTTTAACCATTAATTTGTGAGCAGAAAACTTTTGAAGCTTGAAAATGGCGATGGGATATGCCTTTCACATAGTGCTGATAATATTTAATATCTGAAATCTGGGCTTTGGTTCTTTTAATCATAAATAAATAAGAGTCACCTGTCTTTAACTTTATGTGACAGGAATGCCAGCCATCCTATATTTGCCACATACGATATTACATGTTCATTGACTGCATTGTGCGCTCAGATTGATCTGCTGTCATCGTTTTAAGGTGGATTCAGGCAGATGAAGTCAGAAGATGATGAGAGTTGCCTGGCTAAGATTCCCATTCACACTGGGAAAGATAATAAGAGAGAGGAGACTTCTGTTCTCCCTGTTTTGCCCTCCTGGCTTTCTACAGAAGGGGGTAGCGTTTGCCCAGATGATACTGCCGATCCAGTAGAAAACGTGCCTGATTCCATGTGTATGCACAGAAAGCTAAGCCGGACATGGAAAGATAATGCCGCATCATTTCAACCCATGCTTCAAAGTTCAACGAGTGTCTTTTACATGCTTTGAAAAAATAAGAGTAAGTTCTGCCGAAGCCTGATCTCCCTTGGCTTGAATATATTGAAAGACGGCTTGAATATATTAAAAGAACAACTGTACAAGTGACATTGAGAATTTGTATACTTAAATTTCAATGCGACATGGAACATCAATGAAAAGAGCACCAGGGGTTCTCATCGTTTCTACAGAACATGAGATTAAGAAGTATTACTGAATTCTTATGCAACATGGAACACCAACGAAAAGAATACCAGGTGTTACAGACGTTTCGTTATGTGGATTGTGGGGCAGACCTTATAGATGGTTCAATCCCTTGTAATTATATGGGCGAGGGTTCAATCCCTGGCAGCAACATGTAAGGGACATGTAATCTGGAAAGATAGTTGCATTGTGGCTGAGTGCCACCGTTTGTCTATCCCTGCGGTAGTGTTGACTGCCGTTTAACTCGGTCTTCTAAACCCCTGTTCTTGTGGGTTAAGGGGGGTCCTATGGGTACTATGCCCTTGTACAGTTGCAATTTCAAAGTTAAAGTGTGGGGGAGTAGGCCTCGGCCGAACCTCTATTTATCAAAAAAAGAAACTTGGTTTTGGGAACTAAGCCACATGTGACAGGCAGTGTTATTGTATGTGGGGGAGATGCAGGCAATTGGTCCCGCCTCCTTGTGTGTGATGTATGTACGTGCCTGTTGGTTTGTGTACACACACTAACGTATGTTTTGGAGATAAAGATGACTCCACCCTATAAGAGAGGGCTGCCCCCTGGCATGTCTGCGTGTGTGTATATATACACACACACTATATATATATATATATATATATATATATATATATATATATATATATATATATATATATATATATATATATATATATGTGTGTGTGTGTGTGTGTGTGTTTGTAATATATATAATATACAGTTACAGGCAATCGGGCCATGTGTGCAATGCATGTACATGCTTATTGGTTTGTTTACACATGTATGTTTTGCAGAAGCAAATGAGAACATTGTACGAGAGAGGGCTGCCCCCCCTCGGGGCCTTCTGTATTTTTACGTGTATATATTTATATATATATGTATAAATGTGTTGAGTATACATCTATACATAGTGTGTGACCCCCCCTCGAGGCCTTCTGTATGTTTACGTGTATATATTTATATATATATATATATTTGTGTAAATGTGTGAGTATACATCTATACATACACATGTTCTCACACGTATGTGTATGTGTATGTGTATGTGTATGTGTATGTGTATGTGTATGTGTATGTGTATGTGTATGTGTATGTGTATGTGTATGTGTATGTGTATGTGTGTGTGTGTGTGTGTAAATATATATATATATATATATATAAGAGAGAGAGAGAGAGAGAGAGAGAGAGAGAGAGATTATGGAATGTGTTGATCAAGGCATTGTTGGAGTGTTAATTTATGAATGTATCAATGTGTTTTGGTGTTTATGATATACAAGCTTAAGGTTTGTGAGGGTGTGAAAGGGCAGATATCAATAATCCAATGTATAATTTAGTTTGTAAATAACCTTGTGTGGAAGGTTTTGTTGTTAGAAATTGTTAGAAAAGTAGTGATAAAGATAAAGATCGATGTAGATCGTGATTTTTATTGTTAAAAACAAAGGCTTTCTATAAAAGTTACCAATTTTTATTTTCATGCATGTCTTTTGAAACCGCTCTCATGTAACAATTGTTAGACATTATTAAAAATTCATTTAAATACAGGTACTTTATGGATTGTCGAAACAGAGTGAATGGGTGGAGACTACATCCAATATTGTGTTTTATCTCGTCTCTTGATGTGTGTATCTTTTTGTGTGTATTCTACGTCTGTAATCTCTGTGCGTGTGCGTAACCTCCACATTTGTAACCCCTATGTGCGTGTGAGCAAAATCTTGATAACTGTGGTATCGAAGCCTTGCACATGGGTTTGTTTTTGTTCGTTTTGGTGATTGATGTCTATTTTATTTTTCTTTGTTCGCGATCCGATTTCGATTTCGGTTTTAGTTTTGATTTTCGTTTCGGTTTTCGATTTCGATTTCGATTTTGTTTTCGTTTTTGTTTTCGATCCTGGTTCCGGTTTTGGTTTTGTTTTTGTTTCAGTTTCAGTTTCAATTTTTGTTCCAATCCCTAAACCAGAACCTATAACTACACTTACATTTATACTTATGTTTACTCCAAGGCGTTGACTAAGGCATAATTAAGGCATTACTTTGGCGTCTTTGGTACCCAAGGCTCCCTTAGCGATCATTGGCAGCTCTTGGTTATGTGTGAATCAATTTTAATTTGTGAGTGGTAATAAGGAGTTTTATATTCACCAAGGTGGGAGGATTTGAACCCATAATCTCACTCACACGAGGGAAGTGTTTTACCACTACACTATCTTGTTGTGTTATCACTCTAGTTCTCTTATCTTTTATTTAACACAACTTTCATCTCTTTCTTACTTTTTTAATTCTCAAGAACAATCTTTTCTTTTACATTTTAACTCGAATAATCTCAAAAATTGTTTTAAAATATCTAGTAAGAGGGTTTTGTTCTTTAGATCCTCATGGATATTACAAACACCATGGAGG